>CM061132.1:36218374-36665386 GCA_030789695.1 Scilla litardierei
ATTTCCAGCAGGTAGTCGACTCCCTCTATAGGTAGTCGACTCCCAGAGGAGTCTAGGAAATTTTCATCTCTGAGAAGTAGTCGACTCCCTACTTTTGGTAGTCGACTCCCAGAGGAGTTTTTCCTGTTGTTCTAGTCAAAAGTGTAGTTAACTCCAGGGTGCGTGGAGTTTCACTACGAGAATTATGAAGTGACTAGAAAAGCTCTTTAAAAACTATTTTTGAAGATAGTTAAAACATTTGTTTTGAAATCATTTGTGTGTGTGTTGTCTATTTGATATGGCTTTGACAAATATCCTAAAAGACACGACACACTCACACTAGACTCTGAACATGTCTTCGGCAGTTTAGTCAACTTGATGAAGTGAAGATGAGCTTCTCTTTGAGCGTCTTGCTTTGTTTGAGCTTGAGCTTCATCACTTGAGTTTAGCTATGTTCGTCTTTGTCGTGGAGCGTTGATGCGTGCTTCTTGGAGTATTAGTAGAGCTTCACGAAATCTGTATACTTAAAGTGTAGTGTAGTTAGTACACTAAGCATTCATTTGGTGTGCTCATCATCAAAATTACTTAGGGGTGGAATTCAATTTCCATCACATATATGTCACACAGAGCACCACAAGGAAGCCAATTGTCATACCAAAAAAGAGTAGTGGTACCACTTCTGACCTCCCTTTTAATAACTTTTTTGCTGAACTTACGACATTGTAGCATAAATTTCCAGGTCCCAGATTGCAGAGGATTGGCCTTGGCTAAGTAAAAATCCCCTCTACTCATATACTGCCTCCTCATATAGGAAGCCCATATACCTTTGTGAGTAAGCATGTGCCATGTCATTTTAACCCCATAGGCAGTATTAACTTCAGAAAATCTCCTGAGCCCCACCCCTCCTTCATGCTTAGGGGTGCACAGTTCATCCCAAGCCCAAGCATGAGTTTTCCCCCATATGAACTTTCTGCAGATAGAATTGAGAATATTTAGGACCGTTTTGGGAATGTGAAATGCTTGCAACCAAAAAGCAATCATGCCATGGATAACCGTTCTGACAAGCTCAATGCGCCACGCAATGGAAAGCAAGGACGAAGACCATCCTTGTAACTTATTTCTGCATCTGTCAAGTAATCTGGTATACATGGAAGATTTGGGGTATTTAGCAGACAGAGGCAGCCCTAAATATGTATTGAGAGACTGCACCCTCCTTATGCCCAAAATATCCGCAAGGTATCCCGCATCTTTAGCCCCCTTGCTGAAAATACCCGCGCATTTGCTCCAATTAACCTCCAAACCAGTAAAGTTTTTAAAAGCAAAGAGGAGCTCTTTTAAGCCCTCGAAAGATTTAGTATTGGCACGACAGAAGACAAGCAAATCGTCAGCAAATAGAAGATGGGTGACCACCCCCATTCTCTTCATGGGAGAAATGCTGCCAGAGACAACAGAGCGGGCCATAAGAAGAGAGAAAGCCTCCATAACGATCACAAAAAGGTAGGGAGAAAGTGGGTCACCCTGCCGTAACCCTCTATTAGATTGGAACATGCCATATGGGGATCCATTAACCATAACAGAGAATGAGGGAGTGGATATACATTCCCTAATCCAGTCAATAAATTTGTGCTTGAATCACATCCTATGTAACATGAAGTATATGAATTCACTGTTCACACTATCAAAAGCTTTGCGAAGGTCAAGTTTGAGGCACGCACGGCCTCCCATGGGATTATTAAAATCCCTAATTTGCTCATGGGCCAACAAAGCACAATCAGCAAGGAGACGCCCCTTTAAGAAAGCGGCTTGATTCGGAGATATGAGCTCAATAACAGCTCTCTTCAATCTGTTGCATAATACTTTGCTAATGACTTTATAAAGCACATTGCAGTAAGAAATGGGTCTATAATCCCCCAACCCAGTAGCATTGGAGCTCTTAGGGATCAGAGTCAGAAAAGTATGGTTAATTTGCTTCAGGATTCTGCCAGAGCGAAAGAAGAGAGCACCGCAATGGTAACATCCCTACCAACCACATTCCACGATTTCTGGTAAAAGTAACTATTAAACCCATCCGGGCCCGGGGACTTATCCCCATTAATTTGGAAAACAGCAGTTCTAACTTCCTCCTCACAGACCGGCCTTTCCACCCAATAAGCAGCTTCCTCAGTGAGGACTTTTTTAGTAGTAAGACTGGGGAAAACACTCCAGTAATCATCCTGGTTATATAGCTTGCTATAGAACTCAGGGCCATCAGTTTTAATATTGCTATTATCATTATAAGATCCCTCAGCAGTGATACGATGCCTTATACTATTAAGACTTTGCCGAGCCTTCATAGCCGTGTAAAAGAAGCGAGTGTTCCGATCTCCGAGGAGCAGCCAATTTTGCCTACTCTTCTGCCTTATGTTAGCTTCTTCCATATCAATGGCATCGGCCAGTTGATTGATAAGAAAGAATTCTTTCTCCTGCTTCTCAACACAGAAATTCAAATCAGGATCTCTCTGAATAGCATCAAGTTCATTACGGCAATTGGAGACATTATAAGAATCCCTCATACTATCCCTAAAACACTTCAACCCCTGCTTAAGACTCTTGAGCTTAGCAACAAGACGAATCATCGGGCACCCAACAACCTCCGTTTTCCAATGACTAGCAACCGTATTCATGTACTCAGGGCATTGGACCCAAGAGTTGAAGAACTTAAAAGGTTTAGGATCCGATCCAACCTTCGGATGGAGGTAGAAGCATGATCACTAGTACCTCCCGTCATGTATTCACAGAAGGAGTTGGGCAGAATATCCATCCATTTGCAATTGCAGAACGATCTATCCAGTTTTGCATTAATGCGATTGTCTCCAATACTCCTATTAGTCCAGCTTAAAGGATTACCAATAGATTTGAGCTCCATTAACCTACTAGCATCAATACAAGCATTGAACTCATCCACCATATGCCCGACAATCGGCCTACCCCCTACTTTATCCCTGGAGTACCTGACATAATTAAAGTCTCCCCCAATCAGCCAAGGCAATTGCTTATACTTAGTGGAGCTAGCCAGGATAGAATCCCAAAGATCCCGCCTATAAAGAGAGCTATTGGCCGCGTAGACAATAGTTCCAACCATTTGAAATCCCGCGGTATTGGCACATAGAAGAGTGATATGCTGAGCTGAGATATCATCAACCACACAATCCCAGACATTAGGGTTAAACATCACCACAATGCGACCTTTAGGATGCTTGCATCTATTATTGATGGACACCCAATTATTCGGAAAACACTTGAGGATACGGTGGGCATTATCCTCACTGACTTTAGTTTCCAGCAAACCAACTAGGGAGGGATTGACCTTACGAAAGCGGGACTTGAGGTCGCTACGCCTAGTAGCATTATTAAGCCCCCGCGTGTTCCATATGAAAAAAGACATGACTAACTATTGAGCGGGGTGGGAGCCATCACTCCCCCTTTAAACCGTTCACTCTTGCGGACCCCCTTAGCCACTTCTTTGGGTAAGAGATTACTTTTCTTCTTGTTCTTATTCTTCCTACTCAAGATCTCTTGCTCCATATCCCACTCCCTATTATCAATAGTGAGGGTTCTGGGACCATCATCATCTAAATCAGGGTCCTCGTCATTTTGATTGAGGAGGGAACCTCTAGTATCAGTGCTATCCGAAATTAATGGGGTAAACGAGTTTCCCAATTTCATAGCAGATCTTTGCCTACCCTTTCCCGTACTAGACGTGAGCCGAGAGATTGAAGGGGTCTTCGATCTATCATCATCCACTATATCGTGTGTATACATATATATATATATATACATATATATATATATATATATATATATATATATATATATATATATGTATGTATGTATGTATATATATATATGTATATATGTGTATATATATATACACACACACACACACACACACACACACACATATATATATGGTAAAATGTGCATGTGCACATGCACAAGAAAGTTTCCTATGCATGTGCACATTTTATCCCCTCTCCCACAAATTTTTTGATTTTTTTTATAGAAGTGTTGTACACCTCCTTGATGATCCACACCAAAAATCAAGTGAATCCAATGATATTTGATTCTCCATTACCCCTTGCACATTTTTCCTGCACATATGCACATGCACATTTTACTCATATATATATAAGAATAATGTAGAAAATGTGGCACCTGATCTAATAGATCAAGTGTCAAGACACAAAAATTGGAAAGTACAAGCCCCACATTGGCTTGTACATTCTGTGGGGCCCGTCTTTTTGTGTCTTACACCTGATCTATTAGATCAGGTGTCACCCGATCTACATGATTATATATATAGAATAATGGGTATCATATGACAATGGAGGCTTAGCCTCATATTCCTAGACACAAAAAAGTGTGCGGTACAACAAGTATAAGCCCCATGTGGGGCTTGTACTTCCCCACTTTTGTGTCTTGGTATATGAGGCTAAGCCTCCATTGGTATATGATACCCATTATTCTCATACATATATATATATATATATATATATATATATATATATATATATATATATATATATATTAAATTTAACAACGTTTTTTGAATTTTAGGGCTGACTAGAACAAGATAAAAGAGTGGTTGAGATTTGATCTTGGTAAATCAATGTTTGAGATTGGATTTTGTGAAAATCTTATTGGAAAAAGATAAATGGGGGGGAGTGTCTTGGGAATCAAAACATTGAAATTAAAAGTGTATTGAGAAAGATTGTGAAGATTAAATATTTGAGAGGAAAAGTATCTTGAGAACCAAAACTTTAAAATTAAAAGTGTATTGTGAAAGATTGTAGAGAAACATGATCCATTAAATTTAACAAAGTAAAAAATTTAAGTTAATACTGTCACCGAAAACACCCTGAGGTTTGTTGTTCCGCGTCGAAGGCGTAAAAAAATTTAAGTTAATTCCGTCACCGAAAAATACAGTGAGGTTTGTTGTTCCGCGCAGAGGGTGCCCGTTAAATTTTTTTACGCTAATTTGTTGTTCCGCGTCAAAGGCGCCCGCGCCGAATTTTTTTTCCGCACCGAATGCGCTCGCGCATTGTACTGCGCCAACAAACAGTGCCTGCACAATTTTTTTACGCTAATTTGTTGTTTTGGGCCAAAGGCGCCTGCGACGAATTTGTTGTTCCGCGCCGAATATGCTCGCGCGTTGTTCCGCGTCGAATTTATTGTTCCACTAAATTTTTTTACGCTAATTTATTCTGCGCCGAAAGCGTCCATGCCGAATTTGTTGTTCCGCACCGAAGGTGCTCGTGCGTTGTTCCGCACCGATGGCGCCCGCGCCAAATTTGTTATTTCGCGCCAAAGACGTCCGTGCCGAATTTGTTTCGCGTTCAAGGCGCCTGCGCCGAATTTGTTGTTCCGCACCAAAGGCGCCCACGCCGAAGGTGCCCGTGCCACTAAATATGTTTACGTTAATTCGTTTTTCTTTTAAATTTTGGCTGTGGAAATAATTTTTTGGGGAATAAAGATTTCGCGGGGGAAAATCTTAAGTGAACTTTGGTCACGGGCACGGGTTATGACTAGTATGTATATATATATATATATATATATATATATATATATATGTATATGTATATATATATATAAGAGAATAATGGGTATCATACGTTGTTGAGTATTGGACTCCCCGTATTTGGTTTTGGATGATGAGCAAACATAAATAAATCGTGAACTAACAATTTGTGAGCGCAGTTATGGGGATCGTCGCCAAATTCACGAGAACACTCAAAGCGACATATTAAGACTTCTCAAAGCTCGTATTCAATGCCTAAAGCTTCGTTGAAGCTTTTGGAACTTTTTGGAAGTCATGAAGATTTGATCGAAGCTTTCGAAGACCGTTCCTTAAGGTTTTATTCATAGTCTTTTAGCTTCGATTTATAGAATGTTAAGCCTTGAGTAATTCTTACATGTCTATCTTCATATCGCTCATATCTTAGAGCTAGGATTATCTTAGAAGCCATTAGAAACTTTCCCAAAGCCTATCGCTTCTTCCCGCGGCTTCTTGTGCATCTTAGTTGGTTCAAGTAGAGTCACCAACCGACTAGATGACGATCTAGTCGGTCGACAACTCTTCATGAACCGACTAGATGTCCTATCTCATTTCAGCTCTGCCATGTCGATCAATTAGTCGGTCAAAGAAGGTTCACCGACCGACTAGATGACGATCTAGTCGGTTAGGAATCCTTCTCAGACCGACTAGTTGAGCTTGCCTCTGTACAGCCTGAGTTACTGTTTACAGTTAGTCGGTCCAAGAACATTCATCGACCGACTAGTTGTGAAACTAGTCGGTCAGCATTTGTTCTTAGACCGACTAGTGTAACTTGTATTCAGCTTCGTGCATTTCACTCTTAGTCGGTCAAAGAACACTCACCGACCGACTAGTTGGCAAACTAGTCGGTTGGCAAGTCTTCTTAGACCGACTAGTTCATGTTGCCTGGAAATCACTCTTTTGGCTGTCGAGCTGTTAGTCGGTCCATGTTGAATCACCGACCGACTAGTTGATGAACTAGTCGGTCAGTGATCCTTCTTAGACCGACTAGTCTGCTTCAGATTTAGATCCGTTGGAGTTTTGAAAGCGACGTTTCTCTCTCTCCTTTCCCTTGATCCTTTAAATACCTGAAGGGGTTATTTCATAGGATCCAAGGCTGCTATTTCAGAGTTCTATTGATTCAAAGAGAAGCTTTCAACTCTCATCTTCAAGCTCTCCCATTCTCAAGAATCTCTCCCTCACTCTTATTCCTCAAGAGAGATTCATTGATTGTGAGCCTTCCAAGCCAAGGGCTTGATTCTAGGTCATCCATCTCATCCCTAGGCTTCCATTGCTGGCCATCTTCTTGAAGCTAGGGTTTGGTGACTCTTCCTCCATCAAAATCCTCTTTGCCCTAATTTGGTAAGAAATCTCAAGGCATAGGTATTTTGTTGGTAAGCATTTCATTTCAGTTATATTTGAATTGTATACTCTCGGTTGTGAGAGGTTTTGCGTGATCCCGGGTTGTGGGATTCACGGTCATCGATTGTAGGTCGTTTGCACTTGTGAGGTTTTCGCAAGTGGTCATATTGGAAATCTTGAGTTAGGGTTTCTAACTCAAGTATCCGGAAGGGATCCGGGTGGTTGGGACGTAGGATCACCGGGAACAAGTCGGGGAGACTTGGGTGGATCCGAACCCATTAAACCATTTGTTTGCGTTTGCATTTATTCTTGTTGATTGTTGTTATTCCGCATTGTTGTTTGTTAATTGCACGATAATTAGGAATAACACTCCTTATTATTTAAAAGTACTATTCACCCCCCCTCTAGTACATGTGCAGTAGCTTCCCAGGGCACTACAATTGGTATCAGAGCCAAGGTTCAAAGCTACACATAGCCAAAGTTGAGAGCTATGACGAACAACGACTACAACGTCTTCAGGAACCGCGATGGAGCTTCTTCAGTTATGGAAGGACTATCCTCCGTCAGGCCTCCACACTTCAACGGTACCAACTACGGGTACTGGAAATGCCGGATGCAAATTTTCCTCCGGAGCGCTTCACTATGGAGAGCCACCATGACGGAGTATGTCGAGCCTTCCGAAGAAGATTTCGCGAAGTGGACTCCCGCGGAGGTCGCCGCGGAAGTAGCCAATGCCAAGGCAATGAATGCCTTGAATTGTGCGTTGGAGCCCGAGGACTTCAACAAGATATGCACATGTAAGAGTGCATATCAAATATGGAACCAACTCCTCATATTGCACGAAGGATCGAGTACGGTAAAAGATTCTAAACTCGTCGTTGCTAATAAAGAATTTGAGTTGTTTCATATGGAGCAGGGCGAAACCATGAAGGAATATTACGCTCGCTTCGTGGATATATCAAACGACTTGGAAGCTCTTGGGAAGGTCTATACCCAAAAGGAGAAAGTCGCGAAGATTATCGACGGTCTTCCATCATGTTGGGAAAAGCGTACCTTCGCCATCGAGGAAGGTAATGACATGAATAAATATACCGTCGTACAACTAATGGGTACCTTGTTGTCTTACGAGGTACGCAAGGATAGTAAGATCCGAATGAAGGAAAAGATGAAAGCGTACTTGAAGCAAGATGAGCCAAAGAAAAAGGCGATTGCCTTCAAGGCCGCTCCATCTACCGATGATGAAGAATCGGAAGACGAATTGGACATGGAATCCATTGCCCGTATGGCAAGGAAGTTCGATCGATTCCTCCGAGAAGGTATATCTTTGAATAAATCTAAAGTTAGTTCGACTAATGCTTCTACTCCCGTGTGTTATAAATGCAACAAGCCAGGACACATCAAACCGGATTGTCCTCTCTACAAACACAAGGAGAAGGGGAAAGCATCGAAGTACGACAAGTCGAGAAAGTACAAGAAAGGACTTGTTGGCACATTCACCGACTCCGAAGAGGATTCCTCAAGTGGAGAGTCGGATGATGGAAGAGTGGAGAAAGCAAAACTTTGCTTCATGGCTAATGAGGCAAAAGATCGAAAGTCCTCCTTCGATGATAGCGAGGATGAAAGCGAGGATGGTAGCGAGGATGAAAGCGGAGAACCTACTATTGATGAAATGAGGTTAGCAAACCAAGAAATTTGGTCTAAATTTACTAAATTAGTAGATAGATATAATAAGACCAAAGATGAACTTGTTAGCCTCCAAACCTCTCCTAAGTCTACCATCACCAACAATGACACCATTGTTGAGACACTTGCCAATGAGAAAGCAAGTTTGCTTACTCATAATGGCTTGTTGAGAAATGAGGTGAAGAACCTCAAATCTCAACTTGAGCATGTTCATTTTGAGAAATCGGATGAACACAAGATGGCGGATTTGACGTCTCAAAACTCAACCTTGAGTTTTGAGAATAAGAATCTCAAATCTCGTGTTTATGCACTCACGTCGCAAGTATCCACTTTGGATGCTTCGATGCATTCTCTCAAAGAGAAGTATGAGTGCACGTTAGGCCGTATCAATGATTTCAATAAAGGTAAGGGCCATTTGGATAATATCCTAAATGACTTACTTCCGGCCAAACACCACATTGGCTTGGGGTATAAGATGGGAGACTCATCCAAATCGCCTACCACCTTTGTTAGGCCGACATCCGATGCCTCGACGAGTGGGAGCAAACACCCCATTGGTAGTTCTCCTACCAATAGTGCTTCCACTTCGTACACACCCCCGATTGGAAAGAAACCCACTTTGGGTAGACCTCCAAAGAGGGGTCATGCATTTTTGTACTCACATGCTATGCCACGTAGGAACACACATCCTACTCCACCGGTGCATGCTAATATTAATGATGATTTTTATGCTCCGCACCCACGAGCACGTGCTAACACTCATATGAGACACTCACATGCACGTAATCATGCTCATGCACATCCTAATGCTTATGTTCAAACATCTCATCCACATGTGCATGCCTACTCTCATAATCATCCTCATGCATACACACCTCATGCTTATCCACGTATGTATGCTACACCACATCATGGATCTCATGCTCATCATAATGCTATTGCTAGATCTCATGCTCCTAGGCCACATGCACCACATAGAAATCAAACTTTTGTGCATGCAACCACTAGGAAGAGGATTCCCAAAATGTACACTATTTGGGGTCCCAAGAACACTAGCGATGATGCTATGAATGTTTATGTGAAATCATATATTAATGATGTTATTTTGAATGATGATTATGTTGGGAAGTCAAGTTCCTCTTGGACTTGGTTTCCGAAGGGTTAGTTCCTTTAACCCTTCAATGCTTGGTACCATGAGCTTATGATCATGTTATGGGTACCAAGGCATATGTTTATAAAATTGATTTTGATTATATTAATTTATGGGTTACAATAATTTTTATTTCGTATTTCAAATTTGTTGTCTAACCCATTGGATCCAAAAGGATTTTTGGATACCAAAATGAAGTTTTCTAGGTTCAATCCACCGTGGGATACCAACCCTACCAACTCCTCGATTTGCGAAGACTTTCATTCAAACGGAGTTGATGGTGCTTAGGTAATGCACCAATGTAGGGGGAGCTTAATGTTGTAAGTATGATATTACATTTGGTATCCATGAGGGTTGAATGCATGCTTGGTTAGAATCTATTTCTTTACATTGGTATCATTTTGTTTCTCCTAGCATGATAGAATTGTGAATGCCATAAATTCTTTGAAATTCTTATCTATTTTTGGCATGACATGTTTTTAAAAGTTATTATGATGATTTTCGTATTACTTTTATCACCTTGTCACTTCTCATCGCACACTTCACTTAGTTTTGATGTGCTTTTACTTTATGTTCATTTTCGATCGATATTGTGACATTTGATATTCTATGATGTGCACCACTCTTCTGATGGTTCATTCCTTTGTGCACATTTTATGTATGTCTCTGATATTGATTTCGTCGCTCGACGATTTATTTTGATTCAATAGCTTTAGTTGTATGAAAACATAGAATTGTTTTCCATGCACTAAAATAGCTATAAATGTTGATATTGGAGAATAAATTCCTTTCATCAATAAGTGAATTTACATTTGATATTTTGATGATTTAATTTTTCGATTTTCGACTATGGTCTCATTGACACGCTTTGATTTTATTCGAATTTTATTTTGGTGTCATATGAAACGTGGTCGTATTCTTAGACTCCCATGCTTAATGAATTATTTGGACATGATTTATTGTCATTGGCTTCCTCCCGCTCTTTTTGGATTATGCCAAAGGGGGAGAGATATAATAATGGCATGTGCTAAATGATAATTTACCATGAATCTAATTTGATATGTTAGATTCAGGGGGAGTTAAGAAAATATAAATGTATTTCAAATTCTAAATAACTTGATTTGTATTTTTACTTTTCTCGTCTGCTTGATGTATGTGCTTATTATTTCATATGGAACTAATGTGTCATCAATGCAGGGGGAGTAAGTATATTTCATTTAGTTCATTATTATTGATTATTATTTATGTTGGTTTGTCATCACCAAAAAGGGGGAGAATGTTGAGTATTGGACTCCCCGTATTTGGTTTTGGATGATGAGCAAACATAAATAAATCGTGAACTAACAATTTGTGAGCGCAGTTATGGGGATCGTCGCCAAATTCACGAGAACACTCAAAGCGACATATTAAGACTTCTCAAAGCTCGTATTCAATGCCTAAAGCTTCGTTGAAGCTTTTGGAACTTTTTGGAAGTCATGAAGATTTGATCGAAGCTTTCGAAGACCGTTCCTTAAGGTTTTATTCATAGTCTTTTAGCTTCGATTTATAGAATGTTAAGCCTTGAGTAATTCTTACATGTCTATCTTCATATCGCTCATATCTTAGAGCTAGGATTATCTTAGAAGCCATTAGAAACTTTCCCAAAGCCTATCGCTTCTTCCCGCGGCTTCTTGTGCATCTTAGTTGGTTCAAGTAGAGTCACCAACCGACTAGATGACGATCTAGTCGGTCGACAACTCTTCATGAACCGACTAGATGTCCTATCTCATTTCAGCTCTGCCATGTCGATCAATTAGTCGGTCAAAGAAGGTTCACCGACCGACTAGATGACGATCTAGTCGGTTAGGAATCCTTCTCAGACCGACTAGTTGAGCTTGCCTCTGTACAGCCTGAGTTACTGTTTACAGTTAGTCGGTCCAAGAACATTCATCGACCGACTAGTTGTGAAACTAGTCGGTCAGCATTTGTTCTTAGACCGACTAGTGTAACTTGTATTCAGCTTCGTGCATTTCACTCTTAGTCGGTCAAAGAACACTCACCGACCGACTAGTTGGCAAACTAGTCGGTTGGCAAGTCTTCTTAGACCGACTAGTTCATGTTGCCTGGAAATCACTCTTTTGGCTGTCGAGCTGTTAGTCGGTCCATGTTGAATCACCGACCGACTAGTTGATGAACTAGTCGGTCAGTGATCCTTCTTAGACCGACTAGTCTGCTTCAGATTTAGATCCGTTGGAGTTTTGAAAGCGACGTTTCTCTCTCTCCTTTCCCTTGATCCTTTAAATACCTGAAGGGGTTATTTCATAGGATCCAAGGCTGCTATTTCAGAGTTCTATTGATTCAAAGAGAAGCTTTCAACTCTCATCTTCAAGCTCTCCCATTCTCAAGAATCTCTCACTCACTCTTATTCCTCAAGAGAGATTCATTGATTGTGAGCCTTCCAAGCCAAGGGCTTGATTCTAGGTCATCCATCTCATCCCTAGGCTTCCATTGCTGGCCATCTTCTTGAAGCTAGGGTTTGGTGACTCTTCCTCCATCAAAATCCTCTTTGCCCTAATTTGGTAAGAAATCTCAAGGCATAGGTATTTTGTTGGTAAGCATTTCATTTCAGTTATATTTGAATTGTATACTCTCGGTTGTGAGAGGTTTTGCGTGATCCCGGGTTGTGGGATTCACGGTCATCGATTGTAGGTCGTTTGCACTTGTGAGGTTTTCGCAAGTGGTCATATTGGAAATCTTGAGTTAGGGTTTCTAACTCAAGTATCCGGAAGGGATCCGGGTGGTTGGGACGTAGGATCACCGGGAACAAGTCGGGGAGACTTGGGTGGATCCGAACCCATTAAACCATTTGTTTGCGTTTGCATTTATTCTTGTTGATTGTTGTTATTCCGCATTGTTGTTTGTTAATTGCACGATAATTAGGAATAACACTCCTTATTATTTAAAAGTACTATTCACCCCCCCTCTAGTACATGTGCAGTAGCTTCCTAGGGCACTACATACGTCGTATGAGAGAGGGCCTCATATGCCCTCTCACATAAAGGGGTGGGTACAATCAAGTACAAGCCCATGTGGGCTTGTACTTAGTTGCGTTATGTGAGAAGGCATATGAGGCCCTCTCTCATACGGCGTATGATACCCATTATTTTATATATATATATATATATATATATATATATATATATATATATATATATATATATATATATATATATATATATATATATATATATATATATATATATATATATATATATATATATGACAAAAGAGCATTAGCTAACCAAAGAGGAAATTTCGTCGGCAATCATCGAACTCCTATCCCCCTTATTTTTCCTTCGGTATGACACGTTCATTTTGATCTTAATTTCCTCCTTGGCTAGCGTCAAACCCATATCTTTCTTATTTTTTCCGATCCAAACCGTTCATTTTGACCTTCATGTTCTAAATCCACAAGCCCATACCTTTCGAGTGAATACAAAGAGTTTTACTTATTTATCCACTCGTCTTTAGTTTAACGATTTTATCGTAATAGAACTTTTTGTAATTGGTTAGATGAATGATCAAAATCAAAGTTTGAGAACTCGGTTTCAATTTCGATATCTGTCGTTGGAAAATTTTACGCTTTACACAGTTTCATTCGTTTCGTCGATTTTGTTGAGTTTCAGTTTTGGATTTATATGAATATTTATGAATATATTTCTATAGTCATTCATTTGGAATAACCTTTTTTAGAATTTTAATGAATGTTATTATATAATTTTTAAAATTTCACTAAAATTTTAGAGTTTTTGTAATTTTTGAAATTATAATAAATATTTTTAAAATATATAGTTTAAATAGATTCATGTATTTAAATTCTCATATTTTATTTTAAAAATGTTGTTTTAAACCAAACCACTTGGTGTCAGTCGAAAAACTAGCTAAAACAAAGTAAAACCGAGCGAAACAGAAACCATTGAAACTGTCGAAATCGAGTGAAACTGGTCGTAACTTCGGAGAGGAATGATGTTTTGGTTTTTATTCGTTTTGTTTCGGTTTCAAAGATGGAGGCAACAAATTGAACGGATCTGATCGTCAAAAAGGGAGGGACGTGTTTGCGTGAGCTCGTCAATATGGAAATTCCTTCCTTGGCTAGCTAATACCCATAGTATTATATTTATAATGTTTGAAATAACATGTTACATAACATAATGGTGTGCTTTTGTTATGTAACACCCTTTTGTAACGAAAAACCAGTGTAGTACACTCAATTTTTTATAATGTAATGCAAGTTACACTACATTAACGTACTAGAAATAACCTGCGTACATAGTGCACAACAACCCAAGAAAAAACCTACACAAAGGTTGTTGTGCACACGTGAAACAGACAACGAGAATAGTGCGTAAGTGTGTGGGTATCGTCGGGGGATAAAAGTGGTTAAATTGCAAAAAAAGTTGGGGGCAAAGTGCACAAATCCCACCATAAACCACACGAGGTTAAAATGAGAAAAAGAAGGCGTTAAAGTGCAAAAAATGTAAGGGGCCAAAGTGAAATATGACTGATGGCAAACTCGTAAATATGCGAAAAAGGGAGGGGCATTTGGCTTTTATGAAAAAGCAATGTCAAGCTTGCAAATAATGGGAAGGAGTGGTGGCCTTTGTTTTGAGGCTCCCCCTTTTCACCGCAAATTGCACCCACCACCTCACCCCCATGTGGCATGATGAGGTGTCACCCCCAGGGGCGGACCCACGTAGATGTTAGGCCCCCCCTTTCAAAATTTATGTATCTATATATTTATGGAAGCAGTGCCGCAATGTAAGTATAAGTAAATAAAGTTAATCTTTGGCATGGTGATTGAGCGTTCCCTCCCCAATCAAAAGGTCATGAGTTCGAGCCTTGCTTCAGTCACATGGTGTTAAAATTTTTAGATTTTTGTTTGGTTTCAAAATTTATATATTTATATATATGGCAGTAGGGCCGCAATGTGAAGGTTAGTAAATTAATTTTCTCTTCAATAACACCATTGTTTCTTTGGCATGGTGGTTGTGTGTTTCCTCTCTAATCAAAAGGTCACAAGTTCAATCCTCGTTTAGTGTTAAAAATTATAGATTTTTGTTTGATGCTATGCCATTTTCTTGTTTTTAATTATTGGATATCGAAGTCAGCATCTGATTTAGAAAAGAAAAACGTATGAACAAAAATATATCTTAGTTTAAGCTTAAATTCTCACAAACGTTATTGTAAAACAGAGAATTGTCTGATCATACAACTAAATGTTGATCATACAAGTAAACGTTGTGGTTGCTAATTAAAGTTTTTAAATTTTCATGGTTAATTTAATCTACCTAAAATGTTTAGTTACTAAACATGCTTCTCAAATTCCCTTAAATTTAAACGATTAATTAATTCTTGGCAAGTCCTAATGATTATGTTTTTTGTTTTTTGTTTTTTGCAAATTAACATGTAATCATCGTCAGTTTCTCGTTCATATCTTCATCAACATGTGAACGATTTTGAGTTTAATAAATGCATGTGAAAATGTGAAAATTTGCTGCTTATTTAAAGTAATTCGGTTTGAATGTTCGTAACTTATTTTTGTTCTCATACAATTAAAACGTGTTTTTGTTTTCAGCTTTCTTACTTGATCCCGCACACATACGTTGCATTTGGGCCTGAGCAATGAATTTCATATCTACTTTTTTGTTCACTTAATCACCTCAAATATACTTAAACGTAATGGAAAAACACATTTATCTCTTTGAACTTGTCGACCTGAACACCATCGCATTGATGTACTTTACGAATGCATGTTGTATGCCTTCTTGCAACGCAGTCCTGCCACTGGTCATCTAATCCTGGTTTCGCCCCCTGGTCACACCCCCCTCCCTGCTACATGAGACAAACCTTGCCAACTGGGTTTGTCCAGTCAGCAAAAAACATCCCTCATTTGTATAATATATATTAACTACGTCACAACAAAAAAATCCGATTAAAAGGACCCATATCCCCTTTATTTGTAATCTTGCTTTGGATGTGAATTTTTTGTTTAACTAATACGAAGTGATACTCTAGTTATTTTGTAATAGGACAATTTTTGCATTTAGTCCAATTTTTAAAACATTTTACCAAACCCGACCAACTTCAAAACATTTTACCAAAACCGACCAAGTTTTGGTCGCGCGCGTGTGAGAGGCGATTTGAGCTTTGGATGCAGTTTGAAACCGCGTCCAAATTTCAATTTGGACGCGGTTTCAAACCGCGTCCAGTGCCCAACATAACAGCGGCCGCCAGCTGCTGCCCTGGAGCATCTTACTTTCCTTTGTTTCTTCCTCGGACAGAAGTGATTTTTACTCCTTGGGCGAAGTAAAATTCTAACCATCTCACGGAGGTTTTGGCGATTTGGTGCGTCTCCTAGGTGATTTTGAGGTGAGAAATATACTTCATAATAAGATATATGTTCTTGAAATAATTCAAATTTTGATGGTTTTGGAGAAATTAATGAATGTCAATTATGTGTAGGGTTAAAATAATGGCAAGTGATAGGATGTTTGTTACATGCTATTTTGATGGAGATTTAATGATTGATGAAAATCACAAACCGAAGTATGTCGGGGGTGCTGTGAGACCAATTATTGTGAGAAGACCGTCAACATATTCTGAGCTAGTAGATCGGATATACATAGGCACACGGATAAACCGGTAGGAGTTTGCATTGAATCTGGTGTGCAAATGGCCAATAACTGATCAAAGGTTTACAGCGGTTAAGATATCATATGACGGTGACATGGAGATTCTATTTAGCTTGGGCGAAGTTCAACGATCAGTTGAAATATATGTGGAAAAAGAAGCAATAATCAACATCAGAGTGAGCGAACCACAGGGCACATTTACTCGTATGCTGGATATTGGTAAGATTCGGCTGACTTTATGCCTATAGAGAATATGGCGGGAGAAGGATGTTCGTATAACCAACAAGAGGATATGTAAGTATAGAAAGTTTTGAAGTACTAAATACGTTTATGTTATATTTGTATGAAGTAAATTCCATATGCTAAACATTTCAATTATTCATATGACATTTGCAGTTGGAATGTTGCGGGACAAGGAGATGATGCAAATGCAACTTACTCCACTTATATTCAAGGTCCATCTATACCAGAGACGATGCCCACGCAAGCAAATGTGATTCCTGAAGATATTGACAGACCCACATATATTAGAGCATCGACGTCTATAGCGAGACAGGTGGATGACGAAAGTGATGGCACGGATAATGATGAACATCCTAATGTGAGGGAGGATAGCATGCAGGTTGATGCCGATCTAAATGCAGATGATACAGAATGGATACATCAATCTGTTGCAGACAATACAAATGTGCAGTTTGAAGAGCCGTTGCCAGATGGAGAGGATGAGGAACAATGGGTAAACACTACAATTATGAGGAATACCCTAGAAAGCCATATGATAGAGCCTAGGCTTCCCAGCAGTTCCGGAGTTTTCAACGTCGGTGATATGTATGATACAAAGATCGACTTGATAAAAGCAATAACTGAATGGAGCATCGAGTACAATGTCTCATTTAGACCAATCAAGACAAACAAAACTTGCTATTCCGTGATATGTGGCTTGAATCATGAAGTGAATCTGCATACTCAAGATGATGGGAGTAGGAATTGTCCTTGGAGGATTTATGCAGCGGTGGGAAAAAGAACAGCTGGGAGGTTCAAGATAACAAAAGTAGGTGATGAACACACCTGCAACAATCCCACTCTAAATACTGATCACAGTCAAGCCACATCATCTTTCATAAGTTACAAAATTATGCCCCAGGTGAAGACCAAGCTTGATATGACACCTGCAGAGATACAAGATGCCATTCATGCCATCTTACACATCAGAATATCATATCACAAAGCATGGATGGCTAGATCGAAAGCTTTAGCGAGGATATTTGGGGATTAGGAGGAGTCATACAAGAGGCTCCCACAATACTTAGAAGCCATCAAGGAAAGCAATCCTGGAACAATGTATAAAATTACATATGAAACCGTCGGGCCAAGAGTGGCACAGTTTACAGAAGTATTTTGGTCTTTTGGACTATCAATTGAAGGGTTCAAACACTGCAGGCCGGTCCTAAGTATTGATGGCACACATTTGTATGGGAAATATGCAGGGTGCTTACTGGTGGCTACATGCGTGGATGCAAATGGGGGCCTATTTCCGTTAGCATTTGCAGTAGTATCAGCTGAAAATGTAGAAAATTGGAAGTGGTTTTTCTGCTGCATCTATTAGTTGATACCGAGTGCCCGTAGAAACCGAACGATTACCTTCATTTTCGATAGAATGAAAGGTATTCCGAGAGCACTACGAGAGGGATGGCCAGGTTCTAGACACCATAAGTATTGTCTGTGCCATATTATTGCAAATTACACAGCGAAAGGGTTCCGAACAGCTACATTGGAAAATAACTTATGGGAAGCTGGTAATGCATCAGACTTGTTGACATATAATTTTTTTCGTGAAAAGATTAGAAAAGAGTCTGTTGCAGCTGATGATTGGATTAATACAAACTTGGGGGCAGACACAAAGAGGTGGGCAAAACACGAAGATGTCGGTAGACGCTATTGTATAATGACAACCAATTGTTCGGAGAGCTTCACTGGTGTTCTTAAAGGAGCTAGAGCGCTTCTGATACAATCGTTGATTACAAGAACCTTTTATAGGTTAAACAAGTATTTCTATCATCGGTGGCTTGATGGACTCCATTGGACGACCACTTTCACCCCAAAAACTGAGAACATTATTGGGGCACGTGTGCAAGCAGCCAGGTGTTGCTACATCACAAGATTTGGTGACTTTGAGTGGCAGGTGATGGATACAGATGCACAAGCATATACCGTGACGATAGAAGGTGACCGTTGCACATGTACGTGCAACATTCCTATGCTTCAGCATATGCCATGTGTCCATGTGATCGCCGCAACGTCAAGACAGCAATATGGTGCAAACATATCATATTGGCCATTTTGTTCACCATGGTATAGTGTGAGTAAATATCAACTGTCATATATCCCAGAATTTCACCCCATACCTGATGAAAGGTACTGGAAGGAGTGGGATGGTCCCAGTTTACTTCCTCCAGAAAAAAGAAGAGAACCCGGTCGGCCAAGATCGACACTGATTCGGGGATAAATGGATCGTCCATGTGAAGGAAGCAGTCAGAATAGATGCACCAATTGTCATCAGCTTGGTCATAAGAAATCATGTTGCCAAAATCCTCTACGCATAGCATCGTATGTTCTTTTTCACATTTCATGTTTAGTCTTTATGATTATACTTGTGTACTAACTTCAACCAATGTTGTAGGGCTCCATCGCATCGAGGTGGCGGTTCACGTGCCTGAAGTAATATAATGCATCCGACAGTGGCTTCATTCCATGTCGCATATTATTTGAAATCTATGTATCGTATATTTGATATATGTGAATGGGAGTGTATAAGATATATGTAATGGATCCGACGTGATATATGTGATGGATATGCGATATATGTAAAATCTTATATACTTTTGGAATGAAATCGGATATATGTGATATATGTATCTTATTTACTTTTCGAATGAAATGCAACTTTCTTGATATGTGTGTGATATATGCAATAATGTGATGGATATGCGATATGTGATGGATGTGTGAATGGGATGAGGTGTGGAAATGTGAATGGAGCTGGAAGAGTAGTTTGGAGGTGGCAGCAGATGCTGCTGCTGCTGCTGATTGCACAATTTCAGTGCAATCAGCAAGCTGCAGAGCAGGAATCCAGGTAGGGGCATTTTTGGCCGCGGTTTCAAACCGCGGCCAAAAATGTATTGATACCGCGGCCAAAAATGTATCCAGTATCAATGCATTTTGGCCGCGGTTTCAAACCGTGGCCAAAAAGCACTGAAACTGGGCACATTTTTTGGCCGCGGTTTGAAACCGCAGCCAATAAAGCCCTTACCTGGATGCTGCTCTGCAGCTTGCTGATTGCACTGAAATTGTGCAATCAGTAGCAGCTGCTGCTGCTGCCACCCCTAAACTACTCTTCCAGCTCCTTTCACATTCCCACATCGCGTCCCATTCACACATCCATCACATATCGCATATCCATCACATTATCGCATTTCCCATGACATATATCACACTCCTATCGCATATACCACATATATCCAACTCATATCTCATTCCACGCAGCTCAAACATATAAAACCCACATAAACTCATATTTCAACACATTGAAGATAAAATTTCAGATTTCATTCCAAAATTAAATAACATTTCGACAAATTTAAACACAATGAAAATAGCTTTATTACATTCATTGCAGCCTATGTAAAAACCTGCTCATAAGAGACCGCCCACGCCTATATGTGAGAAACTGACCTCGCTGAGTTGATGTTTCCCCTTCCATAACTGGTTGGGTGTGTTGTGTCAGGGAAGTGTCAGCTTCATGCACGTGAGTCTGATGTAGATCGTCTGCCAGAGTCTGATGTGGATCGTCTCTCATAGTCTGCAGTGGCTCGTCTGCCAGAGTCTGATGTGGCTCGTCTCTCATAGTCTGTTGTGGCTCGTCTGCCAGTACTGCTGACATGGGTCAGCTTCAGGGACAATGGTATATGGCGTAATATGCTGAGATGTGCTGGCTTCATACCCAGTATATGACTAATAATGCCGAGATAGGTCGCCTTCATACTCGGGATATGCCTGATACTGCTGATACATACCGACATCATAATCGGTATATGGCTGCAGCTGCTGAGAAGTGTCGGCCTCATCACCGGTAAATGGCTGATACTGCTGAAAGGTGCCTCCTTCATCCCCAGCTGGCTGATACTGGTGAGAGGTGCCTGCTTCATCCCTGGCTGGCTGATACTGCTGAGATGTGCCTGCTTCATCCCCGGCAGACTCTTGCCGTCCTGCACCCTCACTTCTATGTCGTGTACCGCGGAGCACCTGTCCGATCTTATCCCTAATTTGAAGGATCTACTCTGGGTCACGTGCTTCATAAGCACGTGTACACATATCCTCTAACATTCTGAGTGCGTCGGTCTGCAAAACAAATGGATAAAATATATATTAGAAACCTATGTATAAAATAAACAAACAAACATTTTAATGCTAAACTACTATTTACCATTTCCCGCTCGATTGGACCACGAGGCATGTAACCATACGGGGGTTCTTGCCTACTATATATCCACCTCCGTGTGATCCTCCAATACCACTCCATATATACATCTAAACTGACAGCATCCCCCTGCTCAACAATATGTGCAGCCCTGTTCTACCACTTCATGAGGGGCTCCACAGTGGCTTCAGTCCATTCTCTAGGGTTCATGCCGGTCTTCACCGACATGATTGGAACCGCTTCTGGAATATGCTGCAGTATACCAAATTGGCGCATAACACGATCTGGGACATGCATCACCAATACATCAAAGCAAATTAGCGGTACACGCGCACGCCAGCTCTGATTTTCTAAAACACATAAATCAGGAAGATTCTGATATCTCTGAAGATATGGCTCCCAGATCACCTTAAGGAAATGAAAATTATGAATAACTCATCAGAATTCGTAATATTAATCCATCGTTCATCACATCAATGTATAAAATTTACAACTTCTTACCTGCGTGGCTCTAACATGTCAAGCTCGTTTCTATAAAAATCCAATTGCCGCTGAGGGTTTTCTCTGAATGATAATGGCACATTCCACCTGCACCCTAAAGGGAGGGTGCCATCCAATATGTCTTGTGAGCAAGTCGGCCTGCCTATATGCAATCTCTCCCATGACCATACCTGTGAATATGAATTTGTCAGTGACAGTTACTATATAAAAAAATATTACAATGAACTTTAGTTTCAAATTGTATACCTGCAACAAGGTGGAGCATGCGTATAACCCCGTTGTTTCTCTTCTTGCCACCTTACTTAGCTCTGCGTACAGGTGAGCAAGCACAGCACTACCCCAGGAATAATCTCCAATGGCCTCTATATGCTCCATCTTTGTCAACCACCTGAGATGCACTGACCCTTTACTTGGATCTGGCACCAATAATGTGCGTATCATATGCAAAATATATACCCGAGTATATTGCTGAATATCCGCAGGGGTGGCTTCTGCAGGCAACTCCATAAATGTCTCTCGCAACCAGCTCAGTTTTACCTTAGCTCCTTGGTTTTCTGTGGATGCCTGTCCAAGGAGTCGCTCCATCAAATCCGCCCAATTGGGACGGATTGGCATTCTCCATATAGGAATGCCCTCAACAGGAAGCCCAGTGATGACTGACACGTCCTGCAATGTTATCGTCATCTCACCTTGACGGAGATGGAATGTATTGGTCTCGGGCCTCCATCTATCCACCAATGCAGAAAGTAACGCCCAATCCAACCTTATCCACTTCAACCTCGCATATACATCAAGCTTGGCAATTTCCATATAGTGTTCTGCACGCTCATCTAAAACCCATGCGGTATGTTTCCTCGTGTGGTCCACTACCAATATAATATCCGACTGCAACCAAAAAATATGAAATGTTACTATACGTCATGCAAGATTACGAATAAATATACATTGCGTAAAATATTAATTCAGTAGTTTTGTTTATACCTGCCCAGGCTGTATATATGCTGAACGATGTCGTGCCTGGTCATTCAAGACCGAATCTGAAACGGGTCCCGGGTCCATATCTGCTAAAAAAATATATAAGATGAAAAAAATTGATATATGAAAAAGAAAAACATTGGATGTTGATGTTAATGATGAATGTTACAATCAACTAACATGAATTGGTGTTTCATTTAAAATTTATTTCAATTTATACATGGCATTTGGTAGCGAAATTTTTAGCATATAATGGATTGGTATTTCATCTAAAATTTTGTATTGGTGTTTCATCACTAAATACACTGCATTCCATAAAATTTTGTATGCTAAAATTTTGATTATGAAACACCAATACTCCTATAATGGTGTTTCATCTAAAATTTTAGCTTAAAATTTTAGCATGCAAAATAAAATTTAGCATTTCTTCAACACTAATACTCCTAAGGCTCACTAAATTTTAGATCAGAGCCAAGATAAAATTTCATCAACACTAAAATCCATTGACATTTGGTAGAAAACAAGAGCATCATGAACAAAAATTACAAGAAACATACCTAATGATGGTGTTCACTCCTTGATGAGATTATTACTTTAGAGAGTTAGATTTCAATCCTAGAACGGAGAAGGAAAATATGGGGGTTTTAGGGTTTTTGGCGAGGAAGGAAGAAACAAAGAAAGAAAGAAAGAAGAATGAAGATGAACCGGCGCTGGCGGTGGAAAAGCGGATTCATTTTGGACGCGGTTTGAAACCGCGTCCAGTGCTCAACAGCCTTCCCACACGCGCGCGAGCTGCTTTGACCAAGACTTGGTATGTTTTGGTAAAATGTTTTGAAGTTGGTCGGTTTTGGTAAAATGTTTTAAAAATTGGACTAAATGCAAAAATTGTCCTTTGTAATACGACTTTAAGTTGTGTTAGTGAGGTATTTGCTTTAGGTTGTTTATTAGATTTTTTTATGATTTCTTATGTTGATACTCTATATATGTGGTGATATTTATGCATGTTTGTTGCTAGTTTATACTTATTGTTGATATTTTTACCTATCACAATAACCTTTTTGTTATGAATGAGGGAGGCCTTTGGCCTCCCCTCCTTCATTACCCATTCATTAGGCCCCCATTACTTAGAGTAATGGGGACCCTTGGTCTCCTAGAGGCTTTTGGCCTCCCCACTATGAGATATATAAATAGAGCAACATGGCTTTAGCTATGGTGACTTATTTCTTAGCAATGAAATTCTCTCTCTCTCTCTCTCTTGAGTTCATTATCATATAACACGTTATCAGCACCTGCGCTCTATTTTTGAGCTTTTTCTTCCCGTCCGTCCCCTCAAAAATCCATCCCCTACGCGCGAAGGAATCTCTGGTTGCGGCCATACGTTGCGACGTTCCTCTTGGGCGTATTCGGAGCGTGGAATTTTCTATCTACGGATCTTCTATTTTTGGTCGATCTTCCCTAGATTTTTAATCTAGAGGTACTATAAATCAATCTCATTCACTATTTTTATCTTCCAGAAGAAGGGATAATGAAATCACAAGGTGAAATTGTTTTTTTGTTATAATTGTTTCATGTCCTTACATCAATTAAAATGTTCCTGCAATGTAAAATTCCTGGTTTCATACGAGAGCTTGCAAATTGTATTAACATGTTGGTGGGAAAACAATCTATTGACCAAATATTGGAATCATACATATGTTTTCTGTACAATTTCTTAGGATCAGGAATCAATTGTACATTGACAGAGGATTGAGGATTGGAAACAGTTCAATGCGGTCTGCCCCTAGGAAATTGGATATTTTGTCACCCAGCTTCTTTTGGATAATGAACAAATTCTTAAATTTAGTAGGGCCACCAAAGGTTAGGGATGTTAATGTATTAGGTAACATATCTATTTATGACTGCATTTGTCAAGATTTCCTCATACCATTCTGTTGCAAAGTGTATGGGACAGTCACCTGTTGAGTGATCCTCCACTGTATACAGTTTCTTGAACCATCATATAGATGCTTGCGCCAATGATCTGTTTTCAGTGTTCCTTTATAGAACCAATTTAGGACCCACTATGTTATTTGACTTACAATACATTCAGAGTTTTCAATTCTCCAATTCTTGGTGACAAAATTCCATTAAATCCCATGTAAGGCAACGTTTGGCAGACAAATAAAGATAGCAAAATTAATTTAATGATGACTGGAAAGAAAAATGCATATATGAAAAACAGAATGGACAAAGTAAAATATCAACTTACACTTGAAGGACATTCTAGTGGTTATCACAAATAATTGAGTTCCAAGTACATGGGTTAACTTGGTTTTTGGTTCTAATCAGAAAGCTGATTCCCAGTAATTAAAGCCCATTTTGTTCCTATCAATAACTAAATAATTCTTTTGGGCCTGCATCCCCTATTACTTAACGGTTAATATTTTTGCCCACTAATTAATGGCCTGATGTCAATTACTTAAATGGACTCTCCTCTATGTAATATCACAAATATTTTCTATAGTCCATGTTGACAAATTTAAACATCGCTCTTGCATACTATTATCTATGGTTTACTAGGACTCTATTTTTCAAAATATAACTATCTTAAAGATCCTGAGACCGCTCTGCCGTTAGTCAACTAACCTAACGGTGTATGACGTTTCCACGTGGTCTACAAGATATTTATATTTTCTAGTTTCCCTTACCATATGTTTTGCTTGAGATATATGCGTGGTTGTTTACTTTTATGCCCGTAGCATATTTAGAACTGCGTGGATGTTTAAATCAGTAAAAATGTGTTTTTCGGGATCGGCCATTGTATACCTATTTACTTTCCTTGCACTTTTATTTTCTTTTGAGAGAATTTGTAAGTGAGGAAATTTGTATTTTAAAGCCAAAGCTCGATGCAACAGCACATAGAATTGATGAAAACTCCTTCAATGGATCATGATGTCGGTCAATGTGCTTGGCTAAGTTTGCTGGACCAACCTAGCTTGACTGGGTAACAAGTGGTCCTGGCTTAGTCAATTCCCTGGCCGCGTCCGCTGGACCGCAAGGAGTCGATTCATGACTGTGTAAGCCAAAGCTCGATGCAACAGCATATGAAGACGGAGATATAGGGACCCAGTTCAGTTTGGGTTTCCAAAGTTGTATTATTTTTTTTCTCTATTATGGACTTTAAACGAACTTTGGACTGTGTACTATTTTGGGTATCTGGCCGATCCCCGCATTTTTACTTGTTTATTTCTTTATGCATGAATTTTTGAATTTTAATTAATTCATGCTCATTTTAAAATACGTAGATAAATGGCAAAATTGGCAAGCGTCGATTTCGAGGTCCTTGATTCTGCAGGGACAAATTACCTGAGTCGGCGAGTGGACCTGAAGTTCCACTTGCGTTCAATGGCCCTCCTTGGGTCCATTTTGGCTCCTTCCTCGGCCCTAGCAGCGGCCGAAGCTTCTGCTACAGCTAGCAGCAGCCCCACAACCACTGTATCCGATGTAGATAAGGCGAAAGCCATAATCTACATTAGGAAGCATATAGATCGGACCTTAAAGGCCGAATACTTAACGGTTGAGGACCCGAAGGACCTGTGGACAGCACTGGAAGCACGATATAAACATCAAATTGATGTTATATTACCCCGTGCCAGTTATGAGTGGGAAAACCTCAGACTTCAGGACTATAAGTCCGTCGCTGAGTACAATTCTGCACTTCATAACATCACCTCACGCCTGAAGTTGTGCGGTGAAGAAGTGACAGAACAGCGCATGTTGGAAAAGACATTTACCTCGTTTCACGAGAAAGATGCAATCCTCATGCAGCAGTATCGTGAACGCAATTTCACGAAATTTTCCGATCTGATCTCATGCCTACTTAGGGCAGAGCAGAATTGAGACTTACTGCTTGCAACTCATAACTTACGTCCAGCTGGCACTGCCCCTATCCCTGAAGCCCACCACGTTTCTCCCCAGAAGTGGAAAAATAAGAGGAAGGCTAAAAACACTAAAGGGAAAGCTATAATGAAGCAACCAAGAGGTGCAGCTCCACAGACAAACAAAAACAATAAGGGAAAAAAAAAATTTCACTTGGAAGCGAAAGAACACCGAGCAAGTGTCACTTTCAAAGAAGAACTGGGAGGATAAATGCCATAGATGCGGCATGACTGGCCATTGGTCCAGAAACTGCCGCACTCCTCGCCACCTCCAGGATCTATACCAGGCGAGCCAGAAGTCTCTACCTGAAACAAACTTGGCGGCTGTTCAGCCGCCAACAATGTTTACTGCAAAAGACTTCGAGAACGACGACCTTCTCGATTGAGCATCATCGTTTATCTATGCTTTTTAGAATTAAATGTATCTTCATCTTTTATTTGCTTAAGTACGAACTTTTATTTTCGAATGAATGTTTACATTTTCGCTCAAATAAAATTTCGTTTTTGCTTATATAGATGATGTCTGAGTGCCTAGTGGATAGTGCCTCAACGCACACAATCCTTCGCGATCATTGCTATTTTAATAGCGTAAATAAATATGACGGTCCTGTTATCACAATTTCAGGACTGTCCCAAATAATCGAAGGATCTGGTGAAGCAATTATACTGCTCCCAAATAACACAAGACTTCAAATAAAAATGCATTATTCTCTCCTAAATCAAATAGGAATCTCGTAAGTTTCAAGGATTTCCGTTTAAACGGATATCACTTAGAAACCAGAGATGAAAATACGGTTGAATATCTGTTTGTAACTCGTCAGAAAGATGACCGGAAGATCATCTGCGAACGATTCAAGGGACTCCCGTCGGGTCTCTACCAAACATACATTCAACCAATAGAAGCCAATATGACTGAGCACCAGACGTGCCAATCACTGCCAGAGTTCGAACTCTGGCACAATAGACTTGGTCACCCTGGAACAGCAATGATGTGACGCATCATTTCTGAATCCCGTGGACACAAATTGAAGAACCTGAAGATTCTTCAAAAGGGTGAATTTCCATGTCTCCCTTGTTTCAAGGGAAAACTTATAACGAGACCATCCCTCCTGAAAGTGGGATTAGAGTCTCCTGTCTTCCTTGAGAGAATTCATGGTGACATTTGCGGGCCTATTCACCCCGCAAGTGGCCCATTTCGGTACTTCATGGTACTGATTGATGCATCAACCAAATGGTCTTATGTGTGCCTATTGTCCACCCGCAACCTAGCTTTTCCAAAGCTATTGGCACAAATAATAAGGTTGCGTGCTCATTTCCCCGATAACCAAATCAAGAAACTACGTCTTGATAATGCGGGAGAATTTACTTCACAAGTCTTTGAAGACTATTGCCGGGCAACGGGTATTGAAGTTGAACATCCTGTAGCACATGTTCACACCCAAAACGGATTAGCTGAGTCCCTTATAAAGAGACTCCAATGGATTGCACGTCCATTGCTTATGCAATCCCAGTTGCCTGTGGATGCTTGGGGGCATGCTATTTTACATGCCGCATCACTTATTAGGATAAGACCCTCTGGAGGTCATACTTTATCCCCGATGCAACTAGCATATGGCGCACCTCCGGATATCTCTCATTTGAGAGTATTTGGTTGTGCGGTATATGTCCCAATAGCACCACCTCAGAGGACCAAAATGGGTCCTCAGCGTCGTCTAGGTATATATATTGGGTTTGATTCGCCCTCTATTATAAGATACCTTGAACCCCTGACGGGTGACGCATTCAAGGCACGTTTTGCTGACTGTGAATTGAATGAGAAAATTTTTCCTAAACTAGGCACACAGTCTAAGAAGCCAGAAGCTTCTGAGACCATTAGTTGGGACCAGAAGTCTTTGTCCCTATATGATCCGCGTACTAACCTGTGTGAAGATGAGATCCTGAAGATCCTTCACATCCAAAATACAGTACATCTTTTGCCGGATAAATTCACGGACAACCAGAAGATTGTCCGTTCACACGTCCATGCTGCCAATACGCCAGCTAGGATTGACATCCCCATAGATGGATGCAATCCACCGGCAGCAGAATTGGCTGTACCTCAAATGAAAAGAGGACGCCCACCAGGTTCAAAAGATAAAGTTCCTCGAAAGAGGAAGACTCCTGGAGATACTAAGATTATCCCTCCACAGGATGCTGAGCTCAGACCAGCTACTTCTCCCCTCCTGATTTCCCTAGCAGAGGAAACAATAGGAGAAACATCATTAAATTTTGTACGTACTGGAGAAGTACTGGACAGAAATAGCATAGTCGACGACGACGATTTTGCGTTCGATATTGCCGTTCACGTCACTGAATATGACGATGACGTCAAACCACGATCTCTGGCGGAATGTAAACGCCGAGATGATTGGCCAAAGTGGGACGATGCAATAAGAGTAGAGCTGGACTCACTCTTGAAACGCAAAGTCTTTGGACCAGTAGTTCAAACACCAGTAGGTGTAAAACCTGTGGGTTATAAGTGGGTTTTCATAAGAAAAAGAGATGAAAATAATGTGATCGTTCGCTATAAGGCACGCCTTGTAGCCCAGGGATTTTCCCAAAGACCGGGGATTGATTACGAAGATACGTATTCCCCGGTCATGGATTCGATCACCTTCCGATTTTTAATCAGCCTAACTTCTCTGGAAAGCCTAGAAATGCAGCTCATGGACGTTGTGACTGCATATCTATATGGCGATATAGATAAAAATATCTATATGAGACTTCCTGATGGGTTTAATCTACCCCCAGAGATGAAAGAGATACCTCGGGACGTATTCTTCAGTAAGGCTACATAGATCATTATATGGTCTAAAACAATCGGGCAAGATGTGGTATAACAGACTAAGTGATTTTCTTGCACAGCAAGGATTCACGAATAACGAAGTCTGCCCGTGTATCTTTATCAAAAGAACGGGAACAGGATTTATCATCATAGCTGTATATGTAGATGACTTAAATCTCATAGGATCTCCTGCAGAGATCAAAGAGATATCTGAAAGCCTTAAACATACTTTTGAAATGAAAGACCTAGGCAAAACAAAGTATTGTCTTGGCTTACAGATAGAACACCTAAGAGGTGGAATCATATTACACCAATCTAATTATACAAAGAAACTTCTACGCAAGTTTCATATGGATAAATGTCATCCTTTAGGTACTCCTATGGTCGTAAGATCACTAGATGTACATAAGGACCCCTTCCGGCCACTGGAAGAGGGGAGGAGATACTGGGTCCTGAAGTACCCTACCTCAGTGCCATTGGAGCACTTCTATATCTGGCTAACTGTACGCGTCCCGATATAGCGTTTACAGTTAATCTACTAGCCAGACACAGTGCTGCGCCCACAAAGCGCCACTGGAACGGAGTAAAGCATCTTCTGCGATACCTTCAGGGTTCCATTGATCTTGGACTTTACTACCAGAGAGGTGCCTCCCCCAAATTGTTTGGTTATGCTGATGCAGGTTATCTCTCTGATCCGCACACGGCAAAATCTCAAACAGGTTATTTTTACCTACGGAGGTACTGCTATCTCTTGGAGATCGGTAAAACAAACCACTACTGCTACATCTTCCAACCATGCAGAGCTCATCGCGATCCATGAGGCGAGCAGAGAATGTTTTTGGCTACGCTCCGTCGTCCAACACATCCTCCAATCCATTGGCCTGAAGACCAGTGATCTGGAGCCTACTGCCCTATTCGAAGACAACGCCGCATGCATTGCTCAGTTTCAGAAGGGCTACATCAAAGGCGACAGGACAAAACACATTTCTCCCAAGTTTTTCTGGACGCACGAGCAGAAGAACGACAAGCAGATTGAAGTTCGACAGATCCAGTCATGCAACAACTTAGCTGATCGTTTTACTAAGGCATTGCCTAAATGTACTTTTGTAAAGCTTGTAAAGAACATTGGTATGCGACAGTTGAAAGACCTGCAAGCCTGAAGCTTGTACGGATCAGGGGGAGTAACATGTGGGTTGCACTCTTTTTCCTTAAGCTGTTGGGTTTTCCCACTGGGTTTTCCACAGCTAAGGTTTTAACGAGGCAAACACACTTACTCTGGATCCAGAAGTATCCACCCCTTGCCTCAGTAGCTGAGACCGAAGTGATGAATGTGTAAGGGGGAGTGTTATGAATGAGGGAGGCCTTTGGCCTCCCCTCCTTCATTACCCATTCATTAGGCCCCCATTACTTAGAGTAATGGGGACCCTTGGTCTCCTAGAGGCTTTTGGCCTCCCCACTATGAGATATATAAATAGAGCACCATGGCTTTAGCTATGGTGACTTATTTCTTAGCAATGAAATTCTCTCTCTCTCTCTCTCTCTCTCTTGAGTTCATTATCATATAACACTTTTATTATTTTTAAATTTTTTATAATACTTATTTGTTATAATCATATTTGGAATATTTTCATTTGTAACTTTAAAAATCATGTTACTTACACTACCGATTTTATTATAACCTTATCCATTGGTTCAAGGCTCACGGTTACACTCGACTTTTCGTTATACACACACACGCATGAGAATATAGTACATGAGCAGTCGGAGTAGGAAATTTTCTACAATTTCTTACTTCGGTCATTAAAAATTTTCTACAATTTCTTACATCGGTCCTTAAAAACTACATTTTTGACTTTTTCGTTGATGTTGATGTACACATCCTTAAACATAGATACACAGATAATTTTGTAGTTTTCATATTGTTTACATATGTTTCCGGTCGTTAGAAATTGAACAGCTTCACAACAATATAACTTTTCTCACCCTTAGATCAATTTCCTTAGAATTTTGGTTTACTTTGATTTTAGCTTATGAATATAACATGATTTGTGCAAATATGATAGAACGAAGTTGAAAGTGGAGTTTTTAAGGACCGGTGTAGGAAATTTTCAATACTTGCTGCTCATCTATCTTGACCTATGCATGCATGTATGCATGTATGGAATAATGGGCATCATATGATCTATGGACACTTGTGTCATATGGTGCTGGAAAAGTTCACTCTTCACATCTTTTTAATAATCGGGTTCATCCATTTTGGTCTTTATATTTTAACACCTGAACACACAAAATATCTAGTGAACCTAAAGTTTTTTGTGTGTCAATTGTCCAAAAAAGGTATATTGGTGCATAACGGTTAAGTTTTTAATGATGTTCCAATGAGTAGACCAACAAACAAAAAGCTTTGACTTCACTAGATCTTTGGTGTGTTTGAGTTTTAGAATATGAAAATCAAAATGAATAGTTCTGATCATGCAAAACAATTGTGTAGTGTAGACTTTTGGGGGCAGTCATATGACATAGGTGCTCTTTTGCTTATTTTATAATATTATTAAGAGTTGGAAATCATCTGAGAATTGGATTGGCCATAGTTGCCACTCTAAACCCATCCAATTTCAAAGCTTTCTTGACTATTTAATGTTTTATGGCATCAATCAAACCGTAACTTAAGGCATCAATCAAACCGTAACTTAAATAACTTTTATTGGGCAAAGTGTTTATTTGAAAAATAAAATCCTATCCGATTTTATTCGAATTTACATGGGAAGGGAATAGATCTAACACCAAGCTCTACTCAAAATTCAAGATTTATGTGTTCGATATCAACCTTAATAGTTATTTGAGATAGTGTTTTAACTTGTGGTGCCACGACATGTGTACTTTCTACATTTTAGAAAGATGATGTGCTTAAGTTGTGTTTAAAACCATTGTTTTGGATGAATGTTTCGTTCTTATAATAATCTCATAGCATTATGATTGGCATGTAGCAATGAGAATTTGACATGTCTTTTATTAAATTATACATGCAAGTAACATGCAAGTCTGACCCTTTTCAACTGTAAGATATCGTATCTAAATTATCATGGTTCCGGCACGTGAGGTTTAAGTATTACACCAGTCTCCTATTATTTGTATCAATAGCTTTGCTGATTTCAAATCAGAATATCGTTCTTTGGAAATTTGTAAATAACTAATCAATGTAAAATTTTAGAAAGATGATTGATTCGGGTTCAATATTACATATTTAACCCCCCATTTAGCCCTATTTTGTGCTCATGTGATGCTACATTGTTCTCTAATTCATACGTATTTTCTACACATTTATTTATTAGAGAAAACACACTATTTGAGCACAAAACAGCAATTAACGAAGTATTTCTGTACTTTTTATATTTTTCCTAGCTTGGTCTCGATCTCACGATTCCAACGACTATTTATTTGTATTTTTCTGAGATCTGTGCTAATTACTATGAATTTTTGAATACAGAATACCATTTAATTGAAGAAATACGGAAGAAAATACGTTTAAATACGTATATACGGTAGCGCACGACTTTTGGCGCGCCACGTGGCTCAATCTTGGTGGGCTCCGAAAGGTGCTCTCTCTCAAGCGCAAGAGTCCGTACAAGTAGTAAAATCTGGGAGTCCAGATGTCGAATCCACGGGAAGAAATCTGTTGCAACCACAATTCAAATCAAATAGAAATCCTACGAAAAGAAACTAACCACTTCAACAATGATGGCGATGGTGTGAAAGTGCGTGATGGTGATGTGCGAACAAAGAAATTCGTGTATGAAAATACCTATAAAAGTTTGCACATGGTATGGGTTCGTTAGGATCGATAATTCGTATTAATTTGGTTGACAAGTATAACACAATGAATTCTCCTTTTGGGAGCAATTCATCGGGAAATACCCAATATAACTCAATGAATTCTCCTTTTGGGAGCAATTCATCGGAAGATGCCCTTTTGGGGGTTCAAGCAAAATATTCAATATGATCGTCGCTAAAGTTATAATACGATATGAAACTCTCTTTTGGAGAGATCAAAACTACGGTATGAAACTCCCTTTTGGGGAGATCAAAACTCACCCTTTTGGGGCGATCATCAACTAAATCAATTCTTTTGGAATATGAAAAAGTCGATTTACGAACAAAGATTACAATTTTAACGACGTTTAACGATTTAGCACAAGGATATTCAACCAAACTAACACAAATCACATCCCCTAACTACTCCATACCATGCACAACAGAGATTTAGCTACTCATAATGCAGAAATAAACTAGATTCATAGCAAAATACTTCACGTTCATGGCAAAATACGATGAAAAACACTAAAATACGAGGTAGAAGTTTAGAAATGCATCACCAAATCTCCAAGTTTCGACTTCAAACTCTCTGGAAATAATAAAATAAGCCTCTGGAATTTTACAGAATTTTTCAGGGGGGAATTACGGCTCCTAGAGCCTCCAATACGCTCAAAATACGTCCCCAATCTGCTTGTATACACCCAAAACCCCTAGGAATACCTTATATAGAGGCATTGCGGGTTTAGGTTGCGTTAACGGGTCAAAAACCGCATCCAATATCATCAAAACCCAAACCCAATAGGCGCAACAAATCCTGGCCGTTGGATCCATGCGGGATCGCTCCACGCAGCGACACGTGGTCATCAAAATTCGTGCGCCCGCATCATCATTCGCGTCGGATTGAATCTGCACCGTCGGATCTAAAATCCAACGGCTAACCTCGTGCCACGTCGCCTGCGAGAGATCCCGCTTCTTCGTCGCTTTTGAATTCGAGCGGGGACGTTCCCAGCCATCGGATGAGAAATCGACGGCCGATATTCTGCCACGTCGCCCGCTGAATTCGCGTTGTGCTTCGCTTCATCGGGGCTGGAGTCGACCGTTCGATCTCCAATCGGAGGCTTCACGTTGTGCCACGTCACCGCGAGGAACCGCTGCTACTTGCGTTCGCTCCTAGCCGTTGGATGAAGCGGGGAATCGATAGATCGTCGCCGCGTGGCCCTTCGAATCGCGGCCGCTTCACGATTTTGTTCTCGATCTCAGCCCTTGGATCACGATCGGAGCGCCTCGAATCAGCCACGTCGCCGCTTCTTCGATTTCGAGCGCCGCTGATGCGGATGGTTTCCTGGCCGTCGGATCTTCGATCGACGCTCGAAAACGATCCACGTCGCCCGCTGCTTTAACTTTCCGATCCGACGTTGGATCAATAAGCGGACGCGTCAGATGCCGCCACGTGGCGCGTAGGGGATGAATCCCGCTCGATTTCCTCTTCGTGTGTGAACCGTCGGATCTGAATCCAACGGTTGAAAGACGGCCGGGTCGTCGCGCTTTCGTGACCGCTGGATGAAGAATGGGCAGCCAAGATTGAGCCACGTGGCGCGCCAAAAGTCGTGCGCTACCGTATATACGTATTTAAACGTATTTTCTTCCGTATTTCTTCAATTAAATGGTATTCTGTATTCAAAAATTCATAGTAATTAGCACAGATCTCAGAAAAATACAAATAAATAGTCGTTGGAATCGTGAGATCGAGACCAAGCTAGGAAAAATATAAAAAGTACAGAAATACTTCGTTAATTGCTTTTTTTGCTCAAATAGTGTGTTTTCTCTAATAAATAAATGTGTAGAAAATACGTATGAATTAGAGAACAATGTAGCATCACATGAGCACAAAATAGGGCTAAATGGGGGATTAAATATGTAATATTGAACCCGAATCACACCCCCAACTAGCGATTTGCTAGTCTCTAGCAAAAATAGCGATTAATACGGATGATTAATAAAACAATAAGTTCTTTCGATCGCTTATGGCATGGCTCAATAATACGCATTCCAGCATGATTTTGACCATCAATATACACAACCCATGACTAAGATCAATCACACGATATTTTCTCTAATTTAGTATGAATAAATAACATGCAAGCATCGTTTTGCGCAAGCGAAAGTATAACACGTTGTTTTTCTCTAGTTTTCTTGTTTCCAAGGAATTGGCCTATCAAAATAATCATTCAAGACATGGGTATTGAAGTTGCTTAGTATATTCACCATTTCTTTTCTTTTATTCGTTCCGCGTAACGCGCATCAAGCAACATTCGTAGAAAAATGTATAACTTGGATCGCTCCATCAAATGAGTGAGTTTCCTGTCAATGGCTCCCAAATCAGACGATAATAGGGCATTAGGCCAAAAAGGACCCCTCGAACTGTACTACTCGAGCCAACCAAGTTATTTATTAGTGACATACTTACTTATTCATTTTTCATTCATTTTTTTTCTTTTTCTTTCTTTTTTTTCTTTTGTAAGCAACTCAACACCCATTCTTTGAATATAAACATTAGTATCAAATGCCAAATTCCTCTTCAACTTGAAAACTTTTCTAATAAATCGTGTATACTTAAGCTTTTTCATCACATTAGCATGAATGAAATAAATTCAAACTATTTCAAGATATTAATCATGGCAATTGAAAATTTTCATGAATAGCATATTAACTAGTAATTCCATGAAGGAAAAATAATTAACTCAAGCCATAAACAATTTTTAGAACTCAATTAATGCGTAATCATCCGTATTTGAGGCATGTGAAGGAGTTTTAAATGATGAGATTTGGTGATTTATTCTTCTAAAAAAATAATCCTAAGGTCTCATACACACCCCCCCAACTAAAGATGGACATTGTCCTCAATGTCGGAAGAGGTACGAGTTTATTCAAGCAAGCAACCTAGAAAGCATATAAAAACTACACTACTGGAAAGAACACACCGTGATCAAATGGCGGATCCCGAATCTTTAATTGTGGAGGAAGTTGTTCAATTTGCTCCTTGCGCTTCTCGGCGATTATTCTTCCTCCAAAAACTAATTTGGACCCCAGCAACACAACTCCAAGCATCTCTATAAGCTGTTTGCCAATGTCCTACGAGAGATGAGTTATGTCAGTCCAAATTAATTTAAGGGAATTGCTATTAGAACATACCTTTTTGCTGAGTTTACATACCACCAAATTTTTTACTATTGTGCACATACCTAAATATTAAATTTGCTGAGTTCACATACCCGTTTGACAAAAATACCCATTATTGAGGCCACATACCTAGGTCGACTGTTTTGTCCGTGCGCAGGGAAACCCTCGGCGATCTATTGGGAAACCCTCGACGATCTCGCTGGTGAGGCGCATCTCTTCGGTGATCTCGCTGGGAGACGATAGTGAGGCCCGTCTCCTCGGAGATCTCACGGTAGGTACTCGACCCTCCGCCCTTTTCTCCGCATTTTTTGCTCCTCCTTGATACCAAATATATGGGTTGTTTTTGGGGCTTTGGGAAATGGCCTATAAAGCATGTATCGGTGAAGGATCTGGAGAATGATGTCTCTGTGAAGGAAGATAACCCTCAAGGAGGATTATACAGAAGTCTGTGGATGCAAGCGGAGGCTTCATTGTGTTCAATGAAGTATGAACTTCAACTTGCCCTTCTGAAGCTTGAGATGAAGAATTAAGGCCGCTAGACAAAAGGTAATTCCGAGGAAATAAATGAGAATTTACAGATTGCTTCGTTTTTAAATTCACTCGGCTTGAATTCACTTCGTTTTTTAATTTTATGAAGAAAAAATCGGGCGCCACTGTTTCCCATGTTAATCCCATCTTCAACCCCTCATCAGTACTGTTCACTTTTTAATCCCCTCTTCAACCTCTATTTTTACTTGAGTTTGCAGAGGTTTGATTCTCTGCCTTTGTTCAGTTTGTAGTTGCAGTTCTGTATTCTGTCTTCAATTGCATGCAATGGGTATATGCTTATTTTTGCTATCGATCCCAATTTAGAATTTTTCCAAAATTTTCCTTTGCTATTTAATAAAAAAATTTCTTCCTTGATTATATGGACTTGGGTACCAAACAGTTCTGTAGTGTTTTGATCTCGTTATGGGTTGAGGTGATAGTTGCCATGTGTTTTGTGTCGTGACTAACATTTCTTTAGACAGTTCTTCTTTAATCTTGAATTTAATAAGTTTGGTACGGAGAGAAAGAATACAAACGTTTGATTATAGTTTAAAGGACACAAGAGAGTGGTAGGATTCATCTTTTGCTTGCAGTGTGGTTGCAGAATTTACAAAATTAGGGATCATAGTTTTCTTTAATGTGTTGGGAAATTTTGCTCGTTTGGGCATCCTAAACACTGACTAAAACCCTCTGTTATCTTCAAACAGAAGTGTAGACTTTCTGGCTAAGGATCATATGGCTACCTGATGACCCTCAAAAACCCACACATTCATGTTTCACGCCATCTGCAGCGATGTGCCATTTTGACTATTAACATGCATATTTCATTCCTAATTCTTTTTTATTTCAAACTTTTAAGTATAAGAGTCTCAAATTACTAGTTTCCTTGCCTCTTTGTTTCCACCAAATTGCAGTATATCTTACATTGCACATTTGTATGCTAGCAACTGAAACACATAAGAAACTGAAATTATAAACTGTAACTTGAAGGAAACTGAAATGATATAGGCCATAACTTGAAGGAAACTGAGCATGACGATCACATGTCATACGAAACACTTTGACACTGGTTTTTTTGCATCATTTCAAATAGTCTCACTTCAAAACCATTATGAAATGGCAGAAAACGATGCATTTCGATAAATATATACCTTGTTTCCTGATTAGAAGTCAGTTTTAGTGTTCATATTAGAAAATTTCTCGATCTGAAGTAGTAAAAGTGAAGATTTTACAAAGCCCTTAAGAAAGGTTTTTTTTCTTGATTAAAATGTTTAAAAATGATGTTTTCCATATGCAGGACAGGTAGGTGTTGAGAATTTAGTGCGAATTCGTTGCCAAAGCTAGAAGAAGAAAATTACGTACATGGAGAATGCAATTTTTCATATGGAGGGTGTTCTATCTCCATTTATAGAAGATGATGAAAATAGAACGGTACGAAATAATTGATATTTAATTTTTTGTAAATGAATTCATAATGTATGTTAAGTGTTGATGGTAAATGTAAATTGTAGGATACTGTCTTGAGCAGCGTATGTAGCGTTGGGGCAGAGTGCAATATAGATTTTACTGCGCAGTTTACTAGAACAACCATATTTCAAAGTAGGGATGAACTATTACAATGGATAAAGGACACCGCTAGTGAAAATGGGCTGGTGATTGTGAAAAGGGCAACGAATATGTCGACAATGGGTGGTAGACTCCCAAATCTGTATTTTGCGTGCGAACGAAGTGGGATATATCGTGGCACCAATTTTAGAAGTGAGAAAAAGACGAAGAAGAAGACCGGAAGCAAGAAATGTGGTTGTCCGTTTTCTTTGAAGGCGAAGATGGTTGGCAATAAAGATGAGTGGAATGTAACAGTCTTGTGTGGGGTGCACAACCACCCACCCGCAACTTACCTCGAGGGACATTCATATGCGGGGAGATTACAATGCTCGGAGATGGAAACATTGGTAGAACTGTCGCAAAGTCTTGTGAAGCCAAGAGAAATTTTAAGAATATTGAAGAAACGGGATAAGTATAATGTTACAACGATTAAAACAATTTACAATGCAAGACAGAAGCTAAAGGTTGTGGAGATGGCTGGGCGATCTCAAATGCAACAACTCATGAAGGGCTTGATGGAGAAACAGTACATTGAATTTCATACTTCTGATGCAGAGACATCATGTGTTAGAAATTTGTTTTGGGCACATCCGACTTCAGTTGATATATTACGTGCATTCCCTGATATTCTGATAATGGATTGCACATATAAGACAAACAGATACCGGCTTCCATTGTTGGATATTGTTGGCGTGACATCGACTGAAATGACATTCAGTATCGCATTTTGTTACTTGGAGGCTGAACGGGAAGATTGCTATACATGGGCATTAGAGCAGTTGAGATATTTGCTTGTGGGATTCACGATGCCTAGAATAATTTTGACAGATAGAGAGCAAGCTCTTATTAATGCCATTTCCAAAGTATTTCCCTCTGCAAAGAATCAATTATGTAGATGGCATATTGCAAGGAATGTAGTTGCGAATTGCAAGAAATTTTTTGAAGTTAAAGAAAACTGGGATGGATTCATATCAAGCTGGAGTTTGTTGGTACTAGCACGTACAGAGGAGGACTATGGGAAAAAACTCAGTGAATTTGAGAAAAAATTTATTGCTTACCCACAGGCCATAAGCTATGTGAAGAATTCATGGTTGGACAAGCACAAGGAGATGTTTGTTTCGGCTTGGACCGATACAAATGTGCATTTTGGTAATGTAACAACCAATAGAGCAGAGAGTTCGCATGCAAAGCTTAAAAAGCACTTGGGATCATCAGCATGCAGTTTTGCAACATCATGGTCTATTATGCATTCTTTGCTAGAACTGCAGCATACAGAGATTAAGGCATCTTTTGAGAAATCAAAGAGCTGCGTGCTGCATGACATGAAGGGCCACTTATACATGGAGCTGAATGGGTTTATGGCTATGAATGCAATGAAAAAAATTGTGGACCAAGCAGCACAATCTGAGACAATTGGCACCGACGCAGAATTATGTGACTGTCTAGCTCGACGCATTTATGGACTGCCATGTGCACATGAGATAGGAGAATACAAAAGGGAAAACCGTCCCATTCCCTTAGCATCCATTCATTCGCATTGGAAGAAGATAGACATTGCACCCATGAAGGAAGTGGTCGAAGAGGATTTACTGATAAAGGAGGAGTTGGATCGGGTATACAAGAAATACGAAGCCCTGGACGGTTCTAGTAAGAGGCAGATGTTAATAAAGCTGAAGGAGATATCCACCCCAACGACCACTTTTCTTATTGAGCCAGAGGTAAAGGTAAATGTGAGGGGGAGGCCAAAAAAGAAAAAGAAGGAGAATACTAATACATCAACCAGGCGGGAGCCTTCTCACTTTGAGCATGTATTATCGGCTGAAGGTACTTGCCCTACGCCTTGCGAAGGCTCTTCGTCCAAAGTTTCCTTTGTAAAACCACCACGTCGAGAGAAGGAAAGGGTGTACAGGTCGCATTCAGCTTCATCATCATCACCATTCATGGATAACTTTCCAGAAAGCATCAGGCCATATGTAAAACTTGTCAAGGATGTGAAGGCTGATGGAAACTGTGGGTACAGGGCAATTGCAGGTCTACTTGGCACAGGGGAGGACAACTGGAGGAAGGTCCGAATGGATTTGAGGGCAGAGTTGAATAAAAATAAGGACGAGTACATCAAAATTCTTAGTGTCGAAGATGTAGCACATCATGATGCGGCATTGGCATATATGGATGATTACCCGCCGTACAGTTGTTGGATGACCATGCCAGATATTGGCTATGTTATAGCATCATGCTATAGTTGCGTGTTGCATTATCTATCCAACAAAATGTGTCTTACATTTTTACCGCTTTGGTCGGAGCCAGTGCCATTACCTCTCCGTCGCCATATCACTATTGGGTATGTTAATGATAATCACTTTGTCGAAGTATATCTTATGGATGGAAGCCCTATACCACCAGTTGCGTCATGTTGGGAAAAACACCATCACCCTCGGGCAAACGGATGGGATGAAGCTTATGGAAAAAGTATGAAGAAATTCAGGGATATAGTCAGCAAAGATGTGGCTACAAGAGATAGAATCGTTATTGAAGATAATTGAAGGGTATGCAGATATTACAAATCAATTCATCCTTTGTCTCCCTGTAATTTTCATGTTTATTCATACATGGCATTACTGCATTTTCTTAGCTATAATATTGCTTGTATGTTGAGGCAAGTGTGCATCCACATGTGCACTTTTCACTTGCTATAGACTTTGTTCCGAAGCAGTATTATAGCTAAGAATTTTCTTAGTTATAATCAGCAAATAGGTGGTCTGTTCGAACAGCAGTTTGGTTAGACTTCCATTTTAGTGATTTTCATGGTGAGACACTTACCAACCAATGTATTTCCAATGCAGAAACAATAGATGAAGGTCGAACTTGTAAGTACAATGACAGCCTACACCATTTTATAGTGTCTTTATGTGTAGTATTATTGAAGGCAAACGCTTCACATAATGCAATAGTAATGGTATGTGATAAATTGAATTGCTTAATTATATTGTTATTAACAGATTTCATAACGTGATCTGTTGTCTGTCTGTAGCATGTTGCGCTCATTGCTGTGTTTATGGACTTCTATCAACAGTGCCGTGTCATTGGATATACTCATTGTCTCAACTTGCTGGGCTTGTGACGGATAGCCAGCCTACTGCTGGGCATACGACGGATACCCACCCTGCTGGGCTTGTGGACGATACCCACCCTGCCGGACATGTAGAGGATAGCCGGCTTGCAGGGGATGGCCAACCTGATGGGCTTGCGGAGGATAGCCGACCTGCTTCGCTTGTGGAGGATATCCAACCTGCTGGACTTGTGGAGGTGACGAAATGGGCAGCTCATATTCAGTTATTTTTCTCGGACAAAGCCATCATGCCTGATGTTATGAGGAGATACACCTATATCATCATAGGTATTTCCTACAGATGTTATAGATGAAAATCAACATTCGGCAAGCAGTAACTTGTATAATTGATTCTTTTTTTTAAGAATGAGTTGAATTATTAGTTCTTGTTACATTCTTTTGTTCTTTCGCAGTGAAAGCAACTTCTGTGAACAGAGGCATTTGTTGATGCTAATATCCCAAAATATAGTCTTGTGTTATGTACTTGTGATGGATGGATACTGAAATTTTAATGCATTGATGTGTTTATGCTATGAATTAACAACTGAAATCAATCCTCTGGAATCCTGGGACATAGCATTGCGGCCATAAGACCAATACTGTCACCCATTGTGTCTCCTGGCTTGGACTTGGGTATGGATGAGGCCACTACAAGATGAATGTTAGCACTTTGAGGTGGAACCACAAGCTTTTGTTGACATTGAAGGGGTTGTAGAGACTTGCAGAGTTGCAACCTCTCATGGGTTCAAGCCTTTGCTTGATTCGCAGGGGGTGCTCGTGGGTTCAAGCTCACCCCTGACATCAGGAAATGTATGACCTTGTCTAGAGGCGGAGGAGAGACACCAGAGACGGAGGAAGTTGCCGGAGGAGGCGAGAGGCGGAGTTGGGCTGGAACATGAAGTCTAAGCACCCATTGAAAATGTATGTAAACTCAGCAATTCTAAGGGCTTTTTGGGGGTTTTTAAAAAGATCTATTAAAGGATAGATTTGGCATTTTTTGAAAAATTAAGTGGTATGTGAACTCAGCAAAAAAGTATGTCCCAATAGCAATTCCCTTAATTTAAAGTTCCTTTCAGCAAAAATGTTCCAAATATAGTCATCAAAATAAGTGAAGGAAATTAAAGCAAGTTGACGACTACTCCCTGAAAGATATGCACTACTCTCGGTATGATGCTCGATCGTTGGGGAGAGGGATAAATGATTTTGGGACAAAACTGGAGGAGGGCATGGTTCTGACTCCATGGCGATAATCTCAAAACCCTTGTCCCTAGTTGTCTCCTCCTCTCGTTCATCCAAAATTGCTAGCTCGTCCTCACTTTTGCACACACTTTCTGCCATGTAGATATTTATATTCGTGTCATCAACGTGACATGGCTCGCTCGGCATACCTGCAATAGAAGATAAACTCGTATTAGATTCTTTAAATTGAGTTTCAAAAGCATTACCTTCTTCTACGCAAGTGGAAATCAAATTAAGATCTTCAATAGATTTTTGAATTTGCCGGCTCCGAGCAAGGAAATTCTCTTGGAATTGAAGGGATGTGGCCTCCTGTGTCTGAATAATCAGGTAAGCTTCCTCTTTCAAGGATTGCAAAGGTACGTCTACGCTTTGCTCCCCTTGATCAAGGCTCGAAGGCTCCGTTGAATCTTTTTCTGAAGTCTCTTCCATGGTTTCTTCATTTTCTTGCAGAGACTCCATGTATTCCCACGCCTCTGTGGGCGTCATGCCTCCCAATAATTCCTGCAGCTGTGGTTGTAGTCCATCTAGGAAGGACGCCATAAGCTCTTCAGTTGTGTACCCATGCTACGGATAGCTCGATATAATGTCTGTGAACCTCCTCCAGGCCTGAAAGAAAGTTTCACAGTCATTTTGATTCAAATTAACAATTTTGAGCTTCTCCATTCTATGTTTGTGTGCATTAGCATACCTTGCATCATACAGATTGTTTGTGCAATAGAAATTCATATATTCCATTTTTTAAAAAATTAAAATAAAATAATAATAAAAAGTTTATGTATAGTAAAGTGGAAAGATCTCACCGAAGGTCTTCTGAATGAAATAAACCGTAGTCACAAACCATTCCTCCCCGGCAACGGCGCCAAAAACTTGGTGGGCTCCGAAAGGTGCTCTCTCTCAAGCGCAAGAGTCCGTACAAGTAGTAAAATCTGGGAGTCCAGATGTCGAATCCACGGGAAGAAATCTGTTGCAACCACAATTCAAATCAAATAGAAATCTTACGAAAAGAAACTAACCACTTCAACAATGATGGCGATGGTGTGAAAGTGCGTGATGGTGATGTGCGAACAAAGAAATTCGTGTATGAAAATACCTATAAAAATTTTGCACATGGTATGGGTTCGTTAGGATCGATAATTCGTATTAATTTGGTTGACAAGTATAACGCAATGAATTCTCCTTTTGGGAGCAATTCACCGGGAAATACCCAATATAACTCAATGAATTCTCCTTTTGGGAGCAATTCATCGGAAGATGCCCTTTTGGGGGTTCAAGCAAAATATTCAATATGATCGTCGCTAAAGTTATAATACGATATGAAACTCTCTTTTGGAGAGATCAAAACTACGGTATGAAACTCCCTTTTGGAGAGATCAAAACTCACCCTTTTGGGGCGATCATCAACTAAATCAATTCTTTTGGAATATGAAAAAGTCGATTTACGAACAAAGATTACAATTTTAACGACGTTTAACGATTTAGCACAAGGATATTCAACCAAACTAACACAAATCACATCCCCTAACTACTCCATACCATGCACAACAGAGATTTAGCTACTCATAATGCAGAAATAAACTAGATTCATAGCAAAATACTTCACGTTCATGGCAAAATACGATGAAAAACACTAAAATACGAGGTAGAAGTTTAGAAATTCATCATCAAATCTCCAAGTTTTGACTTCAAACTCTCTAAAAATAATAAAATAAGCCTCTGGAATTTTACAGAATTTTTCAGGGGGGAATTACGGCTCCTAGAGCCTCCAATACGCTCAAAATACGCCCCCAATCTGCTTGTATACGCCCAAAAACCCTAGGAATACCTTATATAGAGGCATTGCGGGTTTAGGTTGTGTTAACGGGTCAAAAACCACATCCAATATCATCAAAACCCAAACCCAATAGGCGCAACAAATCCTGGCCGTTGGATCCATGCGGGATCGCTCCACGCAGCGACACGTGGTCATCAAAATTCGTGCGCCCGCATCCTCATTCGCGTCGGATTGAATCTGCACCGTCGGATCTAAAATCCAACGGCTAACCTCGTGCCACGTCGCCCGCGAGAGATCCCGCTTCTTCGTCGCTTTTGAATTCGAGCGGGGACGTTCCCAGCCATCGGATGAGAAATCGACGGCCGATATTCTGCCACGTCGCCCGCTGAATTCGCGTTGTGCTTCGCTTCGTCGGGGCTGGAGTCGACCGTTCGATCTCCGATCGGAGGCTTCACGTTGTGCCACGTCGCCGCGAGGAACCGCTGCTACTTGCGTTCGCTCCTAGCCGTTGGATGACGCGGGGAATCGATAGATCGTCACCGCGTGGCCCTTCGAATCACGGCTGCTTCGCGATTTTGTTCTCGATCTCAGCCCTTGGATCACGATCGGAGCGCCTCGAATCAGCCACGTCGTCGCTTCTTCGATTTCGAGCGCCGCTGATGCGGATGGTTTCCTGGCCGTCGGATCTTCGATCGACGCTCGAAAACGATCCACGTCGCCCGCTGCTTTAACTTTCCGATCCGCCGTTGGATCAATAAGCGGACGCGTCAGATGCCGCCATGTGGCGCGTAGGGGACGAATCCCGCTCGATTTCCACTTCGTGTGTGAACCGTCGGATCTGAATCCAACGGTTGAAAGACGGCCGCGTCGTCGCGCTTTCGTGATCGCTGGATGAAGAATGGGCGGCCAAGATTGAGCCACGTGGTACGCCAAAAGTCGTGCGCTACCGTATATACGTATTTAAACGTATTTTCTTCCGTATTTCTTCAATTAAATGGTATTCTGTATTCAAAAATTCATAGTAATTAGCACAGATCTCAGAAAAATACAAATAAATAGTCGTTGGAATCGTGAGATCGAGACCAAGCTAGGAAAAATATAAAAAGTGCAGAAATACTTCGTTAATTGCTATTTTGTGCTCAAATAGTGTGTTTTCTCTAATAAATAAATGTGTAGAAAATACGTATGAATTAGAGAACAATGTAGCATCACATGAGCACAAAATAGGGCTAAATGGGGGGTTAAATATGTAATATTGAATCCGAATCAATGATTCAGGGCATCTTTTGTTGTTTCTTTTTTGTGAAAGCTTAACTGCCGATTAAATTTTTTAAGAAATCATTTTTAATCTGCGGCTCTAATCAACATTTAAATAATATCTGACTTTTTGGTTAATTTCTGATTTTGTAATGATTCAAAATTTATTTTAGCATTTTTCAAACATGATGGCTTTTTAAACTAAGTTTTTGGTTATTATATTTTAATAGAAATTTGATGGAAATAGTAATTGTTGCTTTTGGATTAAAATCAATGCTTATTAGTGTCAGCTTAACTTTTAGAAATGAATTCTATAGTAATTTTGCGAAACAAATGCTTTATCTGATAAGTTGCCCAATGAGGGAAGGAAAACAGTTGACACAGTTTGCGAATGTTAAAAGGACATCGAGATACCATATATGAGCTGTGATGGGATGATACTTGATGGAACACTGAGGGCTAGGGTAGAGGTTGTGGACATAAATTGACATGGTAAAAAGGGACATGACCTTTCTGAAGTCCAAATTGATATTATGATTTAGCAGCTGCCCAAAATTTTGATATAAAGGTATTGTTGTTGTTTTCTCCTTGTGTGTTTTAATATTATTACAATATAAATTAATAATATTGAATTTATTAATTAATATTAAGCCATATTATAAATTTACGTATATACTTTTAATTTGGTTAGGCATTTGAGGAATTTTTTTTTGTCTAGGAAGTTTTGTTAGATAACCAGATCTTTTTTTTCCTATTAGTGCATTTTTTTTCGTTTCTAGCTGGTAGAAAGTAAATTTAGGGATTTATCATTTACTTTCAGTTTTGAATTATTTCAGAATATTTGTCTTGTTTTGGGAATGCATCTGAGCAGTCGTTTGTAGCAAACATGAATACTCACATTTTGTTAGTTATCCTACCCGGTTTCTAAGTAGCCATCTGTCTTGTGATCGACAGATTTAAAGAACCTTTCAAGAGTTATGTTTAACTCCAAGTGCTAGCACTCATGCCATAGAGCAGGTCTTCACTTACATGCAATTTAGTTATGTCAAGACAAATAGTGTATCTTGAAAAGTGTAGATCCATTATTGATGGTGAATGCCACCAAAAAGACATTCCGGATTATTTGATCCATCTTATTATTGACGTGTCAGCCCCTTTTGTTCGCGTTCATTAGTTGCATAAAATAGAAAATGTCACATGCCTACTGTTGCTGGGTAAGATCCGCGTACAATGAATTTATATGTAGGAGGAACCAAGGGCACGGTGGTTACAAATTGAGTGATTGTGTAGGTTGTTTACAAGTAGTGAGGGAGTAGTGAGACTAGGCGCCCTTCGTAGGTCGATCTTTGGATCGATCCTGCAAGTTTGTCGCTAGTTCGCCGCTCACCACGAGTATGTCGCCGGTCGCTCGTTACTGGGAAGGAGTCAACCTGCGCATAGAACAGCTTGTCAGAAAGGCCGGGTTGGGTTCCAACCCTTAGTCTTTCCTATACCTAAGTTAGAATTAGGGCTTTGAAAAGGGGGACCAGACATGTAGGTCGAGCTAAAAGTAGGTCGACCTTGTATTCAAAGAACAAATATGTGGACGACCTTTGCTCTTGTCTGTGAGTGAGAGTTTTAGAATCAATTTACCAACCTATATCTCGATGGAGGTGGAGGGGTATTTATAGCTGATGGAGGCGGTTAGGTAGGGCTGACCTGGCATGCTGAGCTGACGTGTCATACTGCGGAAGTTTCGGCCGAGGATATCAGAGCTGTGTGTGTTAGCCATGCTTTTGTCAAACGGCGCAACGGCCACGGACGCTTTGTCAGAGTGTCAGAGACGAAAGCACCAGGCGGTCAGACGTCGCAGCGGTCAGGGGGTGTTTTGTCAGGCTGTCGAGCGTGAAAGTGTCAGTGGCATACTTGTACAAGGTCGTTTGTCGTGTCCAAAGGGCCGAAGGGTCATCGAGGTGCGTCCGAAGAGCGGGGCCGCACATGAGTCACTTGGTCGTTCCCGGCAGATGACGGGCGAGCTGGTTGTTCGCCTGACGAGCTTAGAGGGAAGCGGACGACCAACGGGCGAGGTTCGAGGCGAAGTGTGCCCTTCCCATTGGTCGAGGTGGACTTCGCGGGAGACGGATGAGCTTACCGTGTGTCTGGCGAACTTGGAGGAAACGTCGAAGTATCACGATCTTTAGGTCGTAACAGTTACAATTACATGTGCCTCTTCTCACCAGGTCATGGCAACCATGTTGGTGGGTCAGTTGACCATTTTTAATCTCACACGCTACAACTTCAACATGAAAATTTCTGCGTTTTTGTTTTCTTATTGAAATTTTGTTGGTACTTATTTTTGGATTGCATTTCTGTAAGTGTCAGAATCTGTCTATTGTCGAGATTGAAGTATATATATGAAAATTAATCCCAAAAGCAAATTATGCAAACGCCTGAAATGAATTCCTACCCAATAAAAGTAGTTTAGGATGGGCTGGGCTGCTTGTGTAACTCTATGTTGCATGATAGGTTCCTAGAGATCTTCCAAGTGCAGTGCCTCTTTCAACGTATGGGAATTTACTACTACTAAACTTAGATGATGACCTACTTGGTTAGAGAAAGACTTGTCACCTTAAATGCTGGGAGTTTTTTCTGAGATGATCGCTTTTTTATACAGGCCAGGATTTTAGCTCTGAATGCTTCATACTTCCTCAAAAATGGAGGGCACTTTGTGATATCTATCAAGGTACTCATCTCAATTAATTTATGATGGCAAAATAAATGAATGGTCTATAAAAGCAATATTGAACTGTTGGTCAAATGATTAACTGCACGTAGTATCATTAGAGAATGCATATCGCGGCGTTTAATCCAATGTCTCGTTCAGGCAAACTGCATCGACTCCACGGTCCCTGCTGAAGCTGTAACGACCCGCTCCCCGGGATACCTGATAAGTACGAATACGTATCAGGTATTCTCGAAGAGGCGAGTGTTACGTAGAAAGAAAGAAAAGAAGAGAGTAGGAAGAACACTGCAGGTACTACGCACGTGCTGGGAAGTACAAGTAAAACTCCATCACCGATAAAAACACTGAGAAAAATAACAAAAGTACTATATTCCATTTTATTGATACATTGATACATCTTATACATACACCAACATCTTCATATTCACAACTCTAAGTACAAAGGTCTACCCAAAAAGAAACACCAAAAGTACAAGTCTCTCATCATACCCCTCGCCACCCAATCCTACAACCGATCACCAACTCCAAGGTTCCAGCCGCTATCCCCAACCTGAAAAGTCAACGGGGACACGTCAACGCGTGACCCAGTAGGAACTCCTAACACTCTAGTAGGACCCAGTTTTAGAACTGGTCTTCCTAATTAACCAACTAACTACAAGTGTCACATCATTACAGAAGATGCAGAAGAGGGTGGTATAACAAATAAGGTTCACGGTGCATAAAAGTAATCACATTCTAACATGCGACATCTTAGTTATGAGAACTTATAAATCATGCATATGAAACCATATTATGAAATGCAGATATTGAAAGGAAGCATAAGAACATGTTACCATGGGACAATAGCATTAAAGTAAACAAAAAAATAAGTAGACATGAGATAACAACATTTATAAATTAAAGACAATTACTATAGTTGTTGATTCACATATTTGGAACCCGTGTAAACCGTAAGACGCTAAGGAGGCGGACTTCACCCAGGGTGGGTGAAAAAGTGGTACCACAACCAGCGACACGAGCACTGGAGGGGTCTCTCGTAACTCTCCGTACCCGAACGGAACAAGGTATGTGAGTGAGACAAACTCGGTTTTTCTGTCGGACAAATGGAGCAAACCATCAATTACCGTCATGATGCATCACGAGTACACCAGCGGCCTCTCCAACCCTTTCAACTCGCCCTTCTGGGAGTGATACAGCGGGTGAGAATTCATATCATATGTCCGCTCCTTAACTCCTAAAGTTTACCCGTTTTCCCCCAAACCCGTGTCACCCTCCTTTAGGAGGACTGATACATTCCTCATTCTCACTCTCAGTTTCATTGTTTATTCATTTCGGCGATCTCAATACCGCATTCATATCTTTCCATTTCTTTCATAATTTCACCGATGTCGTGATTCAACAACGACCATCGCAATTTCATTCTACACAAGGAACATTAAGATGCTCAATTACATCGTGACATTAACAATAATCAACATATGAAACTTAACACCTAATCATGACAACTAACATTGATTTTTACCACTATGAGCTTTACTACGGCATGGGGTAAGGTAACATAAACTCATCTTACACAATGTAGCATGCTCCTAAAATCATGGAAACTCACGTAATCATGGAATATAAATAAAAGCTAGCTCAAGATGTGACATAATGACATGGACATGATTTTTACTAACATATGCATAAGCATGAACACAATTAAGCATGGAAGAGGACATGTATATAAAATAGCTTGACATGTGACATATTGAGAAAGGCATAATACTTCGTACATATAACTAACATATGGAAAGCTACTAACATTCTCCATGCTAACACATTTGCATACTATCATCTGGAAAATTACTAACATAGGTATAACACATGGCAAACTTGGGGCTTACTCATAAAACACCAACATGGAATCTGTCAAAAACTGCTACATCAGAAATATTAGCACTTTTAGCCAATCTACAGTCAGAATTAGCCTCTGGTCCCTTCATGAAAGTTGTAGATATGATTGTTTTACATACACCCACCAAATTTTAGAAAATAATAATGTGTATGTGATTTATGACGCTCAATTTAACAATAGATAGCAAATCTGTGGAAAAACAGAACATCTGCCTCAATTAAATCAACACATTACTCATAGATATAATCAAATCTGGGTAAAATGTAAAATAGCATATTGTGTGTCTTGAAGAGTAGTTATCCAAAATGTCCTAAAACACGTAATTTCAATAAGTATTGTGGCCGTTATCACTGTTTTAGTACAGGGTGTCAAAACTGCCAGAAATTTGATATGTTGCAGAAAAACCTCTATTCCTCCTATTTTTTGAATTGAACATATATCATATTTTATATGATTTTGGGGTAGGATTTCGAGATCTACATGACTATATTTATTTCAGATTTTTATTTAATCTATTTAGGGCAGGAATCGCCGCTAAACATCAAGACAGATTCTGTAGAAAATTTCAGAAACATAACATGCATAATTTTCACAAGATCTACATGATATGCAAAGGCAAAAGAGGGGAAGATGATTCCTACATCAAAAATTCCTACTAACACCAATCCTAAAACTAAATCCTAACTAGATTGTTAGAAATTACTACCTCAAAAGTCCTTCTTAAAGTTCTTTGGCCCTTCTTAATCCTTGAAGAACTTGAAGCTTTTCTTCTCCAACTACTTCTCCTTCAAAATTTATAGATCGATGATGGTGATAGTTTGGCCTTGGTAGTGGTGGAGGTTGTGGTGGAGGAGTTAGTGGTGGAAGAGGAGGAGGGAGGTGGTGGAGTAGGTGGTAGCCATGGTGGAAGAGAAATGGAAGAGAGAAAGAAAGGAGATGGTTCTCATTTTGTTTTTTCTTTTCTTGTTTTTTTATTCCCTTTTTCTTTCATTTTCCCTTTTGTATTTCTAATGAAATTAAGGAGACAATGACATGTAGCATGCTAGGTGTCTTAAGCTAAGCAACCAAACCTAATAAGGATGACATGTGGTTTAGGGGTAGGTAAGGATAAGTAGGGAAGTGACACATAATAGGGTTAGGTGTCCTCTTAAGAAAATTTGATTTTTGAGTTTTAGAAAAATAGAAATACAACCTTAATACTTCATACCATGTTTAAATACAATGTATTTCCATTCAAATACTCATTCATTTAAATTCAAATGGTAATTAAAAATTATTTAAAAATAATTTTATCATTACAAAAATTAGGAAAAATTCATAAAAATACCCAGAAATTTATACGTACACATATGTCCAAAAATACGTATACATACAAGTATATATGGATACAGGATATTACAGAAGCTGTGTTTGCTCAAGAAGTGAAGAAGCTGCAGGCGGATCAGTTCAAGCCCGAGGAGCAGGTCACTCTTGAGCCTTTTGAGCGAGACCATGCTTGCGTTGTTGGCGGATATATGATGCCCAAGAAGCAGAAGGCAGCTACCGCATAAAACTAAGGATGTTGGTTCTGGGCTACATGTATTGCAATTTTGTCACATGTATTCAGATTTTACCATGCACGATTAAGTGATATATATTGCAATTTTGTCGCTGAAGTTGTATCTTATGAATGCTGATGTTGATTTAATGTTGTTGCTAAGTATAAACATAGTTAGTTTATTTTATTGATAGTTTGCTTTTGTGGGGTGTGATTTGAGATTCTTGTGCATGGAATTGGGTCCAATCCTTTGCAATCCTTAATTTCGATCTCAATCTTATGTAAGTTGTCTCAGTAGCATTCAGAGCAAATGGGCATCATTCATTTGACTGTAAGTCTGTAAGTCAAAGGGCTTAGAATTGATCATTTCTATTGGCTATAATAGCGTCAACTAAGTATTTTATTTCGACCTTCTCTGATGTAAAGGTGAAGCTAGTTCACTGGATTGTTTAGGGCATCCAACCGGAGTTTATAACTTTAGCTTTATTTTGAAGGCCGGTGTAGCTCTAATCTGTCTTCAATTTAAAGCCAAATTTGAAGGGGATGAATAGTGTTCTTTCAAATATGAAAGGGCACTTTTTACGCTTCATATTAGCATCTCATGCTAAATGACTATTTTGTTTCTCTATTTAAGTTAAACATGATTATTTAAAACTATAATATTTTTTATACAACATCACAAAATTTAATAATATTTAGTATCATTGGAAAGATCGCGATACTACTTATAATATAACATATAGTATGATACCAATATTGAATATTTTTCAAGCAAATTTAAAATTTTATAATATAACAAAAAACTGAATACTTAAAAAATAGAAAAACTGAACACTATATAATAAGAATGCTGGATACTGAATACATTCCATTGGTTTGCAAATAGTAAATAATAAAAATATAAAAATCATTACATTGATAATTATCAGTTTCATCTCAATGTCTTGCCCATAAAAATCATTTACTAAGTAATATTATTTTTATGAACAAATATTAATATTTAATATTTTTCATCAAAATTATATAGTTATAAATGTTGTGAAGGGAAAAGAAGGGAAATATGTGTAAGGGGTTAAGAGCCCTCTACCCTCTTATTTATAGCTTTCAATGGTGGGCCGGATACCCAATGGGCCTCATGGGCCTACTCATAACACTTCCATTTATCCAACCAACATTGAATAAAAGGTGAATTCTTCAGGATCCGAGTTAGGATAACTGCCTTGTTAAATAAAGAACAGTTACTCCATAACTTTCCCTGTTTTAGGGATGTGTCTAGGGGTGGATGCTTCAGGATCCAGAGTCAACGAGGTTGCCTCGTCAAAACCTTGACTACGGAAAACCCTGTAGGAAAAAACCAGTAGCCAAGGGAAAAGAGTACAACTCTGCAGTTGACTCCCCCTCATCTGACCAAGCTTCAGGCTTGCAGATTTCATATGAATCTATACATCAGTCTCCTATGTATCTATGTGTTCATAGTCCTCTCATCCTGACCCAGTTTACATTTTCTCACTCTCCTCATCCCAATCCCAAATCCACCAAGTTATTACATGATTGGATCTTCTGTACCTCAATCTGCCTTTGCTTCTGAAGGTCGTGCGTCCAGAAGAACTTGGGGGAGATATGCTTTGTCTTGTCGCCTTTGATGTAGCCGTCATGTAGCTGGGCTATACATGCTGCATTGTCTTCATGGAGAGGAGTAGGTGCAAGTACGCCGGTCATCAGGCCGGTGGAGGTGAGAATGTGCTGGATCACAGAGCGTAGCCAGAAACTCTCCTTGCTTGCTTCATGGATCGCTAGAAGTTCTGAGTGAGTGGATGAGACGGTTGTCATGGTCTGCTTTACAGATCTCCAGGATATGGCGGTTCCGCCATAGGTAAACATATATCCGGTCTGAGACTTCTCTGTATGAGGATCGGGCCTGTATCCTGCATCAGCATAACCAACTAAACCAGTTGATGCCCATTTCCTGTAGAATAGACCTAAGTCTATGGACCTTTGGAGGTAGCGCAGAAGATGCTTAATTCCGGCCCAGTGCCGCTGTGTAGGTGCAGCACTATATCTGTCTAGTAAGTTGACTACAAATGCTATGTCAGGGAGAGTGCAGTTAGCCAGGTAAAGGAGTGCACCGATAGCCCTTAGATAAGGCACTTCAGGGCCTAGTACTTCCTCCCACTCTTCCAGCGGCCGGAAGTGGTCTTTATGCACATCCAATGATCTGACGACCATTGGAGTGCTGAGGGGTGACACTTATCCATCTGAAACTTTTTCAATAAGTTCGATGTGTAAGTTGACTGATGTAACAAGATCCCATCGTTAAGATGCTCTATTTGAAGACCTAAACAAAATTATGACTTTCCGATGTCTTTCATCTCGAATGTTTCTGTTAGGCTTCTAGAAATCTCGGCGATCTCTTCAGGAGATCCGATGAGGTTCAAGTCATCCACATAGACGGCTATAATGACAACTCCTGTTGCCTTTGCTCTTATAAAGATGCAAGGACTGACTGGGTCATTTGTAAATCCTTGTGTTGTAAGGAAGTCGCTCAGTCTGTTATACCACATCCTTCCAGATTGTTTTAGACCATATAATGATCTTTGCAGTTTCACTGAGTAGATGTCACGTTGTCTCTCTTTTAGTGCTACAGGCAAGGAATAACCGTCAGGCAATCTCATATAGATGTCTTGGTCTAAGTTGTCATATAGGTATGTAGTCACGACGTCTATAAGCTGCATATCTAAACCCTCTTAGGCTGGTAAGCCAATGAGGAATCGGAAGGTGATCGTGTCCATGACCGGGGAGTATGTGGCTTCAAAATCCACCCCTGGACGTTGGGTAAAACCCTGCGCTACCCGCCTTGCTTTGTCGCGAACGATCTCATTTTGTTCATTTCGTTTTCTAACAAATACCTGTTACGAGGTGGAACTCGTGTACAATGAATTTGTATTATGGGGAACCAAGGGCACGATGGTTATGTGGAGAAGAAGGTGTAGGTAGGCTGTTTTACAAGTGATTAGTGGGATGAAGAGGATGGATCCGTTGCCGGTGGAGCTCACGGGATCGTATCTCGCCGGACGCAGCTGAGGAAGGTTGGACGGCGGGAGGCTGACGCTGACTTTGGTCAAGGGGCGAGCTCTCCTGCAGCACGAACAACTCGTCAGAAGGGCGGGGTTGGGGTTCAACCCTTAGCCCCTCCGATGCCTAAGTCAGTAAAAGGGCTTAAAAGGGGGGCTAGACACGCCGGCCGGACTAACGGTGTGTCCGCCTCGCGTGACGAGCTATAGGTGGGAGAACAAAGATATGGAGGACCTTTGCTCTCGTGTGTGAATAATGGAGAATGAGAGAGAATTCTCCAACCCCCTCTCCGTAAGAGGAGAGGGGGTATTTATACCTGATGGGTGATGACTAGGCGTGCTGAGCTGGCTCGGGTGTCAGCGGAAGCTTCGGACGAGGACGTCGGGAACAAGAGTTCCTGACCCGCTTCTGTCAGGCGGCGCAACGGCCAAGGGGTGCTTTTGTCGGGATGTCAGGGCCGAAAGCAATAATCGTCGAACGGGTCAGCCGCCAGGGGGTGCTTTGTCAGGCGGTCGGGTGACGTATGTGTCAGTTGTGTCCTTATCCTAGGCTGTTTGTCGTTAGCGACGAACTAACGGTCGGGCTATGTCACTCTAGGCGCCGCGGTTCACGGGAATCGGGCGGGCCGTCCCGATTGGGGGGTTGTCCGGCCCGGCCGCGCCCCCCGATCGATCATGGGGTATGGCCTGCCGGTACGGAAGGATACGTCCGCGCCCGTCAATAGGCCTGGCCTAGATACCCAAGCGTCCCCAAGCGCGCTACCCCGGTGGGTCGGGCGGCTGCGGTGGTTCGCCTCGGCCGGCTGCGGTTGTTCGCCTCGGCCGGGTGCGGTTGTTCGCCTCGGCCGGTTCGGGGAGCGCTGCAAGGCGCGCCTGTCTCCATGATGCCCCGGATTTTCGGGGCGGCGGCCCTTTTGTGAAATGGTGAGTTAATGGGGTATGTTAGCGGATCCGGGCGGGGGTCGGGCCCCTACGATCTTTAGGTCGTAACAATTGCCCCCGGCATTCGAGTGCGAGGCGGAAGCCCGGTTCGTCTCGGATGGCGTAACGCTACCGCGACACTATCTTTTAACGTTACCCGGGCTTGGATTCAAGCTTAGGGGGGATGCTGGTCCTGCGGGGTGTGTCCCGCTATAACGGGATCACGAGGTCTCTTCCGGAGTGCGAGCCAAGCGGGGCGGTGTCCCATAACGAGGTGTCGTTGTTGGTGGTTATTGGGTCGGATTTAGGGGGGGCTCGACTTTTTGAGAACGCTAGGGTTCTTGTTGAGAGGCGTTCATCGGACGCGCTTGTAGTTTTCACGGAATTTCAGCCGGGCCGTGCCCGGTGAATCCTTCCGCTGATGTGCGCTTGGGCTTAGGGGGGGAGTCCGACGGGGAATATTATACACCAATCTTTATCAGAGGTCTAGGTGATATTACAATACTATTAGAAGATGTGGGTCAACCGGTGGTTGGGACGGAGGGTTATCTTCATTCGTTGTTCGCTCCGTCGGGAGGAGCAGATCCCCGCGTCGGGGCGGTCTTCCCTTATGTCGTGAGGGTTTAGCCTTCGGGGGGGCGACCCTCGGTCGTAGGAGGGGACCCTCTTCCTTTCCCTTTCATTGCTTCCTCGCGCTCTGCCTTGCTGTCGTCGTGCTGGAGGGTCGTTCCGCCTTGCCGGGGACCCCGCGCACCGTGGGGGAATCCCAGGGAGGCCGAGGACGAGGTGGCGGTGGCGGAGTCGCTGGGAGAGCCGTTGGGGGGTTGTCGGCTTTTCTTAGCTCGGTGGGGCGTTTAGGGCCGTTTTATGCCCGGAGTGAGGGGAGGGGAATCCTCAACGTCTCTTCCGCCTTTACCCTGACCTCTGGGGGGGTATTTATAGCGAGATTCTGTGGAAGGGTTTTTCTTGGGTAATGCGGGGGATTAGTGCCGTTAATGGGCTTCGCGGAATCCCGCGCTTTGGGAATCGCTTTTCCCTGGCGGTATCTGGCACTCTGGCCTCTCGGGGGGCGTGTTGTTGCTGATGGCGTGTAGTCCAATCGTCCTTTCGCCGCATCGTGGCGCTGCTTTGACGGGACAGGGCTGCTGCTCTGTCTGGACTGGGCGCCTATTTCGCGGCCTCTGCCTTATGACCGGTCCGTGCCGGGTCACGTGACTAGGCTTCTTGATGGATTTACACAATTCCTAATTATGCCCCTAACATTCCCGTGTCCGAGATCGCTAGGTCTCGGGGAAGGGGATGTTGTCGGCTTGTTGCCCGGAGTGTTGCCTTTGGGCAGGGCGAGGAGTCGGCGAAGGGGTGCGGGGTGAGACCCGCCGTCCTACAGTAATTTGATCTTGGGCCGAACCTGTTACGCCGGGCGGGCCCCCGGGTATCTCTCTCCCTGTGTCGGTGACTTTCAGGGAGCGGGGGGGGGGGGGGGGGGGGGGCTGGTTTCCAATCGTAGTATCGCGGGGTTCGAGCTGTGGACGTAGGCTTCCTAGAAGGCCTACGCCAGGTAGGCGGGGGTAGCGAGTTGCTCGCCCGGCACGTGGCCGGGAGATAGCTACCCGCTATGGTTTTCTCCGACAAAATCTGAGCGTATGAAGAAGAATGTTTTTATTTAAATTTGTAAGAGCTGAGCTACAGCTTGTACATGAGTTCTTAGTTCATCGCCCGTTGTGGGGTCAGATCCGGCTCGGGGAGGGGCTTTATAGCTGTCCTCGCCCGGTCGTATGGGCCTAATGACCTCCGGATCTAGGAGTCACCGAGGGCCGTGCAGGCCCGTTTTGACTGGAGTCGATTTTGGCGCGGAGGCGATTGGTCGCCTTCTGTTCTGAAGTGTTGCGAGGTCTCTTTGGCGATCGGGACGCCGTCCCCCCGTTGCTTCGTCATCTCCTACCGCGGACAGGGTTCTCCTCGGTCCGGGAGAGGCGCTGAGAAGGGAAGCTGTCTTGCTGAGGCTTGCTCCTTGGGGAGGTTCTTGAGCATCGGGCCGTCTCCCGCCGCCCTGTGTCTCGCTGCTTCTGTTTGAGAGTGGGGTTCAGCACCCGATGGTGCATGGGCGAGCTGACACGCCATGACTCGCCGTTTGGGCTTGTCGGGGATGCAGCCTTTCCGAGGTCCTCGGCCGGAGGTCGAGGGCGGGGAGGTACTGGCCGGCCAGTGCTGGGGGCTCTCGCCTGCCCAGTCGGCTTTGAACGGATGCCATTCTTTCCCCGACTCGTCCTTGTTTAGGGGACGGTGGCGTGAAAGGTGGATTTCGCTTGTGTAAGTGGAATATCCGGTTGGCGATCCGTTTGTAAGTGGAATATCCTGTTGGCGGTGCTGGAGATGTAGGCATCGCCGCCCTGGGCGGCGGGAACCATTGATGGCCGGTGACCTCTCTTTTGTTAGGGCGGTGTATCTCGGCCCGTTTCCCGGTGGGTGGGGGGATCAAATGGCGGGTTTTCATGTATGCCGGTTCTCCTACTTTCAGAAGGGGGAGTGGCGTGTTTATAGGGAGATCTCGCTTATGGTTTCTCCTTCTTTCAGAAGGGGGTGTGGCGTCTTTATAGGGAGATCTCGCTGACGGTTTCTCCCTAATTTATTGCGCTGAGTTGGCATTATTAATGGGCTCCTCGAATTCGCGCCAGTGGGAAACCCCCTTTGCCAGGTGGCACTCGCGGGTCCTCTTTTAGAGTGCATTATTAATGGTGGCGTGTTTCTCGAGCGTCCTTTCGTCTCGTCGAGTCCCATCGGGGCCATAGACTCGGGAACTGATGCCATTTCGTCCCGGTTCGTGTGCCCATGTTCCCTTTTGGTTTTTCGAGAGTCATGGGTACGTGGACCCCTTCTGGTTGGCTCTGCCCCCGAGGGCTGGAGGGAGGGGGGGAGCGGGCGCGTAGCCCGGCCCGTGCCCTTCTCTGGTTTGGGTGGCTAGGGTTGGCCCTGCCCCAGAGGTCTGGAGGGGGGGAGCGGGCGCGTAGCCCGGCCCGTGCCCTTCTCTGGTTAGGGTGGCTAGGGTTGGCCTTGCCCCAGAGGTCTGGAGGGGGGGGAGCGGGCGCGTAGCCCGGCCCGTGCCCTTCTCTGGTTTGGGTGGCTAGGGTTGGCCCTGCCCTAGAGGTCTGGAGGGGGGGGAGCGGGCGCGTAGCCCGGCCCGTGCACACCTCTGGTTTGGGTGGCTAGGGTTGGCCCTGCCCCAGAGGTCTTGAGCGGGGGAGCGGGCGCGTAGCCCGGCCCGTGCCCTTCTCTGGTTTGGGTGGCTAGGGTTGGCCCTGCCCCAGAGGTCTGGAGGGGGGGAGCGGGCGCGTAGCCCGGCCCGTGCCCTTCTCTGGTTTGGGTGGCTAGGGTTGGCCCTGCCCCAGAGGTCTTGAGGGGGGGAGCGGGCGCGTAGCCCGGCCCGTGCCCTTCTCTGGTTTGGGTGGCTAGGGTTGGCCCTGCCCCAGAGGTCTGGAGGGGGGGAGCGGGCGCGTAGCCCGGCCCGTGCCCTTCTCTGGTTTGGGTGGCTAGGGTTGGCCCTGCCCCAGAGGTCTGGAGGGGGGGAGCGGGCGCGTAGCCCGGCCCGTGCCCTTCTCTGGTTTGGGTGGCTAGGGTTGGCCCTGCCCCAGAGGTCTTGAGCCCGGCCCGTGCCCTTCTCTGGTTTGGGTGGCTAGGGGGGGAGCGGGCGCGTAGCCCGGCCCGTGCCCTTCTCTGGTTTGGGTGGCTAGGGTTGGCCCTGCCCCAGAGGTCTGGAGGGGGGGAGCGGGCGCGTAGCCCGGCCCGTGCCCTTCTCTGGTTTGGGTGGCTAGGGTTGGCCCTGCCCCAGAGGTCTGGAGGGGGGGAGCGGGCGCGTAGCCCGGCCCGTGCCCTTCTCTGGTTTGGGTGGCTAGGGTTGGCCCTGCCCCAGAGGTCTGGAGGGGGGGAGCGGGCGCGTAGCCCGGCCCGTGCCCACCTCTGGTTTGGGTGGCTAGGGTTGGCCCTGCCCCAGAGGTCTTGAGGGGGGGAGCGGGCGCGTAGCCCGGCCCGTGCCCTTCTCTGGTTTGGGTGGCTAGGGTTGGCCCTGCCCCAGAGGTCTTGAGGGGGGGGAGCGGGCGCGTAGCCCGGCCCGTGCCCTTCTCTGGTTTGGGTGGCTAGGGTTGGCCCTGCCCCAGAGGTCTGGAGGGGGGGAGCGGGCGCGTAGCCCGGCCCGTGCCCTTCTCTGGTTTGGGTGGCTAGGGTTGGCCCTGCCCCAGAGGTCTGGAGGGGGGGAGCGGGCGCGTAGCCCGGCCCGTGCCCTTCTCTGGTTTGGGTGGCTAGGGTTGGCCCTGCCCCAGAGGTCTGGAGGGGGGGGAGCGGGCACGTAGCCCGGCCCGTGCCCTTCTCTGGTTTGGGTGGCTAGGGTTGGCCCTGCCCTAGAGGTCTGGAGGGGGGGAGCGGGCGCGTAGCCCGGCCCGTGCCCTTCTCTGGTTTGGGTGGCTAGGGTTGGCCCTGCCCCAGAGGTCTGGAGGGGGGGAGCGGGCGCGTATCCCGGCCCGTGCCCTTCTCTGGTTTGGGTGGCTAGGGTTGGCCCTGCCCCAGAGGTCTGGAGGGGGGGAGCGGGCGCGTAGCCCGGCCCGTGCCCTTCTCTGGTTTGGGTGGCTAGGGTTGGCCCTGCCCCAGAGGTCTGGATGGGGGGAGCGGGCGCGTAGCCCGGCCCGTGCCCACCTCTGGTTTGGGTGGCTAGGGTTGGCCCTGCCCCAGAGGTCTTGAGGGGGGGAGCGGGCGCGTAGCCCGGCCCGTGCCCTTCTCTGGTTTGGGTGGCTAGGGTTGGCCCTGCCCCAGAGGTCTGGAGGGGGGGAGCGGGCGCGTAGCCCGGCCCGTGCCCTTCTCTGGTTTGGGTGGCTAGGGTTGGCCCTGCCCCAGAGGTCTTGAGGGGGGGAGCGGGCGCGTAGCCCGGCCCGTGCCCTTCTCTGGTTTGGGTGGCTAGGGTTGGCCCTGCCCCAGAGGTCTGGAGGGGGGGAGCGGGCGCGTAGCCCGGCCCGTGCCCTTCTCTGGTTTGGGTGGCTAGGGTTGGCCCTGCCCCAGAGGTCTGGAGGGGGGGAGCGGGCGCGTAGCCCGGCCCGTGCCCACCTCTGGTTTGGGTGGCTAGGGTTGGCCCTGCCCCAGAGGTCTTGAGGGGGGGAGCGGGCGCGTAGCCCGGCCCGTGCCCTTCTCTGGTTTGGGTGGCTAGGGTTGGCCCTGCCCCAGAGGTCTGGAGGGGAGGAGCGGGCGCGTAGCCCGGCCCGTGCCCTTCTCTGGTTTGGGTGGCTAGGGTTGGCCCTGCCCCAGAGGTTCGGAGTTTTTAACGAACTGCAAAACTTGTGTAGGAACAAGAGTGTTGCGTAAAATGAGTAGATGTGTATATTGCGAGTAAAAAAGGAAAACTCACAACTATTGGTAGAATTTTAGCAGATGTTTTGCGTTCCAGGGGTGGGCCAGCTCGCTCCCTTCTGGGGTAGCCAGGATGTACGTGGCCGGTCCGACAATATCGACGACCGTGTAGGGCCCTTCCCACTTGGCGGCCAGCTTTCCCCGCTGTGCAGTCTCGGGCCGGAAGGTGGCATCTCGGAGGACCAAATCGCCGATCCTGAAAGTCCGCGGTTTCACCCGGGAGTCGTAGTATCGGGCCATCCTCTAGCTGTGTTCGACGAGGCTGGTCAGGGCCCGGTCCCGTACCTCGTCTATCAACTCAAGACTGAGGCCGAGTCCTTCTCCGTTGATTTCTTCGTCGAAGAGCTTTAGCCGGAGTGTCTCCTCGCCGATTTCCACAGGCACGACCGCCTCCGATCCGTATGCTAGCACGAAGGGGCTTTCTCCGGTCGAGGCCTTGTGGGTGGTACGATAAGACCATAGGATTCCCGACAGTTCGTCAACCCAAGCCCCCAGAGCGGCGTCCACCTTCTTCTTCATTGGGTTCAAGATACATTTATTCGCGGCCTCCGCCATTCCGTTGCATTGTGGGTGGGCCACTGATGCGAACTAGAGTTTGATCCCCCAGCCCGAGCAGAAGTCACGGAAGCCTTCGCAATCGAACTGCTTTCCATTATCCGTGACAATGGAGCGGGGGACCCGAAGCGGCATATGATGGATTGCCAGATGAAACCCTTTATGTCCGTCCACGTGATTCGCGCCAACGGCTCTGCTTCGACCCATTTTGTGAAATAGTCCACGGCGACGACCAGATATTTCCTTCCCCCCGAGGCCTTTGGGAACGGCCCCAGGATGTCGAGCCCCCACTTGGCGAAGGGGATCGGGCTCAAGATGGGCATCAGTTTGGCCGGGGGTGCAGTCGTCCGCCGGCAGAACTTCTGACATGCCTCGCACTTCTTGACGTATTGTACCGCATCCCGGATCATCGTCGGCCAGTAGTATCCTTGGCGCATCACTTTGTGGGCGATGGTGCGCCCGCCATGGTGGTTTCCGCAGAAGCCTTCGTGTACCTCGCGGATGACTTGCTCAGCCTGCTCCGGGCCTAAGCATTTCAGGTAGGGCAGGACGTCAAAGTTGGCGCGGCGGCGGCGGTACAACACTCCGTCGAGAAGCACGAAGGATAAGGCCCACCTTTCCACCTGTTTTGCCAGCATCCGCTCCTCGGGGAGCTCACCCGTCTCTAAGTACTTCACAATGGGGGTCATCCACGTCGTCCTCACGTCCGTGCACATCAGTTCTTCTTCGTCAATGGTCGGCGTCAACAGGCTTTCCACGTAGATAGCCTTCCCGATCTCAGCCGCCGAAGAGGAAGCCAATTTAGACAGGGCATCCGCCCGGAGGTTGCTGGAGCGGGGTAGGTGTTGGACGTCCGCTTTCTTGAACTTACGGAGTTCGATCTGGATGCGACCCAGGTATCGCTTCATAGTTTCCTCTCGGGCCTCGAAGCCCCCCAGGATCTGTTGGATGACGAGGCGGGAGTCACTCAGGAGCAACACGTTCGTCGCCCCCACCGCCCTAGCGAGCTTCAACCCGTTAACCGCGGCTTCATATTCCGCGACATTGTTGGTGGCCGGGAAGCTGAAGCGCAAGGCGTACTCCAACGAACATCCATCAGGGGTCTGAATGACTATACCCGCTCCTGTCCCGGAGCCTGTTGCGGAGCCGTCGACGTGGACGGTCCATAATTCGCCCGCTGTCGTCGGGGAGGGTGCTGAGGGTTCACCCACCTCGATCCTCTGCGGGGACGTGGTCGCCGATGGGAGCTCCGTCCGGTCCCCCGGCGGGACTCCCGTGGTGCATTCCACTACGAAGTCGGCCAGCGCTTGGCCCTTGATTGCCGTCCGGGCTTTGTACGTTATGTCGAACTCGCTGAGCTCGACGCTCCAGTTGAGCATCCTCCCCGACCGCTCCAGCCTTTTCAGGTTCTTTTCGAGGGGCATGTCGGTGTGGACGATTATGGGGTGGGCCTGGAAGTAGGGTCGGAGCTTCCGGGCCGTGGTGATTAGGCAGTAGGCGGCTTTCTCGATAGGGCTGTAACGAGTCTCCGCCTCCCGGAGGATCCGGCTGGCATAGTAAACGGGGCGTTGCACCGCTCCTTCCTCCTTGATCAGGACGGAGCTAACGGCCTCCTAGTTGGTCGCCAGGTACAACCCCAGGGGTTCGCCCTCCTCCGGCCGTGCGAGGAGCGATGGGCTCTGTAGGTATGCTCTCAGCTCCGCGAACGCCCGCGCGCAGTCGTCATCCCACGGGATCACCTTCCTTTGGTCTTTAGTTTCGCCCAAGGCTGTGCGCAAGACCCTGAAGAAAGGGAGCGATTTCTCCGCCGATTTCGACAGGAATCGCCCTAAAGCAGCGATCCGGCCGTTCAGTCGCTGCAAGTCCCGAATCGTCCGGGGTTCCGTCATACCGATGAGGGCTGTCACCTTGTCGGGGTTCACCTCGATTCCCCGCTTCGTTATCATGAAGCCCATGAATTTTCCCGATTGCACGCCAAAGATACACTTCGCGGGGTTTAGCCTCAGGTTGTACCGGCGGACCCTCTGGAAGGTTTCCTGCAGGTCGGCGAGGTGGTCGGGGGCCCTTCCGCTCTTTACCAGCATGTCGTCGATGTAGACCTCCAAGTTTCGTCCCACCTGAGGGCCGAATATTCGGTCCACCATTCGTTGATAGGTCGCCCCGGCGTTCTTCAGTCCGAAGGGCATCTTGGTGTAACAGAAGGTGCCTTTATCGGTGACAAAAGATGTCTTCTCCTCATCTTCCTCCGCCATCGGTATCTGGTTGTACCCCGAGAAGGCGTCCATGAAGCTCAACAACTCATAGCCGGACACTTGGTCTACCAGGTGGTCGATTCTGGGCAGAGGGAAGCTGTCCTTCGGGCATACCTTGTTGAGGTCGGTGAAGTCGACGCACATGCGCCACTTCCCACTGGGCTTCTTCACCAGAATGACGTTGGCGAGCCAGTCGGGGTAGTCCACCGGCCGAACAAATTTGGCTTCGAGGAGTCGCTCTACTTCTTCCTCGGCCGCCCTCTTCTTTTCGCCCCCCGCACTTCTCTTCTTCTGTCGAACAGGTCGGGCTTCCGGGTCTGCATTCAACTTGTGGGAGATTACTCCCGGGTCCACCCCGGGCATGTCGGCGGGTGACCACGCGAATATGTCCGCGTTTTCTCGGAGCAAGGCGACGAGGGCCGTCCTTAACGCGGACGGGAGTTTTGTCCCGATGGAGACGGTTCTTCCCTCGTTCGAGGCCACCGGGACCTCCTCCACTTCCTCTGCCGGGGTAGGCCGCTGGTCGCAGAAGTCCTCCCTCTCATCAGGGATGAGAGCAGTCAGGGACCGCCTCGTGCTCCTAGGCAGGGACGGCGCCTGGTTGTGGTCTCCGGGCACCTCCCGTCCTCCCCGCACCTGTCCCACCCCCCGCGGGGTCCGGAACTTCATCGTCTGATGCTGCAGGCTGGGGAGCGCCTCGATGGCCGTCATATATGGGCGCCCTATGATTCCGTTATACGCCGACGCGACGTCGACGATGACAAAAAGTGCTTCCCTGGTCACGACCCTCGGTTCTTCCCCCAGGGTCATGGGCAGGGTGATCGTTCCCTCAGTGGGGATTGCATGGCCGGTGAAGCCAGCAACAGGGCCCACACAGGGCTCAAGGTCTGCACGCCCCCACCCCATCCTCTCGACCGTTGACAGGAACAAGATGTCGCAGGAGCTACCAGTGTCAATCAGGAGCCGGTCGACGTCCATCGCCCCGATCCGAGCCTTGATGACGAGAGCGTCATTGTCCTGGCTCCGTGTCCCCAGCCGGTCCTCCTCGGTGAAGGTGATGGGGGGTCGGTGTGTCCTCCTTCGCTTCGGTCGGCGGCCAGCGGCCGCCACCATCACCCGTCGGGCTCCGGCCCCCGGGATTGCGGGTGCTCGTCCCGCCGAGGAAGACCCTCCAGTTATCATCTCAATTCGCATGACCGCCTTTAGGGGGCGTGGCTCCTCCTTATCGCGGTCCGCCGGCGGTTCCCGTCCCCCCTCCTCCGGGGGGCTCTCTCTCCTGCTGCCGCCCGCCTTCCCGCGACGAAGTTCCCCAGGTGACCCGCCTGGATCAGTCGCTCGATCTCTCTTTTGAGAGAGTAACAACGGTCGGTGTCGTGACCGTGGTCTCGGTGATAACGGCAGTATCTCCGGGGGTCCCGCCTCGCCGGGTCCGTCCTCATCTCCCGGGGAGGCTCCAGCAATAACCCGGCCCTTGTCGCCGCGGCCAGCACCTCCATCATGGGGGCGTTGAGTCGCGTGTAAGGCGCCTGTAGGGGGCCTTCTTGTCTTGGAATGACTCCGGGGGGGCCCCCGCGCCGGGGCGAGCTCGCGCACCGGGCCGAGACGATCCTGTGGGCGAGGCTCGGGCAGCTCCCGCCGCGGCCGGGCTATCTGATCACGGTCTCGGCCCCTCTCTTCCTGCCTCGGCCGAGGGAGTGGCCGGGGTCCGTCTCAGGACGGTTTCGCCGGGGGGAATATGGCCTTTGCACCTAGAGTCTCCTCGGCCAACGCGTGCCTTTCCGTCATTGCAACCAACGCTTCATAGTCGGTCGGCGGATCCCGGAGCAGGGATTTGTGGAGGCTCCGAGTTCACAACCCTGTCTTGAAGGCCAGCATAAGCACCTCATCGCCACACGTCACCACCGCCCGTCTCTCCTCCTGAAAGCGGCGGAGGTATCTACCCGTCGTCTCTCCTTCCCTTTGGACTATTGTGCCGAGATAGTCCAAGGGCTTCTTCTTCGTCCGCCGGCTCGGAACTCTTGGCAAAACTTGTGGGATAGCTCGCCAAAGCTCCCAACGGATCTCGCGGGCAGGCCAAAATACCAATCCAGCGCGGCGTCCCTCGGGCTTTGGGAGAAATGTCGGCATAGGAACGCCTCGTCCACATCCTGCGCCTCCATCGCCCCCCGGTATTGTTGCACGTGCGTGAGGGGGTCGCCTCTCCCATTGTACGTGGCCAAGTGAGGGGGCTTGAACCTTACGGGCCTTGGGGTGGACGTGATCCATCGTGCAAGCGGCGTGGCCTCCTCCGGATAGGTAGGGCGATCCGGCACCTCCCCTCTCCGCCATTCGGGGGTCTGGCTTCGGTAGCGCCTCGGCCGCCGACGGTCCTCCGTCCCCGGGGAGTAGCTCCTTCCCCGGGTCGAGGATTCGACGGGTCGCGGGCTACGGTTCTCCCAGCACCAACACCTCTCGGCCAGCTCTCCTCGGGCCTCCATCCGTTCTTGATTCTCCCGAAGGAGTCTCTCGCGCTCGGCGGTGAGGAAGCGTAGTTGTCGACAAACAGCTTCCTCGTGCAGGGTATCGGAGGGGTGGTGCTGGTGATGCGGGCCGCCTCCTCCAGGCGGGGACCTGTTCAGCAACGGGTCCCGCCCGTTCCCGGGCCGCCGGCCCGTCGCCGTCTCTTCCAGGACTTCTTGGTTGCTCCTGTTTTCTCTCCTTAGCCTCCCGCGCTCCGCGATGATGAAGCGGAGCTGGCGGCGGGCGGCCTCTTCTTCCTGGTAGGCCCTCCGGGCGGTCTCGGCCGCCTCGTCCAAACGCCTTTGCGCGGCGGCCGCCTCCCCCAGGCGCCTCCACCGCTGCGCAACTTCCATCTCCTCTTCCAGGAGCCTTTGCTGGGCCGCAATCTCCTCGGCGAGCCCCCTGTCTTCTCCCTCCTCCTTGAACTGAAAGCGGAGGTTCTGCCTCACGTTCTGGGGCTCTGAGGGGCCGGGCGGCGGCTCCGTTCCGGTCGCCCGATAGCCTCCCCTGGCCTGAGTGACGGCCTCGAAGCTCTTCAGGACGAGGTGGGATGAAGTAGGTTCAGTTTCGGTGCCTACGCCCGGAAGGGCGTCGGACGCCGGGGTGATTTGTAGAGAGAACGGTTCCTGGCCCACGGGATCTTTGCCGTGGTCAGGGTTCCGCGAGATTGGCATGTAGTCTAACATGGGTGTGACCCTTCGTTCCCACAGACGGCGCCAATTGTTACGAGGTGGAACTCGCGTACAATGAATTTGTATTATGGGGAACCAAGGGCACGATGGTTATGTGGAGAAGAAGGTGTAGGTAGGCTGTTTTACAAGTGATTAGTGGGATGAAGAGGTTGGATCCGTTGCCGGTGGAGCTCACGGGATCGTATCTCGCCGGACGCAGCTGAGGAAGGTTGGACGGCGGGAGGCTGACGCTGACTTTGGTCAAGGGGCGAGCTCTCCTGCAGCACGAACAACTCGTCAGAAGGGCGGGGTTGGGGTTCAACCCTTAGCCCCTCCGATGCCTAAGTCAGTAAAAGGGCTTAAAAGGGGGGCTAGACACGCCGGCCGGACTAACGGTGTGTCCGCCTCGCGTGACGAGCTATAGGTGGGAGAACAAAGATATGGAGGACCTTTGCTCTCGTGTGTGAATAATGGAAAATGAGAGAGAATTCTCCAACCCCCTCTCCGTAAGAGGAGAGGGTGTATTTATACCTGATGGGTGATGACTAGGCGTGCTGAGCTGGCTCGGGTGTCAGCGGAAGCTTCGGACGAGGACGTCGGGAACAGGAGTTCCTGACCCGCTTCTGTCAGGCGGCGCAACGGCCAAGGGGTGCTTTTGTCGGGATGTCAGGGCCGAAAGCAATAATCGTCGGACGGGTCAGCCGCCAGGGGGTACTTTGTCAGGCGGTCGGGTGACGTATGTGTCAGTTGTGTCCTTATCCTAGGCTGTTTGTCGTTAGCGACGAACTAAAGGTCGGGCTGTGTCACTCTAGGCGCCGCGGTTCGCGGGAATCGGGCGGGCCGTCCCGATTGGGGGGTTGTCCGGCCCGGCCGCGCCCCCCGATCGATCATGGGGTATGGCCTGCCGGTACGGAAGGATACGTCCGCGCCCGTCAATAGGCCTGGCCTAGGTACCCAAGCGTCCCCAAGCGCGCTACCCCGGTGGGTCGGGCGGCTGCGGTGGTTCGCCTTGGCCGGCTGCGATTGTTCGCCTCGGCCGGTTGCGGTTGTTCGCCTCGGCCGGTTCGGGGAGCGCTGCAAGGCGCGCCTGTCTCCATGATGCCCCGGATTTTCGGGGCGGCGGCCCTTTTGTGAAATGGTGAGTTAATGGGGTATGTTAGCGGATCCGGGCGGGGGTCGGGCCCCGGATCTCTAGTAAGTTGACTGCAAATGCTATGTCAGGGCGAGTGCAGTTAGCCAGGTAAAGGAGTGCACTGATAGCCCTTAGATAAGACACTTCAGGGCCTAGTACTTCCTCCCACTCTTCCAGCGGCCGGAAGGGGTCTTTATGCACATCCAATGATCTGACGACCATTGGAGTGCTGAGGGGTGACACTTATCCATCTGAAACTTTTTCAATAAGTTCGATGTGTAAGTTGACTGATGTAACAGGATCTCATCGTTAAGATGCTCTATTTGAAGACCTAAACAAAATTATGACTTTCCGATGTCTTTCATCTCGAATGTTTCTGTTATGCTTCTAGAAATCTCGGCGATCTCTTCAGGAGATCCGATGAGGTTCAAGTCATCCACATAGACGGCTATAATGACAACTCCTGTTGCCTTTGCTCTTATAAAGATGCAAGGACTGACTGGGTCATTTGTAAATCCTTGTGTTGTAAGGAAGTCGCTCAGTCTGTTATACCACATCCTTCCAGATTGTTTTAGACCATATAATGATCTTTGCAGTTTCACTGAGTAGATGTCACGTTGTCTCTCTTTTAGTGCTACATGCAAGGAATAACCGTCAGGCAATCTCATATAGATGTCTTGGTCTAAGTTGTCATATAGGTATGTAGTCACGACGTCTATAAGCTGCATATCTAAACCCTCTTAGGCTGGTAAGCCAATGAGGAATCGGAAGGTGATCGTGTCCATGACCGGGGAGTATGTGGCTTCAAAATCCACCCCTGGACGTTGGGTAAAACCCTGCGCTACCCGCCTTGCTTTGTCGCGAACGATCTCATTCTGTTCATTTCGTTTTCTAACAAATACCCATTTATAACCCACAGGTTTTACACCTTTTGGTGTCTGGACTATAGGTCCGAAGACTTTGCGGTTGGTGAGTGAATCCAACTCCACTGCTATTGCCGCTTTCCACTTTGGCCAATCATCTCTGCTTTGACATTCTATCAGAGAGCGTGGTTTAATATCATCGTCGCAGTACGCGACGTTGATGGCAATATTATACGCAAATGTGTCATCTATGGTTGTGCTCTTTCTGTCCCAATGCTCCCCAGTTCGTACATAGTGTATCGAAACTTCATTTTCTCCCGGGTTTTCCTCTGTTTGAGAGTTTGGAAGAGATGTGGTAGCAGTGCTTACAGTAGCATCCTGTGGTGGTATTTGTTTACCATTGCCAAGGGTCCTACTCTTTCGAGGGACTTGGTCCTTGGATCCCGGTGGTCGCCCTCTCTTTTTGAAAGGTCCAATCATTTCTGCTGCAGGCGGATTGCATCCATTTTGCGGTATGTGAATCCTAGCTGGAGTGTTAGCAGCAGGGACATGCGATCTGACAATCTTCTGGTTGTCAGTAAATTTGTTCAGCAAGAGATTCACAGTGTTTTGGATATGGAGAATCTTCAGGACCTCCTCCTCACACTGGCTTGTGGGCGGATCAAAGTGACATAATGTCTTTGTATCCCAAGTGATACAGTCTAAATCTTCGGGCTTCTTTGTCTGTGAGCCTAGTCTTGGAAATGATGTTTCATCAAATTCAGTCTTCTAGACGTGCCTTGAAAACGTCTCCCGTAAGGGGTTCTAGGAATCTTATTATGAAGGGGGTGTCAAGCCCAACATAAATGCCTAGGCGACATTGTGGACTCATCTTTGTCCTTTGTGGTGGTGCTATGGGGACGTATACTACACAACCAAATATTCTCAAGTGTGAGACAATTGGTGAGGCTCCAAGTGCTAGTTGCATTGGAGAAGATGACTGACCTCCAGAAGGTCTTAATTTTATTAAAGATGCAGCATGCAAAATTGCATGACCCCATGCATTCACTGGCAGCTGGGATTGAAGTAATAATGGACGAGCAATCCATTGCAGTCTCTTAATTAGAGATTCTGCTAACCCGTTTTGGGTGTGAACATGCGCTACATGATGTTCGACTTCAATTCCCTGTGCTTGGCAATAGTCTAGAAAGACTTGTGATGTAAACTCCCCCGCATTGTCTAGACGAAGTTTCTGTATCTGGTAGTCGGGGAAGTGGGCCCGCAACCTGATTATCTGAGCTAAAAGCTTAGACAGTGCAAGGTTTCGGGTGGACAGTAGAACCACTTAGTAGATGCGTCAATCAGGACCATAAGACCAAAGAAATGGATGGATAAGGGGGAGTGCTATGAGTGAGGGAGGCCTTTGCCTCCCAACCTCTCTATCCCTCCATTACTCCCCACTACTTAGTAGTGGGGAACCTTGGTATACTATTGATATGAATATATAGAGGACAATGGCTTATAGCCAATGGTTACTCTTTCTTTCAGTTTATTTAACAGAAAAACCAATCAAGGAAAAAAACAAAAATTAACCCCAATTTTCAGTTTCGAAGGGCGTGTCTGCAAATTAGTGGGTTGCCGTTGGATCAATTACAAAATAAACGAATTTGAATGTATCTATATGAAATTATGTACAAACGAAGGGAAAGAGAAAGGAAGAGCACGTCTCCGTAAAAATAAGGATCCCCTTCACAAAAGATTAGGGTTCAACTGAGAAAAAAAACAGAAGGAAAAAAATTCCCCAAATCCGTGTCAACCTCGCATTCCTCTGTAAATTTCTCAGCTATTCCCGCGGGAATTGCCCTTGTCGTCGCCAGACACCCAGGAGGTTCACCGAGAATCTTTCCATTCGGATCGGGCTTCCTTACTCCCATAAAAGCTGAATCTTTTTCCACGGTTTAATTGAATCCGCATGCAATCGGGCGGTGGGTCCCATGGCCGTAACCCGGCAGCACCATCTTCTTCTTCTTCTTCGCCGTCCTCATCCGCCGTTTCGAATCAGCTAGGGTTTGAATCGATCCAGCAGCAGCAGCAGCAGCTGAATTTGAGGAATGTGAGTGTGACTTGCCCGCCAATTTTTTTTTGTCTTTGTTGTCCTATGTCGGTTAGTGTTTGCATGGGGATCTGAGAAGAAGTCGGCGTTTATTTCGCTTACTTTCCAGTTTTGGTGGAAATTCAAAGGGCTTAGAATTAATCCATCATTCTTGTTTTTAAAATCTTTTTAGCTCTTTAAAACGTGCTTTTTAGCTCTTTGTTTTCTGATTGACTGGTGGGTTAGTATCTAGCAAATTTAATTTTTACGCTGGTTTTGTGATTTATAAGTTGGTTTCTGTTATCATTATTATTATTTTACCTCCTCGATTTTATGAATTTAATGCTCGTTGATTGTTTTAATAATAATATTATTCTTTTGTTTTTCAAGTTTAGATTTCGACTATCTTATGTTTCTGTCTCATTGCAAGTTCGTGTTCTCTCTGTCTCTTCTAACTTTTGAAGTGGGGTTGAGCTGATCATAGATTGTTTTTGATCCGTTTAAGATTTTGGTTATATATACATATATCTTTCTTGTGTTGTTGTCCTAAAGACTGTTTGGTAGTTATTAGCGATAATAACATCTTGTTTTGTCTCTGATTGGATTTGATTATGATATTTTTCGTTGCATATGTCAACTTTTTGTTGTACCAGCACGTGAACAATGTGTTGTCAACTGAGATAAGTGCAATTAGCACAGGAGATACATAACAGTGGATACGAAGCTTTGAAATTTATCCCCTACAAATACCATGCTTCTAAAATTCAACAGCAACACTTTTTCTCATTTTCTCATTTATCATTATGGGTAAAATTTGATTTCACTAGCAATTCACTGTTAAGGTCATTTCTTTATGCTTCCCAATGCATTGCATCTTGGATTCCTTTGTTAGAACACTTAACTAATTATATAGTCTTTGCATCTCATGGCTTTGGATATCAAATATAACATTTAACTCCTAAGGCGTGTGAGGTCAACAACACACCTTAATAATAGACGACCATGTGTTCTATACTAGTTACCTGTTTTTTGTACAACTGATGTTGAATATTAATTATTATCTGTCCACCACTTGTATCATTTGTTTGTCAATCATAACCGTTTTATGTGGATGCAATGCAGTCCATGGCCTGGAAAACAGAGTTTACTGAAAAATGTGATGGCAACTTGACTTTAATATCATGACTTCATTATGTGAATGGTTTTTTGATCTCGTTCATTGTATCTCTTCTCATCTGGTAGCAGCACCAGCAACAACAGCATCTGCTAAGAAAGCCTGAAGGGGAGGAGAACCCTGCACCTTATAAAGCAGGTGGTGTACATGGTGTCATTGCTGGGAGTAACTTTCTGACATCTTCTGGTGCCGCACCTGCCCCCCATCTGTTGAGGAAGTTTAATGATTCACCTCATCAACATGGTACCCAGTTTCATGAGGACAGACAGAACAAAGCACGTGGTCCAGAGCAACATATGCAGCACCAAGTTCATCAAGCTTACCTCCAATTTGCTTTGCAAGCTGCCCAACAAGAGAAGTCTCATGGTAATATGCCTATGCAACAGCAAGCAAAATTTGGTATCATTGGTCAGCATGGGAGGGACCAAGATGTTCATGTAAATAATTTGAAGATGCAAGACCTTATGTCTCTTCAAACGGCCAGTCTAGCACAAGTTTCAATGTTTCAGAAATCAGCTGAACAGTTTGGCCAAGGTGAAAAGCAGATGGAGCAAGGCCGTACTAGTACCCATCAGAGAAATGACCTGAAACTTCCTCAAAATATGGTTGGACAACACGCACCGACAAACATGGTAAGAACAATGCAATCAGTACAATCGCAGTCGAGTATGGAAAATACTGCAACCAACCAGTTGTTGATGGCTCAGTTTCAAGCTTGGGCCATGGAGCGTAATATTGACTTGTCTCTTCCCAGTAATGTCAATTTGGCTGCTCAGCTTCTGCCACTTTGGCAATCTGCTAGGCTGTCTGCCATGCAGAAGCCAAATGAATCAGGTACAACAGCACAGCAACCAGGTTTACCTTTGTCAAAGCAACAGATTATGCCCTCATCTGTTGGAGGTGAAACTTCTATTCACACTAGTCATGCAAATGATCTCTCCAGTCAGGTTGGCCAAGTGAAAAATCAGCAAACACATCCTTTTGGGTCAATATCTAGTAGTGGAACAACTACACCAATGAGGACTAACGGCATTCCAATGCAGCAACAACTTGATGTTCACAACAAAGACGGTCAAAATGAGAGGGTTGATCGGCCTTCAATGTTAATGGGGAATGGAGCCCCAATGATGCATCCACCACAATCTTCTGGTACGTCAAGCCGTACCATAGACCATTCAGACACCAAGAACAAAAGTAGCAGGACCGAAACACTTCAAACTCAGTACTTCAGGCAATTGCAGCAATCAAACCGGTCACCATCACAACCTACAGCGCCCCCAGTTGATGCCATTGGAGCCCAACCACCAACTCAGGGGGGGTTAATACAGGGGCCACAACAACGCACTGGGTTTACTAAGCAACAGCTTCATGTTCTGAAAGCACAAATATTGGCGTTTAGACGTCTCAAGGTACCAGACCATTTTCCCCATGCCCTGCCCTCCTCATCTACTGACAGTATACATATAGATATGGACTGAAAAATCCAATCAAAAAGCTTAAAATCTTACTTTTGTCCTGTGCAGCGCGGTGAAGGTGCTCTTCCACAAGAGGTTCTTCAAGCCATTGTACCCCCACCGCTTGATTTGGAGCCACAACTTTCAGCAGGGGCATCTAACCATGAAAACTCTGATGGGAAGATCATTGAAGAGCATGCCAAGCATGTAAAGACAAGCAATGCCACTCCCCAACTCGCTCCCCCCAGCAAAGGACATGGTTTACTGAAGGAGGAATCTGTTGGCGGAGAAGAAAAAGCAGCTGTGGTTAATCACTTGCAAGGACCATCAAGTTCGACAAAGGAACCTCAGCCTGTTTCCTTTAGTGGGAAGATGGAACACAACACAACCGTTTCTGTCAAATCTGAGCAGGAGGCTGAAAGAGATGGTCAATTAAAACCTGTTAAATCCGATTATAATACCAATAAGGGAAAAACAGTCCCGATTCCCAATGCCACCGTTGATTCTGGGCAAATAAATAAAGTGGCTTCTAACAGCAGCGCACCACTGTCTAAAGATGTTCCTACCAGAAAATATCATGGTCCACTTTTTGATTTTCCTTGCTTTGCCAGGAAGCCTGAAGCCTTTGGATTATCTGCAAATAGTTCAACTGGTCTGGCGTTATCTTATGATTTAAAAGATTTGCTGTATGAGGAGGGTGTGGAAGTGCTCAACAAGAAAAGAACTGAGAATCTGAAAAAGATCAGTGGATTGCTTGCCATTAACTTGGAGAGGAAAAGGATTAGTCCTGATCTAGTTTTGAGGCTGCAAATTGAAGAGAAAAAACTTCGTCTTTTGGATTTTCAGGCTCGTCTGAGGGACGAGGTTGATCAGCATCAGCAGGAGATAATGGCAATGCCTGACAGGCCATATCGGAAATTTGTTAGACAGTGTGAACGCCAGCGCATTGAACTTTCGAGGCAAGTCCAGCAGCTACAAAAGGCCACAAGAGAAAAGCAATTGAAGTCCATCTTCCAATGGCGCAAGAAGCTCTTAGAAGCTCACTGGGCCATTCGCGATGCACGAACAACCCGCAATCGGGGCGTGGCTAAATATCACGAGAGGATGTTGAGGGAGTTCTCTAAAAGAAAGGATGATGATCGAAACAAAAGAATGGAGGCATTGAAGAACAACGATGTTGATCGATATCGTGAAATGCTGCTGGAACAACAGACCAATGTACCCGGTGATACTTCTCAGCGTTATGCTGTTCTTTCGTCTTTCTTGTCTCAAACAGAAGAGTATCTCCACAAACTAGGAGGGAAAATAACAGCAGCAAAGAATAACCAAGAGGTAGAAGAGGCTGCCAAATCTGCAGCGGCAGCTGCTCGAGCTCAGGTGGGCATCTTTTTTCTGTTTCACTTTTGCTCTTGTTGTTGTTATCTTTCTGCTAATTTGACTTCTTTCCCCGTTTTATTGTCTTTTACTGCCAATAGGGCCTTTCAGAGGAAGAAGTCAAGGCTGCTGCAATATGTGCAGGAGAGGAGGTGATGATCCGGAATAGATTCTCTGAAATGAATGCACCGAAGGACAGTACATCGGATAATAAGTAAGTTCATTCTTGATGACATCATCGCTATTAAGATTGGTAATGGTGATATTTTTTTGTCTTGTGTTGGGCCACTAAGCGGGGTTTTAAATGTGCTTTATAATTTGGCTGACAGGTATTATAATTTGGCACATGCTGTGACTGAGAGAGTTGTAAGACAACCCTCAATGTTACGGGCAGGAACATTAAGAGACTATCAACTTGTGGGTTCCAAATTAATTTTTCTTTTGTTCTCGTGTACCCATTCAATTTGCTGCTAAAGTAAGATGCTTTTAATTCAACTATTTTCAGGTTGGCTTGCAATGGATGCTTTCTTTGTATAACAACAATTTGAATGGAATTTTGGCAGATGAGATGGGTCTTGGAAAGACTGTACAGGTTGCTCCATGTCATATTATTTTAGCTTTTATGTTCTTTCTTAATTTATCACAATATATGCGCATTGCTTTTTTACCTCTAGTTATGTTTATGAATCAGGTATTCATTATGTTGGAATATATGATCAATAATCATAATTTTTTATTCCCTTGTTGAGTTTATAATTAAAGTGTTAAGGTAGGGTTAGGAAGATTGGTTATCTTAGCATGCATCTGATATCAGATTTTTTTGGCTTTCATATTTTTTTATGTATGATGATGTTATGTCATTGGGTCTATTCCACATTAGTTTATTTGTTTTCTCTATAGGTAATGGCATTGATTGCTTATTTGATGGAATTTAAAGGGAACTACGGCCCCCATCTCATTATAGTTCCAAATGCTGTTTTAGTAAATTGGAAGGTCAGATATAATCTTCCCATTCTGGGTGGTTTTGCAAAATTTTCTTTTAATAGAAGATTCTAGTTGACTTGTTTCGTGTTCTGTCAGAGTGAGCTGCATAACTGGCTGCCATCTGTATCATGTATCTTTTATGTTGGTGCAAAGGAACAAAGGGCGAAGCTGTTTTCTCATGTAAGATGCTCCATTCTGCTATTTTTTCTTCAAATTTTTGTTTTCTGCCATAGTACTTTATTGTTTAACAAGTCTTCTTTTTCTTGTTAAAATTTAGGCTTTCTGGAGGGGAAACATGCCAGTTCAATTAAATAAATAAATAGATAGATAGATATTTAACTGCCTGAACATCTGAGCAATGTTTGCATGACTTCGACATACAGAAGGAAATGGAGGGTCAGAAGTAAGGAGATGGAGGGTCAGAAATATCGTGTTTCTAAGACATATGGTTTGAGGCTTACTGATTCTTGATCTATACTGATTCTTGATCTAAACACTTGATCATGATCCGAAGAACTTAAATACCGTAAACACCAATTTTTGTTAGGTTTCAGACATCCTAGACAATCAAACTAAACAACTTACTATTTTAAGCTATCCATCTTGTGCTTACTTGATGCAAGGGCAAAAAACTTAAAGACTCTTGATATTTTTTTGGCACTCTAAACAAAGTAAATCTTCATTTTTAATTTTTAATTTATATAATTTTATTTTTATTTTTGCCTATTGTTGAATTTGAGTTGGGAGAATTCTGGAAGGAGCCAAGCTTCTGTACACACATGTTGGGTTTGTTTGTTTTTTGTTTTTATTTTCTTTTTTTTTGTTGGGGGGGGGATTGTGGATGCCTTGACATGCATGCTTGCATTTTTTATATGGATATTGTTAATACATTGTATTTGTGAATACACGCATACTTGTATTTTATGCGTTCATTTGTGAATAGCTATAAAATTTCATCACCTTAAATTATATTCTCTTCGCCCTCTTCGTCTCTTTTGTAGGCGTTCCTATTGGTTGTCCCAATCTTGTTAACTTCATGCCTGTTATGCTGGCTGAACATATTATTTCGAACTTCTGTTGTCAATGGATCTTGCACATTATGCTTTCAGTGTAATTAACTCTAACATGTCTCACGTGGTTACTTGAGCTTATTGATTCATGTTAAAGAATATCAATTGATGTAGTCATTATAATAACAATACAAAAACAGCAACACTAATGATAATGGTAACAATAGTGATGATATAGCGATAACAGTTGCAACAATAATTACAAGAAAATTTAGTCTAATGTAATAATAAAGATAAGCGATTTTATTATGCTTGCACAATGAAGACACTGAAGTTATTCAAAGAAGATGGGAAAGAAATGCATATTTGTCTAGTTTTTTAAAATTTTAATTGTAAGAAAAATTGATTGTAGAAAAAAAATGAGTGAATTCGATATGCTTGCACGAGGCAGATTTTGAAGCTTTCTAACAACGCCGAGTGAAGAAAGTCAATCATGGTCTAGTCCATGAGATGGGAAGAAGTCAAGAAGAAAGTCATGTTTCATAGCTTATGTTGAAACCAAGGTTTGACAACTCGGTTTTGGTTTCAGTTTCAGTCCTCAGAAATTTTTTAGGTTTCACACGGGTTTGCCGGTTTCGTAGGTTTAGTTTTGAGTTTTGGTTTTGGATTTATATGAATTTATATGTATATATTTATATAGCAATATGCATTTGCAATAAATGTTTTAGAATTTTTATGAATTTTATAATATAATTTTTAAAATTGTAATAAAATTTTAGAGTTTTTATATTTTTTAGAATTCTAATAAATATTTTTATGTATATAGTTCAAATTGGTTCATATATTTAAATATAAACTCATTTTATTATAATAAGTGATGTTTCGGCCGAAACTGACGAAACCACAAATGGTTTCGGCTGAAATTGGCCGAAACCGACCGAAACCGAGTTTCAGCAATAGTTTCATCTTGTCCATCTTCGAAACAGTGTTCTAAATATCAGATATTGGTTGCATATCAGTTTGAAAAATTTGATATCGGAATGCGGATATCGGGGATATATTAGGGCTATTGACTAAATATCGGAGTGTCATGTCAGAGTATAAAAATGATGTCATATGCAAGCATGGATGTATCTAAGTAGATATAAACTATACAAACTTAAATAATGTTTTGTGTATGCTTATCTCATTAAACGTGAATATCGAACTTTCACCCGGTTAACCAACATAAGAAGAGAGCAAATCTATGACAAATATTTTTTGGAGGCCTGATTGTGTACATGATTTTGCCAGTGATTGCCGTATACAGGGTGGTTAAATATATCTCATTCATTTGAAAGATTTCTAATGCTACCAGGTATTAGTTGCGCACGATAAGGAGTCTGAAAACGTATATATGACATGCAGACCATTCATTCATATTCAATAAATGACACTTGATTAATATGTCCAAATTCAATAAACTACGCCACTTATTCATTGGCATTCATTGGCAGTGGGCACTGATGAATACTAAAAAAACTTAAAAACTCAATGTGAGGGCAATGATCGTGAGGCATGAGCGGCGATGACGAGTGATTAAGAACGACAAAATCTGAAAAAGTGAAAAAAAAATTTAAACTTAAAAAATGATAAAAAACTTTAAAAAACTTCAACTAAAAAGTTAAAAACCGAAAAGAAACTGAAAAATGGAAAAAATGAAAAAAAAAATTGTAAAAACTCACTGTGAGGGGCAACCTAAGGTGTGAGTTCCTTTCCTGTTCCTCCGACAGCGCAAGTCTCTCACCGTGAGGCGTAATGCGTGAGTTTTGAACAATCCCTTGAAGTGCGAATCCCTCGCCGTGGGGTGTGAGGCACCGATGACCGAGGGAGGAGACGAGAAGCGATCACCATGAGCGGCTCTGAGCAGGAGATTTTATCGGGCTTGAAGAGGGAAAACTGTGACGGTAATCGAGTGAAGAGCAGATGAGGGAAATTTTTATGGTTTTTTTTGTGAATTTTCTCTTGCAAACAGATCACAACCTTTATGTATGAAGCAAGTTTGGGTCGGGTCAGATCCATTGTTTAATGGACCGACCCTTTAAACCAAAAAGCAGAAAACAAGGGATATCGGGTGATGTTTCAAACCGAAATATCACTGTCAGCAATATCATGTGTCTCAAATAGCGGAAACCGCAACAACATGTCAATATCGTACTGGCCATGTAACTTTTTTGCAATTGCGGCCGATATATTGGATATCGGTCAGATATTGATATTTAGAACACTGCTTCGAAACCGAAACGAAACGGCCGAAATCTCATTCCTTGGTTGAAACAAAGACGTATGAAAAACATAGTCTACAACAATAAGCCCTGGCTGATTGTGGCTTGGCCTAAAGAAAGCTATCTAACGCTGACAGACAAATATAGTATCATAAGTGTGATTAGTGGGTAGAAGATTATCATGACATAGGTATTATTCTTTCTGTTAGTTTCAAATTTGGCTTGGATTAATTATCTGACTCTTTATCTTTAACGAGACATATCCTTACTTATCTTAAAAGCAGATTATGAAACATAGATCCATATGTGTCTGCATATATACCTAGATGTAGACCTTCACATGCACATATGCTGATCATGGCATAGATAATGCAATAGCGTTCTTTATGCATAACACAGATGCCTTGCTATGCCCTTCCAAGTTGGTAGTTAAATTGTATCAAATTCAGACTTATTTGTTTCGTTTCTTCTAATTCACATGCCATGCATGATCAGTAAATATTTTATTGGAAAACAGCTATGATTTTGTGTGGTCGCTTTAACTAACAAAATTTCACAGACACGTTGTTACATTTGAAGCATACATGTATATGCTAGTTTTACCTAAAAACGTTAAATCCCTTACAATCCATGACCCGAAGCACATGTTCTGAATTGTGGTACATTTGCAATTTGAAACGATAAAATCAATGTTTCGGAAATTTAATAGCTTTTTTGGCTATCTAAAAAGATCATTATAACCAAGCTAAGGTGCATGTTTGCTAACTTTTATAATGCAAGATATTATTCTTGCATGCATACATGTTATTGTGTATAGAATACAAGAACTCTTCAACAATCTTGAAAAAATTAATTCCTCTTTTAATGAATTGATTTTGTTTCGACTAATCATCCAACGAAGCTTTCCCCAACATATCATGTTTTAGACATACATCGTTCTCTGTTCATCTTTTTGTTTCATGTACCAAAGTGATCTGCGTTCCTGGTAACTTTGATATACGGTATATGCATGCATTGGTTGGTCTAGATATTGGCTCATATATGGTGAATATAAGACCACAAGCATGTCAACAAGCAGGCCTATTAACTAATTAAGCCTGTCACTAAGATTAGCTGCAATTTGCAGTGAAAATAATATGCTTCTATATTTGTGGGTAATAGTTGCATGATATGCGTAAATTTTTTTTGGGTTTCTTTAAATACACTCAGATTTCTCATCTATGTAGTGTCTCTGAAGTGTACTTTGATTCATTCTAAACTTTATGAGTTAATTTGATGATTGGGACATCAGTGGGTTCTCATTGGATGTTGAAGATATGTGGTGAAGATAATATCTCAAAATATGGTACTATATTTGCTTACACTTCAAAATTTGTCACAGTTTATTGGCTTTTACAAATTTAATAATGATAATATATTTAGTGTATGACATGTCCGGTTAATCTTTTTGTAATGTAAGAGTACATATAAACTCTCTGCAAGGCTTGTCTGCTTCAGACACTGGGATGAATCACACTTATCTAGTTAATGCTTGTTTTTGTTGTCCAGGAGGTCTGCGCTTTGAAGTTTAATGTACTTGTTACTACTTATGAGTTCATCATGTTTGATCGATCAAAACTGAGTAAAATTGATTGGAAATATATCATTATCGATGAAGCTCAACGAATGAAAGATAGAGAATCAGTTTTAGCGCGTGATCTTGATAGATATCGTTGCCAACGCCGATTGCTTCTCACCGGGACTCCTTTACAGGTACGTTTGTTAGGTATTTCAATTAATTTAAAGGAGTGAATCGAGTTCTTATTGTTCCAAAGGCACTAATATACAACTGTTTGTAAGCAAAATATATCTACAGTGATATAAAAAGAGTGTTGAAAATAAAACACAATAAAACAGCTTCTTGATCTTTTTACCTTTTTCATTTCCAAAATTGCGCCATTAAACTGGAAGTGTTCTGTTCATTACTAGCAAAATCTGGATATAACATAATCTCAACATCAATCATAGTGATTGTACAAACAAATTTAATATAACATACTCAAAGATCTCTTCATCAATCTTATGAGCAAAGCAGATGAAACGACTTATGATCATCCAAAGTTTCAACTATAAAGGAAGCAGCCTTAAGCAAATCCTAACGAGCACAAGCCAGTGGAAACCATATTTTTTTGAAGGACTGCACGAAAATTTCTTCATCATATCAAATGTTCATGTCGTGTTTTCAGCAGAGACATGACCAGATCAAAATGACAATGTGGCATCACATTGTAATATATGATATCACCTACATGCCTGGATGCAACATGCATGTCCATCCAAGTCCGACATTTACACGTTCTGACAAAAGCTATTATCTAATTCAACTTTTTTCTTATATGAATCTAAACCCAAATATCTATTTATGTGACTATATGTGTAAAATATACATATACATGCATGCATAGATACATATGAGGATAACGGGTATCATATGACGAGCACATGTCGGGTGGTGAGCAAAAAAATTCATTCTTTATATATATGTATGTATGTATTGTTACGATCCTGTAGACGACATGCAATACTAGAAGGGGGGGTTGAATAGTATTCTCAGAAATTAGGTGCTAATTAAAAAAATATCAAACACTTCTATTAGATCTCATACGAGTGTAACCTTGCTAGGTACGTAGTCAACTACTCAGTTACCTGCAATCAAATCAAGAGTCAGTGCACATCGAAAACAAACAACAATTGCAAGTAAAGAGCAATGAGAATAATAAGGGCACAAGACAATTACAAACACATGGAATTTTATCCTAGTTCACACTCCAGTGGATTATGTCCAGTCCCAAGCACCGCTTGGATTTTTCATTAATCAACTTTCAAGTGAGAGCAATCTTGCCTCACATATGAGTGCTTCTTAGAACCGTGCTTCTCCTCCAACAAGAGGGCTTATACAACAAAATAACATCTTTACCGAGAGGACCTCGAACAAGTGAGGATTTTTCACAAGTACAATAACATACAACTTACCACTTACCAACTACCCTTGTAGTTTTACTTACACTTTCGCCTTTGAAGAAGATGCGGTACAACCTTCATGTAACCAAAAAATTGAAGCTTTTGTGTATACGTGGCTATGGAAAATCTTTTGATCTCAAGAAAGAACTGAATATTGAAAACGCTTGAGAATAAAAAATTAACTTGATCTATTCTCAAAATGATATAGATTAAGCTCTAGATATTTAGATCAAAGAAGGTCAGCAATTGTTTAAAAGATCTTGAGAGAATATTAAAGCAATTTGCCTTTCAAAATAGTAGAGAACAAGAGAGATGAATAGCTTTGATAACATTGAGAGTTAGCCTTGAAAAATGCTTAAAATTGTTTATCTTGATGTCTAAAACTCTTGCAAAAGCTCTCTATATATAGAGATAATTTTCACACAAAATTGATACCCAAAATCACCTCCTAACGGTTAGAATCGACAAAATCGTGTCAATCAAGGAAGCAGTTAGTTTCTGACTGTTGGGGCGGCCTGAGAGTCGACTCATGTATACTAGGGAGTCGACTTCCCTGGCTACATGAGTTGACTACCGTGGCAGAGTTAGAAACCACTCAGAAGCTGTTAAGCTCCAGTCGTCGACTCATATAGAAAGGAGAATCGATTACTCTTCTGATACATGAACTTGTATCAAAAGAGAGTATGATACTCTACCTAAAAGCTTTCAAAATATTTGTGACTTTAAAATGTTTTTCAAAGTAGTAAAAATGTTTTTCTACGTTTGTGCAAGCTTCAAACTTTTGGCTTTATAATTTTAAGACAAGTATAAAAAATTAGACATCACTCAAAAATTTGGAGTCTTGGCTCTTGGCATGTGAGAAGCTTTGTGCACATCACTAAATCCTTAGATACGCTTCTGATCTCCATGTCAAGCTTCATATCCATTGACTTTTCATCATCAAGTTTTGACTTCATGTCATCATTTTTTTGTAAGTTTGGACGAGTTTGTTGACCATGTTGACTTTGTTTCCTACACTCACAATCTTCATGAAACTTATTAGTAACATTAATTGTTTGCATAGCATCAAAACTAATCTAGGTGTGATGCAATATCCAACTTTTCTCCCTTTTTGATGATGGCTAACAATTTGATACATACAATGAAATTACAAGAATAAAATACTTACTCCCCCTACAATGATGCATGGTAGCAATAAAATCTTTCAACTTCCCCTGGATCAATGCTCGTTAGAGAGAAGTATTATAAAGCACATATATCATTTTTGTATCAAGGTGAGTGTACAATGAGTCAATCATGCATATTTTCATATTTCTCCATATTTATATTTCTCCCCCTTGTGACATTATCAAAAAGAATAATGAGGGTGATTAATAAGCATATCATGAAAATTAAAAATGTATCATGCATACCAAGTGTTTTGACAGTGTACATATAAGTGACATATCAAGTATATGGATCATAAAAAGTATGTCGCAATAAGAAGTGATATCAATGGTGACATATCAATGTGGGTCAATGAGCTCATAAGATATATACATGATAAGCCCAAATAAATTGATATCGAAGAATATTCTCACAAGACGGATAATCATATACTCTATATCACAAAGAACAACCATGAATATGAATTTCAATATGGTTTGCATATGTATCACGATAATTCAACATAAGCACATTCCATGTCATATCCAACATTGCACACAAATTTCAAATCTTACATGCCATAAAAAGTTAAGCTCAATAGTAAAGCTCAATACTCGACTCTTACTCACATTGTAGTCGACTCCGACAGAAATGAGAAAACAGGATATATAATATAACATAAGCATCCAAATATTACATGCCATATGCTCCATACATACAAGTGTTCACAAGACTATTTACCAAGAAATAGAAACTCATAAACATCACCAAATGTTATCACAAAAACATAATATCAAGTATGTCAACAAAATATTACATGGCCAAGCATCATCAAAACAATGTCAATCATCTGAAGGAGGAAAACAATCTCAATCATTTGAACGAGGAAGACCAAAGAATTTAGTCTTAATTTCCTTAATATCCTCTTATATGTCATCAATTCTGTGATTTGATACATCTATCCTATTAAAGATGTCTTCCTTCAGCTTATCCATCTTTGACTTCAAATGATACAGTGTCGAGAGTAGTCATACTTGGAATTTGAGAAGTAGAAGGTCGATCAACAGATGTAGATGGACCCCTGGAATGTGCAGTGGGAATGGGTCCATCTTCATGTTCTCCCTCAGGCTCATCATTTTCAGATTCAGAAACTTCAGAGTTAGGGAATTTTTGGTAGGATCCTAATCAAGTTTCATTCTATGCAGGAATCCTTTATCAAACATAGCTTTACGAGATATAACTAGAGTCTCAGATTTAAGGTCAATGCCATGATACTCAAAAATAAGAATAAGAAAATACCCATGATTTAAAGGAGTGCTATTGTGGACAAGATTGTCATATATTAATTTTGCCCAATTAATTTTAATCCCAGCTATGAGAGCGCATGCACATTTTGCTAGGCTTTCTGACATGCTAGTAAATGTGTCAGAATTTTGACAAATATTGTAAGACATGATCAATGCTAAGATTCTTGCCTTAGGCCTTGGAGCCTTTGTTGTAATGTGAGGTATATATGATCTACCCACTATCCCGGGAAAACATGTTCTTTATGACGTTTGCATTGTTCATAAAGATTTCAGCTTTTTCCCTGGTAAGGAATGCCTATAATGTTCTCTATCGTCCTTGTGAAATGTTGAAGCGAGTGTTCTTCACATTTGTGTTCGAACTAGCGTCCCTAGCTATCATATTGGTGTAGCAAAGATAAACTAATCTTGGGTAGCAACTTCGAGAACTATCAATGAAGAAAACCTTCTCAAGTCCTTGATGTGCAAATGTCTCATTTATTTCATAGCATGCAAGATCCTCATATCTAATGAATCGTTCAAACAAAATATGGAGGCATGAGTTACTCTCTTAAACCTCATTCAAACAAAATATAATATGGAGGCATGAGTTACTCTCATAAACCTCGAGAAGTTCGGGTTTATTGAGGTAGGGAATAATAGATTCAGGTTGGGGTTGTGAAGATGAGGCTTGTGCAACTGATCGCTTCTTCGTAGGGATAGATGTCATATACAACCTATTAATTTTAATCAAACTGTTCGAGCACAACTCAAATGAATGCAACTAAACTATGAAAATGATGCAAAATGCAAGTAAAATAGTTATGTAAGTGAGATTAAAGGGGATCCAACCAAAAAATTGAAGCAGATTTGTAGAGAAATCAAGTGGATTCAAGGGAGCTTCAGTTTTGGAGTTCTTTGAGAGTAAATGTGGGATTTAAGGTTTGAGTTAGGGTTTTGTTTGGAGAAGAAATGATCTTTGTGATAGGATGGTAATAGAGGGCTAAGATTTGTTGTCTTGGTTTAAGTTATAAGTACCCAATAAGAGTCAGGTATGAACCCAATAAGCTTAAACAAAATCCTCAAACCCAACAAACAGTCGAAACAGAGTTGAAACAGGTCGGGCTGAAAACACAGCGGGAGTCGACTCTCGAATCAATAGGAGTCAACTCCTATACAAAAATAGACAAATTCCGGATACTGAAACTTGTCTGGGAGTCGACTACTGTGTACATGGGGAGGGGGAGTCGACTCCTGGACTGATACATGCAGATACAAATAAATAAAGCTCAAACCTAGACAAAACCTAGACTCTCAAATCAAATCCTAAGGGTTTCTAAGCTATCCTACATGCACAAACATTACAAGCATACAAATGTAATTAATGAACCCTATTAGTGTGATATACCAAGAGTTATGTCATGGTATCTCACTTAGGTTGTAAACCTAAGCTACTCACCTTGGAAACCAAATCCAATTTGATTTGGTATTTCCATCTTTTGTGACCGATGGATATATTCCTTAAAGTTAGTTACATATTCGTGAAATGATGTCTGATTTAAGTGTTTTGAAACCCAAATTTTAATTATTTTTTCCTTTATCATGATTAGCATATGATTAGCCTTGATAGAAGTGGTCTTTCTAAGATTCGTTTGTTTGCGATGATTTTTATGGGTCCTAACATTATTAGAGTTAGCATTTGAGGTGTAACTTGGTCCATGTTTATTGTTTTTAACTATTTGAGATCCTATTAAATAATTTAATTGCTTTTGTCCTTTATTAAAATTTTGAACATTAGTGTATAAATCATTATACTTAGCTTTAATTCCTTCTATCTCGTTACATATGTTTTCTATTCTAGTATTCATTATTTTAGAATTGTTATTGAGTCTTTTATTCTCCAATTTTAAATGTAGGATTTCATCCCTAAGTTTTTTATTTTCATTATTTAATTCTTGATTAAAAAGACTTAATTCTTCGGGTGTTTCCTTTAATTTTATTAATTCCGATTTTAACCTTGAATTTTCTTCGTCGACCACATTTTGTAAAGTTAATGCAATTGTTATGTGTCTTTTCTAATGTTTTGTATTTTCTAAGCAACATATCGTGTTGAGCACATAAATCATATCAAGCACTCTCAATATCAAAATCATCATCATTGTCATCATCACTATTACTTTCATACTCGCTATCTATATGAGAATTAGAAGCCCTTACCTTTGAGGAAGTCGATGCCATAAAAGCACACATGAGCCTTTTCTTCAATCTCTTCTTATTCATCAGATGAGGATGATGAACCTTCGGAGCTATCTTCGCCATCACTCCTATCCCAAGCAGCAAACGCCTTCCTCTTGGGCTTCTTGAATTTTTCCTAATTGTAGCTTCTGTTGGGACCTGAGATAGCAATGAGAAATACTAAAGGGCGGTGAATAGTGTTTATACAGATTAAAATATCTCTAAGATTCTCCCTAAGATTAAAATAGAGTAACCTAATTTTAATCTTAATCAACTATCAAACTTGCAATATTAAAGTTATGCAGCAAAAAGAAAATTGCAAGAGACAAGTAAAGAGATCGCAATGGCAAACACACAATCTTATCCTAGTTAATCCCTTCAGGGATAGTTCAGTTTCCAAATCTCTGTATGGCTTTAATCCACTATTATAACAAAATAGTACAACTCACCTCGCTTCCAACGAGGGTTTACAAACCACATTGTCTACAACAAGGATTTCACCTCACAAACATTAAGGATTTACTTATCATACAATACAAATGAGAGTATACTTACAGATCTTGAAGATACATTTACCTATAGCCTTGCTTAAAAGCTCGAGTGTAGACGCGTTGCTATAAGGGAAAGCTTGATAGCTCAGGTTGGTTAAGGGTTTTGGCCTATGAAAAAGATTGAAGACAAACAAAGCTTTGGCCAAGATGGAGAGGGATTTTATAAAACTTTTGGATCTTAAAACAAAATTTTCTCTTAGAAAATTAAGCTTGAGAATGATGATAAAACACTTGAATAACCCCCCTATATATAGAGATGAATACTGGACAAAATAGCTCCACAAAATCGTCTTCCAACGGATCAAAAAAGACACAATCGTGTCAATTAAGTAACATGTCAAATATGACCGTTGGAGGGATATTAGTCGACTCCTGTTCATTGGTAGTCGACTACTGGGCCGTTGGTAGTCGACTACTGGGCCGTCGGTAGTCGACTACTGGCAAAGTCCAGTAAGTCGTTTGAGCCTCTACATACATGGTAGTCGATGATGCGACTAGGGCTATTCGTGGGGATAAAGGTATGATTTTTATGGAAGTGGACTAATAAAAATAGGATTTTTATAGAAGAACTGATCTGAAATTAACAGTAAAATCTACTATAATTAATCTAGGGCTAACCTAACACTAAGAATTAAAGGAAACAATTGCAATGAGATGAACTAGGGTTCTAGGTATGAAAATCACTTACCAATCAATTCTTCGGTAAACCTTCTAGGGCCGGCCCTTGCTTAAGGGGGGATTAGCTAATTGTTGAATTACTAAACGACCCCCTCATAGTTGTGAAACTACAAGTTTGACCCCGGGCCCGTAGTGGACCTGAGTCGCCTCCTCATTTGATAGACTTGAACTGGCTCATTGACCCGTGCGTCGCGCGCCTCCTCAACGACTCGCGCCGCATCACTACTCACCCCACAAGTGCCACATTGCCCTCAAGGTGGAAGTCAGGAAACTGGTCTCGTATCACCCCACGGGGTTCCCATGTAGCATTATAGTCCATCAGTCCCCTCCACTTGATCAGTACTTCTTGTGTCCCATCTGTGGCCTGTCTAACACCATTCAGCTCTTGAGGCTCAAGCAACACCTCCATGTTATCTGTCAGGGTGGGAGGACGAGTTGGTGATAGGGTATGGTTCCCGATTGCTCGCCGCAGTTGCGAGACATGGAAAACGGGGTAAATGGTGGATGTAGCTGGTAACTGCAGACGGTACACCACCTTCCCTATCTGAGCGGTAATCTTGAAAGGCCCATAGTAGCGGGCCGCCAGCTTTTCATTGCTCCGATGGGCCAAAGTCTTCTGTCTGTAAGACCGAAGCTTAAGGTAAACCCGATCGATGACGGCAAACTGCACATCTCTCCGGTGTTCATCAGCTTTGGTTTTCAGGATCTGTTGGGCCCGTAGCAAATGTTTCTTCAGCTCCTCCAAATACTTGTCCCGCTCCCCAAGTTGCTCCTCTACATGTGACACGGGAGTGGTACATCTGCTGTAGTGGATCAACTGTGGCGGGTCCCGCCCATACAAAATCCAAAAAGGGAGTACTCTGAGCTGCCGAGTGGTAAGACGTGTTGTACCAGTATTCTGTCCATGCTAAACATCTGGCCCATTGCTTCGGCGAATCTGAAGCAAAACATCTCAAATAGGTCTCCACATTCCCATTCGCCACCTCCGTCTGTCCATCTGTCTGTGGGTGATAGGCTGTGCTCCTCAGTTTGGTCCCCTGCACCTTGAACAGCTCATGCTAAAAACTACTCATGAATACTGTCTCGGTTGGATATTATGGAGGTAGGGAAACCATGCAGGCGGACTACCTCCTGCATAAAAGCTGTAGCTACTGTCACGGCCGTATAGGGGTGTCTCAACGGCACGAAGCGAGCATACTTGCTGAGTCGATTCACCACCACTAATATGGAATTGTAGCCCTCCGGTCGTGGTAGCCCCTCAATGAAGTCTATGCTGATATATCCTTCCAAACTCTCTCAGGAGGGCCAATGGCTGTAGGAGTCCCGCCGGTGCTATTGCCATTGCCATTGCCATGTACTTGTGACGCTGGCAGACGTCACACTCCGCTATCATCTTAGCAATGTCTTTCTTCATGCCTGGCCAGTACAGCTCCCTAGACATCCTCCGGTAGGTCTGCTGCCACCCCCTCAGCTGATACGATATGCCCCAAATACTCCACCTTTGGCTGACCAAACATGCACTTCTTATTGGCACAAAGCTGCTGGTCCTGTAGTTCATGTAACACTGCCTGCAGATGCCCCACATGCTCCACACTGCGACTGTATATCAGGATGTCGTCGAAGAATAACATGACAAATCTCCGGAGGTAGGGCTGGAACACCTTGTTCATCAATGCCTGGAATGTCGCTGGAGCGTTCGTCAAGCCAAAGGGCATGGCGAGGAACTCATAGGGCCCCTCATGAGTCCTAAAGACAGTCTTGTGCACGTTAGCTGTCCTTATCCGTATCTGGTGATAACCTGACTTGAGATCGATTTTGGGAAAACAAGCAGCCCCATGAAGCTCGTCAAGAAGCTCATCGATCACCGGAATGTGAAACTTATTGGGGACAGTTTCCTTATTTAAAGCCCTGTAGTCCACACAAAACCTCCAGCTGCCATCCTTCTTCTTTACCAGCAAAACTGGGCTGGAAAATGGACTCACACTCGGCTGAATCACCCCTGCCTACAGCATGTCTTCTACTAACCTCTCGATCTCATCCTTCTGCACATGGGGGTATCTGTAGGGTCGCACGCTGATGGGGGACACACCCTCCCGTAGAACAATGGCGTGCTCGTGGTCTCGTGGTGGTGGTAATCCATGTGGGGTCTGAAACACATCCTCGTACTGACTTAACAGCTGCTCTATCTCTGGTGTCACTGTCTGTGTGTGATCCTCTCTCTGCTCTATTGCTGCCACCGCCTGTAGCTCCACCAGATATCCTCCTCCGGTCGTGTGTATAGCTCGTGTTATGGCCTTGTAGGACACTAAAGAACGGCAGAGGTTGGGGTCCTTCTGTAAGACCACTGTCCTTCCCTCATCCCGGTACTCCATCCTCAGCATTTTCCAGTTCGTCGTGGTCTCTCTTAGTGTCTGGAGCTACTTCATCTCCAGGATGACATCAGTGCTCCCTAACTCTAAGGGAAGAATATCTGTGACAATCTGCGCCCCCTGTATCGTCACGATCACAATTCGACAGACGTCACTACTGTGTCACGTATCCTGTACACAGCACTACACCATACCTCACTGTGTCACTCAACTGCAGTCGCTGCTCCCCCATCAATCTGCTGGAGATGAAATTATGGGTGGCCCCACTGTCTACTAAAACGATCACATCCTGGCCGTCCACTTGTTCCACCAATTTCATGGTGTGGTTTGGCGTGAACCCCATCACAGAATTGAGGGATATCTCTGTCAAATCCAAGTGCTGATGCTTCGTCTCATCCTCATCCTCTCCAGCCTTTAATACTACTACATCGTCCTCATCGTCGTTCACTATCAGTATTTGAAGAGTCCGATCCCCACATCGGTGTTCTGGAGTAGATCTCTCATCACACTTGAAACATAATCCCTTCGCCTGCTTTTCCCGAATCTCCGCCTCAGTCATCCTCCGTACTTGCCCCCTGGCCGTGGCTCTGGTCTCATGTCCCTGTTGCCTGCGGCAACTGCTGTAGCTCCCTGGGTAGGAGTGGCTCTCTGTCCTCACATTGGTGCCTGTCCATGAAAAGCGGTGCCTCCCCACGCCCACGGGCTCTCCTCTCAGTCTCCTGATGATTCTCCACCATCATAGCTGAGGTCATCGTCTCTCGCAGTCCCACGGGCTTCAGCTGTCTTAGCCCGGATCTAACCGTGGGCTTCAGCCCTTTCATAAAGCGACCCTCTAACGATTCACCTTAGACTCATCGAACTCGGTGGCAGAGCGACTCGAACTTCTTGATGTACTCTCCCACACTCCCATCCTGCTTCATTGAGTATAGCCTCTCATAAACTCCCCCCAGATTGTACTGTGTCAAACCGCTCCACCAGTAAAGAGGTGAAATCCTCACACGTCCGAAAGGCTGCTGCTGATGTGTCCACTTGAACCAACCCAAGGCCTCTTCCTCTAAGCAGACTCCTACCGCCCGAAGCCAATCCTCCCCTGGTAATGCTGACACCTCAAAGTACATCTCCACGCGGTACAACCAGTTATCAGGGTCCCCGGCCTAAAAAATAGGCATCTTTAACTTAGCCGACTCTTCCCAGCAAAGCCTCCTCTCTCCTGCGGCTGATCCTGACGTCTCGGCTGAAAAGATGGTGGTCTGTCAGGAATGTAACCCACTGTCGGATCCCGTGAGCCTCCGTCTGTTCCATCCCACTGCCAGTCCCTTCTCTCATCTCCCTGTGGGTGCTAATAATCTGCCTGATGGTCTCTAGGGGTGTCCTGAAACCCTCTCCAATCTCCTGTCACACCCCGAAAGGTGGGGGCTGAGCCGACGGACCTCTAAATTGTGATGTCGCCCTCCAGGCTGCTGAAACCCTGCTGTGGAATCCACCGTTGGCTGAAAATATGGTGTAGGAGCTGTTCGGGCCCCATACTGGGCTCCATGTGGGGCTGACTGGGACGGCAGGCTGTCGGTCCACCTGGAAGGTCGGCGGGCCTCCTTGAGGGTCGGGCGGCTCACAAAAAGGGGCGCGGGGGGCGGGCGAAACCCCCAAGGGAGCAGCGGGGCCTGTCGGCCCAGTTTTGGGCCGGCGGGCCTCCGTTGCTGCCCCAGGGGCCGTCGGGGGCCCAGGAAGGGCGGGCGGCACCTGTCGCCCCTCCTGGGGGTTCGGCAGGGCCCCATGGGATGTGTGTTCGGGGGGCGCCCCCCGGTGGTCGACGTTCCTCCCCGCGGCGGTGAAGTTACTGGGAAGGCATCCCAATCCTCCGGATCTGCTGCGTTTTGCTGGTCGTGTGGGTATAAGCCTTTGTCTTCAACATCTTCAGGAACCCCTTCGTTAAAAATCACATTTTCCCCTTTCCTCGTTGATAAAGGCGGCTCCTTTGGGCTTGGATCTCTCTTTGGATTTATATTCGCGATCATCATCGCTAAGTCCATCATCTGAGTTCTATTCTCCTCAGCGCTTCGTTGGATGAACTCCTTCAACTGAGAATTTCTCTCCGCCGCTTCTTTTCTCACCTCGCTAAATCCATCGTTAATTTTGCTCTCAGGCTTCTCCATCTTCTCTTCCAACAGTTCGATCCGCTCCATAGATCTAGTACTCGCCATGGATCTAGTGCTATGATACCAATTTGATGCGTCTAGTGATATTCATGGGGATAAAGGTATGATCTTTATGGAAGTGGACTAATGAAAATAGGATTTTTATTGAAGAACTGATCTGAAATTAACAATAAAATCTATTATAATTAATCTAGGGCAAAACTAACACTAAGAATTAAAGGAAACAATTGCAAGGAGATGAACTAGGGTTCTAGGTATGAAAAGCACTTACCAATCAATTCTTCGGTAAACCTTCTAGGGCTGGCCGGCCCTTGTTTAAGGGGGGATTAGCTAATTGTTGAATTACTAAACGACCCCCCTAGTTGCGAAACTATAAGTTTGACTCCGGGCCTGTAGTGGACCCGAGTCACCTCCTTTGATAGACTTGAACCGGCTCATTGACCCGTTCGCTGTGCGCCTCCTCAGTGACCCGCGCTGCATCAGTGGACTCCTATAGTTTTGGTAGTCGACTCTGATAAATAAGATACATGCTTTAAAACTTAGGAAATGATTTTCAAAACATTTTAAACATTTTAAAAACATTTTTGAAGGAATCCTAAGTGTGTGAGAGCTTCAGGCAAGATTTTAACAAGCTACGACGAGAAATAAGAAATTACATTTAAACATAAACTTTTACATGTAAGTCCCTTGATGTAATCTCGACACTTCAAGCTCATTGTCTAGCTTCCTTTGATATTTGGTCTTGTTGAACTCACTCCTAGCTTTGAGTACATCTTGATTTGTCTTAGTTATTATTCCTGCACTCGTAGATGTTAGATGTCATGTTTGCTCATCATCAAAACTACATGGGGGTGTGACTCAATATCTCAACAGTCTTCTCTTTTTTGATGATGAGAAACATGCATGCATAATAACATATATCTATTATACAATTGGTGAAGTTGTCTGATAAGATCATCACTTATCAACGAAGGCGTCACAAGAAGGAGCGCGAAATGAAGAAGTAGGCCGAAGACAAGTTTTGGGGCTTTTTGGGTATTTTTGCAATATTCGGGTTTGGAGGGGGTTTTGTGCAATTTTGGCTTTGGCTGCCCTCTTATTTGGAGGAGAGCCTTTTCATTGTTTCCTTATGCAAACTTTGAGTATTTTCTTCATAGTAAAGAGTATAAACCCTAGATCTAGCAAAAGTAGCCTCTTTCTTGTATTATCTTGGTAGATCTATAAAATTATCTTCTTTTATCTTGTCAAACCCTAGTTTTCTCATCAAATTGGTTTCAGAGCAAAGATCCACCATGACCAACACAAGATCTATGGAGAAGAAGGATGCCCTAGATGAGAAAGTTGGAGAACTTGAAGCATCCCTAAAGGAGTCCATCAAGGAGCTCAAACAAAGTAACGATGAGAGGATCTCTTCCTTGGAGAACATGTTCAAATCGTTCATGGAGGCGCAAGCAAATCAGCGAAGCGAGAAGGAGAAGCCCAATGGAGACGAGATCCCGGGTAACCATTCAGATCTGAGCTGCAAAGGACACCCTTTGGACAAGGGAAAGGGGCAGATGGTGTTCGTGGAGGGTTTCTCACCAGAAGATGAGATCGATGGAGGCGTCTGGGGACATCTTCCCCCTCATCCAACCTGTGAAGGGGAGATCCACGCGCGGGCGTCACTTCCACCCCCTCAGAACCCTAGCGGAGGGGGCAGGATAGGCTGGGCGGGCCACGCCGGGACCCGACAGGGTCTGGCGAACTCGTCGGACCCCGGTAAGGGTCCGTCACACCCAGGGGGACCTCGCCGGGGCCAGGCGAACTCGTGGGGGCTTCGACAGCCCCCACCGACTCTTTCCGGGGGCGGTGAACCTTCGGCGGCCTCCTGGGGGGTCGCGAGCCCCCAGGAGCCCACTTGGGGCCTTGCCGGCCCCCGGCGACAACGCAGGGGCCACGCTGGCCCCTGGCGCAGCCGCAGGGGGGCGGCGGGACCTTTCCGCCTCCTCGGGGGGGGGGGGGGGGGGGGGGCGGTGGGGGATTTTCGCATTAGGAAGTGGGTTTTTCTGGGGTTCTCGCGAATCCACGGCCATCTGCAGTCAGCCAGGGCCATCTGCAGTCAGCCAGGGGGTTATTCTGGGGTTCTCACGAATCCACGGCCATCTGCAGTCAGCCAGGGTTTCGGGGGACCTTCCTTTGGAGCTCCGCGCTTTGGGGAGACTTATGGAGGCGAAGTCGGAGGACGGCGACCCCCCGGAGGAGGCAATGAGCCGTTTCGGAATGTTGGAGGCCACGAAGGGAACCATTGGAGCACGGCAAGTTATGGAGGGGGGCCGTGGCAGGCTGAGGGACCTCCACCAAATGCTTTCCAACAATTTCATTATGGCCAGCCTAGGGGAAGAATGGAGCAAGAAATAGGGGGCATGAAAACAAGGTGCGGAAGTTGAAGATGCCGGTCTTCGAAGGGGAGTCTTCGAAGGGGAGGACCCTCATGATTGGGTCTCTCGAGCAGAGCGGTACTTTGAGGCTTATCAGATGGGCGAGGGGGGAGAAGATGCAGGCTCTGAGCGTATGTTTGGAAGGGAGGGCATTGTCATGGTATTTGTGGAGGCAGCAGTGGAGACCGGTGCAGTCGTGGGCTGAGTTCACATACTCCATGCTGCATCGTTTCAGAGACACCCAGGATGGTGACCTGTATGAGCAGCTTTTGACATTAAGGCAGGTGGGCACGGTAAGAGACTACCGAGAGAAGTTTGAGGCCCTCTCTGGTTGTATTGAGGGGATGATGACAGAGGAGACATTAGTGGTGAGCTTCATGAAGGGGCTGAAGACTGAGATCCGAGGGGAGCTACGGGTGCAAAGGCCAAATGGACTCTTGGAGACATTGGACTTGGCCCAGACAGTGGATGACAAACTAGCGGCGGAGCGGCGAGCTAAGGGAGCATGGGGCGGCTCTTCACTACGAGGGGCGGTGGCCCCGGGAGTGCAGCGTACTCCTACAGGAGGCAGTCAGGCCTTAGTACCATACCGGGGAAGGAGAAGAGCGGTGGCCCGTCACCTAGTGGGCAGTTCCGACGCATGACTGAGGCAGAGATACAGAACAAGAGGGCTAAGGGGCTGTGTTTTAGGTGCGACGAGAAGTTCACACCCGGCCACCGTTGTCGAGATCGCATGCTTCAGGTGCTGTTAGTAGAGGAGGAAGAAGAGGAGGAAGCTGTGGAGCCGAGTGAGGTGGAGCAGGAACCACCTCAAGCTGGACGTGGCGGAGGTGTCACTTAACTTCGTAGCGGGATTCACTTCGAATCACACTATGAAGTTGATCGGGAGGATATCTGAGCAGGATGTGGTGGTATTGATTGATAGTGGGGCCACCCACAACTTCATCTCCAACCGGGTGGTGGAGCAACAATGGATGTAGTTAGTTGACATCGGCAGCTATGGGGTGATGATGGGCACGGGGCATGCTGAGCGTAGTAGGGGAATCTGCATGGGGTGGTCCTGACCCTACAAGAGATACAGTTGGTGGAGGGTTTCTTGCCGCTCGACCTTGGCAGCACGGATGTGATTCTAGGCATGAAGTGGTTGCAATCATTGGGGGAAACAAAGACCAACTGGAAATTGTCAAGGATGGAGTTTGAGCACGGAGAGGGTGTGGTGACCCTTCAGGTGGATCCCAGTTTGTGCAGATCCAGAGTCTCTTTGAAGACCATGGCCAGGGCTTTCCAGTCCGTATGAGGATTTTTGGTGGAGCTCCAGGGTCTAGTAGTTGGCGAGGCTGAGTAGGAGCAGGATATACCATGTGAGCTTCAGCAGGCCCTATCTCAGTTTGGAGGAGTTTTCCAGACACCCCACAGGCTAGCTCCCCCATGTGACCACGAGCATGCCATTGTGCTACGGGAGGGAGTCTCCCCTATTAGTGTGTGTCCATATCGCTACGCACAGATACAAAAGGGGGAGATTGAGAGAATGGTGGATGAGATGATCCAGGCAGGGGTAATTCAGCCGAGCGTGAGTCCCTTCTCGAGCCCGTTATTATTAGTAAAGAAGGACGGCATCGGGCGTTTTTGCGTCGATTATCGGGCATTGAACAAGGAGATGGTGTCAGACAAATTTCCCATCCCCGTGATCGATGAGCTGCTAGATGAGTTGCATGTGGCGACGGTTTTCTCGAAGATTGATTTGAAGTCTGGGTATCATCAGATCTGAATGAGAGATGAGGACGTGGAGAAGACTGCTTTCAGGATACACGAAGGGCATTATGAGTTCCTGGTTATGTCGTTTGGGTTGACCAATGCCCCGGCCACGTTCCAGGCATTGATGAACAAGGTGTTTCGGCCCTACACGCGGAGATTTCTTTTGGTGTTTTTCGATGGCATTTTGGTATACAGCTGGTCGATGGAGTCTCATATGGAGCATTTGGAGACAGTGCTGAGGGAGCTACAGGAGCACCAGCTGTTTGCCAACCGTAAGAAGTGCACTTTCGACCAGAGGAGTGTGGAGTACTTGGGCCATATTGTGTCGGCTGAGGGCGTGGCAACGGATAGCTCGAAGATTTCAGCCATGGTGGAGTGGCCACTACCCACCATCCTACGAGCCTTGTGGGGGTTCTTAGGCTTGACGGGTTACTACCGGAAGTTTGTCAGGGGATACATCACCATTGCTTGGCCGTTGACGGAACAACTGAAGGACAACTTCCATTGGAATGAGGAGGCCACTCGAGCGTTTGAGGCCCTATAGGGAGCCATGACTAGCGTACCGGTCCTCGCTTTACCGGACTTCTCACATCCATTTGTGGTGGAGACTAATGCGTTGGGATATGGCTTGGGCGCTGTTTTGATGCAGGAGGGTAGACGGTGGCGTACTTTAGCCATGTGTTGTCGGCTAGAGCTCGGCTCAAGTCCGTGTATAAGCGCGAGCTAATGGCTATTGTATTAGCATTGCAGAAGTGGTGGCCTTATCTCCTTGGTCGACGATTCATAGTGAGGACGGACCCGATGAGTCTCAAGTTCCTCTCGGAGCAGAGGATGGTCATCGAGGAGCAGCAGAAGTGGTTGACCAAGCTGCTAGGCTTCAACATTGAGATACAATACATGCCCGGAATTGAGAACAAGGCGGCTGATGCACTATCACGGAGGGAGGTGGATTCGCATTTGTTGGCCTTGTCGGCGCCTATTTTACTTGATTGGGAGCCCCTACTACGGGAGATTGGGGAGGATGACGGGCTAGCCAAGATTCGGGCGACACTGCACACGATCCCGTAGCTCACCCAGGTTATTCAGTTGAGGGGGGCGTCTCTTGTACAAGGGACGCTTGGTGGTACCAAAGGGATCGGCTCACATTCCGAGGTTGATGCAAGAGTTTCATGGGAGTGCGGTGGGGGCCACTCGGGGGTTCTGAAGACCTATCAGCGGTTAGCTAGAGAGCTTTTCTAGGAGGGGATGAGAAAGGATGTAGCAGATATGGTGGAGAAGTGCGACATATGCCAGAGACATAAGTATTGATCCACAGCTCCCGGGGGTTGCTGCAGCCTCTTGCGTTGCCAGACCAGGTGTGGGAGGAGGTAACCATGGATTTCATTTACGGCTTGCCAAAATCTGAGGGGTTCACAGTCATCATGGTGGTGGTGGTGGATAGGTTGAGCAAGTATGCACATTTTGTGGCCCTGCGACATCCATACACGGCAGTGATGGTGGCCACAACGTTTGTCAGGAAGATTGTGCGCCTTCATGGGATCCATGGTTCTATTGTGACGGATTGGGACAAGGTCTTTCTTAGCACTTTCTGGAAAGAGTTGTTTCGGACGCTTGAGACATTGTTGAAGAGGAGTACCGCTTACCATCCCTAAACAGACGGCCAGACAGAGGTGGTCAACCTGACACTTGAGACATATTTACGGTGCTTCGTTTCTGAGGCGCCGAAGCAGTGGGTGAGGTGGCTGGCATGGGCGGAGTATTGGTACAACACATCATTTCACACCTCGGCCCAGACCACTCCCTTCAGGATCCTATATGGGCGGGATCCCCCGTATATCGTGCACTATGGGCACCGCTCTACCCCGGTTTTCCAGGTAGATCTGGAGGAGAGGGACCACACTTTCGAGGAGTTGAGACGTCACCTGACGAGGGTACACCAGTTGATGAAGAGCCGAGCAGATGAGCACAGGCGGGACGTGCAGTTTGCGCAGGGAGACATGGTGTATTTGAAGCTAGGCCCTTATCGACAGCGCTCCATGGCTAGGAGGCGGAACGAGAAGCTGTCCCCCCGCTACTTTGGGCCGTACGAGATCGAGGCCAGGGTCGGCCAGGTGGCTTATCGGCTGTGATTGCCACCAGAGTCAGCTATTCACCCAGTTTTCCATGTGTCACAGTTGCGCCGAGCTATTGGGGATCACACCGTGTATTCTTCTCTAGTACCGACACTCACGGATGATATGGAGGTACTGCTTGAGCCGGCGGAGCTGAAGGGGATTCGTCAGGGGAGCATCGGAGCACGGGAGGTGTTGATTAGTTGGAAGAGCCTTCCGGATCATGAGACATCTTGGGAACCCTATGATGTGATTGCGCAACGTTTTTCGGAGTTCCACCTTGAGGACAAGGTGGTTCTTGGGGGGGGGAGTAATGATAAGATCATCACTTATCAACGAAGGCGTCACAAGGAGCGCGAAATGAAGAAGTAGGCCGAAGACGAGTTTTGGGGCCTTTTGGGTATTTTTGCAATATTCGGATTTGGAGGGGGGTTTGTGCAATTTTGGCTTTGGCTGCCCTCTTATTTGGAGGAGAGCCTTTTCATTGTTTTCTTATGCAAACTTTGAGTATTTTCTTCATAGTAGAGAGTAGAAACCCTAGATCTAGCAAAAGTAGCATCTTTCTTGTATTATCTTGGTAGATATATAAAATTATCTTCTTTTATTTTGTCAAACCCTAGTTTTCTCATCATTGTCCTAGGTGGAGGCAGAGTGTGACTAGGACAAAGGTGTGCCTCTCACATCACTCCCTCCACCTCACCCTCCACCTCACCCAAAAACTCATCCCCCAAGCAACTTATTTACATGTTTGCCATCCCCTCAAAAAACCCACCCAAACTCACTTATTTACATGCTTGCTATTCAACCAAAAAAACCAAAAATCACCCACTTATTTACATGTTTTCCACCCCCAATGTTTTTTGCATTCTAACCCTCGAACTTTGCACTTTTTGCCGTCCGACAATACCGGCACGCACACCCACTTCTCACTCTTTTTCGATTGCGCGCGTGCACCACATCCTCTTCGTTGGAATTTTTTGCGCCGTGCACTGTGTGCACGGGTTATTTCTAGTGCGTGTGTCTGTGTATATATATACTTACTCATCCTGCAACACAACATGTTAGCAATTTTATGTATGCTTTTGATATCAAGTGTTGCAAAAAAAATCACGTATGTAGTTATTATGCATGTGCATCTAATACTTCCTCATTTATTATCATTAAAAAGGTGTTAATGAAAAGGTTTTCTCCCCCGTTTGTTATAAAAATATTTTCCCCTTATGCAGGTCTCCCTCCTAAATATATCCAATCATGAGTTTAGAGTGAATGTTTGTGACTCAATATCAAGGCAAGTGTTCTGAAAATGGGATGTGCATAATCCAATAGAAACCCAAACCCATTTATGATTTGTTTTCTTAATATACAAAGAATTTCTAAAATCATGCATATTCTTCACAACTTTATGTATATATGCATTTCTATTAATAAGGCTTAAATGCTTTGGAACCCAAATCATATTATCATGTAATCTATGCATAGACATGTAATTCTTCTTAGACATATGGATGCATAATCACATAATTAGTAAAATCCAATTTATGAATAGTCGGTAATATTGGAATTCACAAACTTATTGCATGTAAATTTTCTATACATAAAAGCATAATTCTTCTTCTTTTTGCATGCAATTGATCCACATGATTCCTTTTATTTCTAACAACATTCTTAGGCAAAGTCATGTTTACATGAAGAAACTGTATCCAAGCTAACATTGCTCTTAAAATTATCAAGTTTAGAAACAAGCTCTTCATGCATACGTTTGCTCAAAGATAAATCAATAACAAGCATATCAATTCTAGCATTAATATTCTTGTATGTTTCTATGATCAAAGAATTTTCAACAATTAATCTATCATTGTCAATTCACAATTCTTCTATAATCAAATTAGCATTATTTAATTTATAAAAAAGATTCATCATGCTCAATTTTTAAACATGCATGATCGTGCTATAATGTATTATGCTCAATTTTTAATTTTTTATGATCACGCTTCAATGACTTATATTTCTTATGCAATGATTTATAGTGCTTAACTAAATTATTATATTCAACAACTAAATCACTATCATCATTGGCATCATCATCATTAGAGGTAGAATTTACCTCATCATTCATTTGTGCCGTGTAGCACATGTATGAACCCTATCTTTCTTCTTTGAAAGAAAAATCCTCGGAAGGTGATTCCTCTTGCTCATTTATCATGTGCCAAAGTTGGGTTGCCGTTGTAGCTCCTTGCACAAGATTCAAAATTGTCATTTAAAAAACTTTGTATAATACCCATTACCTTTCAATCTTTGATTTCCAATTCCACTTCCTCTTTTGTCCATTGTGATTCAGATGTGGTAGGTGGTTGATAAGGCTTCTCCACAAGCTTCCAAAAATTGACGTCGATGGATTGAATATAGCTTGTCATAATCGTTTTCCAATCACGATAATTTGCACCATCAAACACTGGTGGGAATTTCCTTTGAGTGGATGCGACTCTTGTTGATGCCTTCTTGAAATACCTTGGCTCTGATGCCACATGTTGGGACCTGAGGTGGTAAGGAGAAACACTAGATGGTGATGAATAATGTTTATACAGACTAAAATATTGCTATAAGATTCTCCCTAAGATTAAAATAGATTAACCTAATTTTAATATTAATCAACTATCAAACTTGCAATTTTAAAGATATGCAACAGAAAGTAAATTGCAAGTAAGAGACAAGTAATAAGATCACAATTGCAAACACACAAAATCTTATCCTGGTTCACCCCTACAGGGCAAGTACAATCCCCAAATCTCTGTCGGGCTTTAATCCACTATTAAAACAAAATGGTACAAATCACATCGCCTCCCACGAGGGTTTACAAACCACCTTGCATACAACAATGATTTCACTCCACCTCACCTACAATGATGATTTCTATATTATACAATACAAATGAGAGTATACTGCAGATAGATACAGTTATCTATAGCCTTGGTTGAAGCTCGAGTGTAGACGTGTTGCTATAGAAGAAAGCTTGATCTCTTAAGATAGGATTCTTGGCTCAGGTTGATCAATGTTTTTGGCCTATGAAAAGGATTGATGACAAATAAAGCTTTGGCTAAGATGGAGAGGAATTTTCTAAAACTTTTGGATCTTAAAACAAATTTTTCTTCTAGAAAATTAAGCCCGAGAATGATGATAAAACACCTAAATAATTCCCCTATGTATAGAGATGAATACTGGACAAAACAGCTCCACAAAATAACTGCATGGGGTGGGGGTGTGACTCAATATCTCAACATCTTCTTCTCTTCTTTTCATCTTTTTCCTTAATTGTGTTCTTGTCCTGGTTCTTTCTCTTCTTCAGGGGACATGCTAGTCTTTGCTAACATGCCTTGGCTTGTTGCAACCAAAACAAATGATGTCGTCAGATAATTTGACCTTGTGTTTAGATAATTTACCTTTCAACATCCTTTTGAAACCCCTTGAGATGAGAGCCACATCATCTTCCTCTTGACTCGGATCTTTTGTCTCGGACTCCTTGGCATTGACCTTGAACGCCAAGTTTTTCTTCTTAGGTTGAGGCTCCTTATTCTTTTTCTCGAGCTCAATCTCAAATGCCATAAGGTTGCCCATCAATTCTTCCATGGTGAGCTTGGAGAGTTTATGTGCTTTCCGGATTGCCATCATCTTAGGCTTCCACTCTGGTTTTAAAGATATGAGGATTTTCATTACCTGATTATACAAAGAGATTTTCTTTCCTAACCCTGAAAGATCATTAATAATATATTAGAAACGGGTATTCATAGCTGAAATTGACTCAACATCTTTCATTTTAAAGATTTCAAATTTACCATTTAAGAGATTAATTTTGGATTCATTTACCTTATTTGTACCTTTGTGTGTTACCTCTAATGTATGCCAGATCTGGTGTACAGTCGTGCATTAGGAGACCCGATTGAATTCATTTACTATCAAGGCACAAAACATCACATTTATCGCCTTTGTGTTACTGGTGCCATTCTTTTTGACGTCGTTCTCCTAAGTCTCCATTGGAGTGTTGGGCATTACATATTCATTATTTGTGATCGTCTAGATTTCGATGTCCATTGACTAAATATGGATCATCCTTGTTTTCCAGCTCACATAGTTAGTTCCGTCGAAAAGGGGTGGACAACTGGTGGAGAGTCCTTCGGAGTGAGATGAAGTTGATGCCATTTAATCTTTCTCGATCTGATGTCACATCTAGCTAGAGATACATTGGCTCTGATACCACGTGTTAGGATCACGTAGATGGCAAGCAATACTAGAAGTGTGGTTGATTAGTATTATCAGAAATCAAGTGCTAATTAAAAAATATCAAACCCTTTTATTAGATCGCTTAAGTCTCATGCGAGTATAAACTCGCTAGATACTTAGTCAACTACCCAGTTACATGTAATCAAGATTTAGTGGACATCCGAAAACAAACAACAATTGCAGGTAAAGAGCAATGAGAATAATAGTGGCACAAGACAATCGTAACACATGGAATTTTATCTTGGTTCAACTCTCAAGTGAGAGTAACATTGCCTCAAATACGAGGGCTTCTTATAGCAGTGCCTCTTCTCCAATAAGAGGGCATATACAACCAAATAACCTCTTTACTGAGAGGAAATCGAATAAGTGAGGGTTTTTTCACAAGTACAACAACGATATAACTTACCACTTACCAACCACCCTTGTGGTTTTACTTAAACTTCCGCTTTTGAAGATGCGGTAAAACCTTCCTATATCCAAAGAATTGAAGCTTTTGTATACATGGCTATGGAAAATATTTTGATCTTAAGAAAGAATTGAAAATTGAAAACACTCAAGAATCAACAATCAACTTGATTTAATCTCAAAGTGATAGAGATTAAGCTCTAAAGATTTAGATCAAAGAAGACGAGAACTTGTTTAAAAGATCTTGAGAGAAAATTAAAACAATTTGCCTTTGAAAATAGTAGAGAGCAAGAGAGATGAAGAGCTTGGAAAACCTTGAGAATTTGCCTTGAAAATGCTTAAAATTGTTTTTTATGATGTCTAAAACTCTTGCAAAAGCTCTATATATAGAGATGATTTTTTGCACATAACTGATATACAAAATCATCTCCCAACAGCTAAAATCAATCACGTCAATCATGCAAGCAGTTAATTTCTAATCGTAGGGGCCTGAGAGTCGACTCATGTATACCAGGGAGTCGACTACTGCCTCTGGAGTTAACTATCCTGGCTAAGGATTCGACTACCCTGGCAGAGTCAAATTACTTAGAAGCTGTTAAGCTCCAATAGTCTACTCCTATGGAAAGGAGAGTAGACTACTTTTCTGATACATGAATTTATCAAAAGAGAGTATGATACTCTACCTAAAAGCTTTCAAATTATTTTCAAAATATTTATGTGAATTTAAAATGTTTTTCTACGTGTGTTCAAGCTTCAAACTTTTGGTTTTACAATTCTAAGACAAATATACAAAAATAAGACACCACTCGCATAAATTTTGGATTCTTGGTATCTTCATTGGCGCTTGGCTTGTCTTGAGAAGCTTTGTGTACATCACTAAGTCCTTGGATATGCTTCTGATCTCCATGTCAATCTCCATATCAATTGATTTTTCATTATTAAGCTTTGACTACATGTCATCACTTTTTGTAAGCTTGGATTAGTTCGTTGATCATGTTGACTTTGTTTCCTAAACTCACCAATCTTCATGAAACATATTAGTAACATAAATTGTTTGCATATCATCAAAACTATGCTATGCAATATCCAACATGTATATGTATATGTATATGTATATGTATATGTGTGAGAATAATAGGTATCATACGCAATTTGTCTAAGCCTCATATGAACTCGAGAAAGCCAACCTTCACTATTTTTTTAAGGATCAACAACATTTATTTTGATCTTTATATTCTAAATCCAAAAACACCAAAAAGACTGTGAACCCAAAGTTTTTTGTTCATCAATTTTTTTGTTGAAAAAGTAACGGTTTTTCAACAATAGAATTTTTATCATCCTTAGATCGATGAGCAAAAAACTTTGGGTTTACATGATATTTGGTGGTTTAGATATTTAGAATATGAACATAAAAATTAAAGAAGTCATTCCTTCGAACCATAGTGAGAGTGAACTTTTTGAGTTATATACGAGGCTTAGTCACATGTGTTATATGATACCTATTATATATATATGAGAATCATGTAGATCATGTGGCACCTGATCTAATAGATGCGGTGCAAGACACAAAAAGGTGCGCCCCACAGAAAGTACAAGCCCATGTGGGGCTTGTACTTTCCACTTTTTTGTGTCTTGGCACCACCTTTTGTACATTATATATATATATGAGGAATACGTATGTGTGCTGACAGCGCATGAAATTTTCCTGCACTGTCAGCAATTTGACGTCTCGAAAACAATTGTTTTAAATTTTTTACAGTATGTTCTACTACTTAACTACATCTCCATCAATTTTCAAGTCAATCCAACACCGTTTGAGCCTCCATCCATGCGTTCAAAAGATGGCTCAAATTTTGAAACTGCCGGCGCAATCTTTTTGAAACGCATGGATGGAGGCCCAAACGGTGTTGGATTGACTTGAAAATTGGTGGGGATGTAGTTAACAAGTACTGCAAATTTTTTTTTAAAAAATTGTTTTTGGGCCCTCAAATTGCTGACAGCACAGGTAGGCCGAACCTGTGCTGTCAGCACACATACATATTCATATGTATATATCAGAGATTCGTCTAAAAAGGTGATGCCTTCTTTCTTTTTCTTCCATTTTGCTTGTGGCCGTCTTTTCCTTGTCTCCTCGTGGTCCACTGATGTTAGTGAGGCGACGGCTTTTGCTTTGCTGAGTTGTAAATGCTATTTAGCTTTTACTGTTAGTCCCCCATTCTGTTTATTAAGTTGGCATGTTCTACTTCATCCATGCTATCAGTGTCATTTTCTCATGGTAGTAACTCATCTGGATCATCATCTTCTCCCGAATTTCTGCACCAGATATTTTCAAACTTGTTCCAGCAGATGTCTACACGTCGTTGATCTTTGACCTTAGTGAAGAACTCTTTTATTCATAAGGAATAACCTAAAACTATTAAGTGCGTATATTACAGCTAATATTTCGTAGTCAAGACTAGTTAAGTTCTCTTTTTCTTTAAAACTACAACTACTGTATCTACTTATTTCTTCTGTCTTCTTTTTATCATATTTATGAGGTTTACGTTTTAACACTGCTCTCCACCCAAACCGGCTTCCGTCTGTTTCTACGATTAAATAGTCTGTATCTAATGGTAATTTTAAGGGTGGTAGTATTTTGACAACAGTTTTAATTTTTCTAATTAATTTTTTATCTTCTTCATTAAATTGTTTAACCTCATTAATACTCAATTTACTATATAAAGGTCCAATGATAATAAATGGTCTGGCGTAGTTTTGTAATCCTAAGAATATATATATATATATATATAGGAATATGGAGGTGAGCTGACAGCACAGATTCAGCCTCCCTGTGCTGTCAGCGAGTTGAGACCCAAAAACCTTTTTTGTAAATTTTTTGCAGTATGTTCTACTACTTGTTAACTAGCTTCCCACCAATTTTCAAGTCAATCCAACAACGTTTGAGCCCCCATCCATGCGTTTCAAAAAGATTGCGCCGGCAGTTTCCAGAATTTAAGCTATCTTTTGGAAACACATGGATGGAGGCTTAAACGGTGTTGGATTAACTTGAAAATTGGTAGGGAGCTAGTTAACAGTAGTAGAGCATACTGCAAAGAATTTTATAAAAAAAATTCTTTTTTGGGCCTCAAATGGCTGACAGCGCAGAAAAATTTCCTGCGCTGTCAGCTCAGGCCCATATTCCTCATATATATATATGGGTAAAGTGTTCCTAGGATGACTCCTTAGATTAAATCTAATGAGTCGCCCTCATTTTTCCCCATATCCCACATTTTTTGGATTTTATTTTTAATGGGATTGTTCACATCATGGATGGTCAACATACCAAAAATCAAGCCATTTCAATACTTTTAGAGCACCCATCTACCCCTTGCAACTTCAATGGTCTGAAAACGTGCTGAAAAACTCATGAAGTTGCAAGGGGTAAATGGGGGCTCTAAAAGTATTGGAATGACTTGATTTTTGGTATGTTGATCATTCATAAGGTGAACAACAATCACATGGAAAAACTTCCACAAAAATGTAGGATATGGGAAAAATGGGGGCGACTCCTTAGATTTAATCTAAGGAGTCACCCTAGGAACACTTTACCATATATATATATATATGGCAATCTACGGGTGCGGAAAACCCGTGCAAAAACTAGGATATGGGAAAAATGGGGGCGACTCCTTAGATTTAATCTAAGGAGTCACCCTAGGAACACTTTACCATATATATATATATATATATATATATATATATATATATATATATATATATATATATATATATAGAGGTTGACTATGATCCATTCGGATGGATCAAACATGCGGATCCATCCAAGTGAAATTTAAAAATAGACAATGTATATAGAAAATCCAACCGTTGGATGTGATCTAACATGTCTAAACTACATCCAAACAAAATTTCAACTAATTTAGACATGTTTTGCCCATGCATCAAGTGGTTGCAAAATTAGCCGAATTTATGACTATTCAAAAACATTGATTTTGCAACCACTTGATGCATGGGCAAATCATGTCCAAATTAGTTGATATTTTGTTTGGAGGTAGTTTAGACATGTTAGATCACATCCAACGATCGGATTTTCTATATACATTGTCTACTTTTAAATTTCACTTGGATGGATCCGCATGTTTGATCCATCCGAATGGATCATAGTCAACATATATATATATATATATATATATATATATATGGCAATCTTCGGGTGCGAAAAACCCGTGCAAAAACTAGGATATGAGAAAAATGGGGGCGACTCCTTAGATTTAATCTAAGGAGTCACCCTAGGAACACTTTACCATATATATATATATATAGGAAAATTTTCAAATGAGAACATTTCGCACGGTGCGAAAATGTTTTTATCTTTTTTTTGAAATTTTTTTTTTCAAAAATTCTTTTTTCCACCCTCATTATATGTTGTTATACCCCCCTCAAAAAATAATGGTTGAGAAATAATGTCATTTGGCCTTCGATCAAGGCATTTCATCAAATTCGCACGTTTTGAGACCGTTAAATTTATAACGGGTGGATGGGTGCTCTAATGCCCAACGGGTTCACCCATTATTTTCCATGGGGAATATAATTGTATGGATTAAACATCAAAAAAAGAATTTTTGAAAAAAAAAATTTCAAAAAAATAAAAAAAAAGTTTTCGCACGGCTTTCGCACGGGTTTTTTCGCAACGGAAGATCGCTATATATATATATATATATATATATATATATATATATATATATATATGTCAATCTTCGGGTGCGAAAAACCCGTGCGAAAAACCCGTGCAAAAATGTAGGATATGGGAAAAATGGGGGCGACTCCTTAGATTTAATATAAGGTGTCACCCTAGGAACACTTTACCACACACACACATATATATATATATATATATATATATATATGGCAATCTTCGGGTGCGAAAAACCCGTGTAAAAAGATTTTTTTATTTTTTTGAAATTTATTTTTTCAAAATTTTTCTGATGTTTAATCCATACAATTATATACCCCAGGAAAAATAATTGGTTAACCCATTGGGGATTAGAGCACTCATCCACCCGTTACAAATTTAACGGTCTAAAACGTGCGAATTTGTGAAATGGCTTGATCGAAGGCCAAATGACATTATTTCTCAACGATTCTTTTCGAGGGGTGTATAACAACATATAAGGAAGGTGGAAAAAAGAATTTTTGAAATTTTTTTTTAAAAAAATAAACATTTTCGCACGGTGCGAAATGTTCTCATTTGAAGATTTACACACACACATGAGAAAAAGGGATATGAGCCGCCGGTGTAGGAAATTTCCTATACCGACGGTCCAAAAACTTCATTTTCCATCATTGAAGATCAACACCATTCATCTTTTTTCTACATAGCATGAATGATAAAAATATTAAAAATCAAGTGAATCCAATATTTCTTGACCATAGATCCGATTGTTGCAAATTCAACGCGTTCAGAACAATAGAACTTTTTGTAACGAGTGGATCAATGGTCAAATCCCCCTAGTGTTCAACCATATTTGGGGTTTTGGGGTTTTAGAACATGTACAACAACCCCAAACAAAAACATTGAAAACAATTATAGAAAATGAGGTTTTTGGACCGCCGGTGTAGGAAATTTCCTACATCGGCGGCTCACCCCACTCAACATATATATATATATATTATATCTATTATACATTTGACAACTGTTTTTGAATCCTAGGGCTGACTAGGACAAGCTGACTAGGATAAATGGGTTGATAGAAAGACGACTGAGATTTAATCTTGAGAAATGAATGGTTGAGATTAGATTTTGTGGAAAGTTTTAGAGGGAAAAACATTTCTGAGAAATGAAAGTTTTTGGGGAAATGAAATTTTTTGGGGAATAAGTTTCTGGGAATAGCAGAGTGCATGCAATTAATGCAATTGAAAAAAAAACTTTAACTTGCACTTAATGGTGCAGATCGAATGCTGCTGCAGATCGAATGATCTCTCCATCAACGCGGGCCCACCGTCTCTTCGACGCATGTGGCAACAAAATGAGAACCTTCGACACGGGCACCTTCGGCGTGGCCTCCTAATTTTTTTACGCTAATTTGTTGTTCCGCACCGAATTTGTTGTTCTACGCCGAATTTGTTGTTCTACACCGAATTTGTTGTTTCGCGCCGAAGGCGCATGCTAAATTTTTTTACGCTAATTTATTGTTCTGCGCTGAAGGCGTCTGCTCCGAATTTTTTGTTCTATGCCGAATTTATTGTTCCGCGTCGAATTTGATGTTTCGCGGCGAAGGCGCCCGCTAAATTTTTTTACGCTAGCCAAAGGCACCAGTGCCAAATTTGTTGTTCCGCGTCGAAGTCGCGGGCTAAATTTTTTTACGCGAATTTGTTCCGCGTCGAAGGCGCCGGCACCGAATTTGTTATTTCGCGCTGAAGGCGTTCACGCCGAATTCCGTGCCGCTAAATATTTTTACGCTAATTTGTTCCGCGCAATTTTGGTTGTGGAAATAATTTTTGGGTGGAACAGAATTCGCGGGGAAAAATCTGAAATGAACCGTGCCCGCGGGCACGATTATGACTAGTATATATATAATATGTATTATATGATATGAGCATGTCCTATGGCGGGTAAACAATCCATTCTTTATGTGTGTATCCGAATAATATATATGTGCTGTCACAACTGTAAATTTTCTCACGTTGACACATATATGCATCATTTATTTTTATTTTTATAAAATTTTTTACAGATGTTCTTTACACATCATAGATGATCAACATACCAAAAATCAAATGAAAATGAATATAATGTTATTTGATCCTTGAACTGATTGTTATAAATTCAACGATTTCAGAATTGTAATAAGTAAATCGAGGGTCAAATCTCCATAGGGTTCACTCATATTTATGTTTTGGAGTTTTAGAATATGTACACCAATCCTATAAAAAATTTCAAAAATAGGAGATTGGTTTTTTTGTTGCCATCACAGGAAAAGCCCCACGCTGACATCATATTACCCATTAACATACATACATATATACATGTATGTATACATATGCATATATACATATATATTTGAAAACTGGTTGTCATATGACATGCATGCTTGTATCATATGGCGGTCCCGAAAAATTCACATATTTTTAGATGATTGCCACCGTTCATTTTGATGTTTATATACCGTTCATTTTGATGTTTATATTCCAAAACTCAAATATGAGCTCAGCTTTTTGTTGGTTGGTCCACTTGTCAAAAAATTAATGATTTTACATCAATGGAATTTTTTTACCTTGGATCACTGCGCAAAAAGTTTTGGGTTCGCTAAATTGGCGTATTTTAGGATTTAGAATATGAAAATCAAAATGAACGGAGTCGATTGTTAAAAAAAATATGGAGTGTGAACTGTTTGGGTGCCATGTGCATAAGGGGTCATATATTTATGTGTGTATAGAATTATAGGTACCGTATGACATTTGAGAGATCTCTCTCATATAGGACGACATGGCGCATTCTCCTTCATGAAGGGTATGTGGGAAAAAATACACACATCTGAATTCTTGTACCATATGGAGAAGAATCTATCACATCATCATCGTATATGTTTGAGATCTCTCATATGTCATGATATCCATTATTCTCATATTATAGACATGTCCTTATGTATGAAGTTTGTATACTTATCATGTTTCATACTCTGTGTCGGAGTGCAACACGTATGCTCGTCTGCAAATCATAGATTGTAATTCAGATTTCTTGGGCTTAAACTTTCATTAACATGAAGCTCTTAGGATTCGGAGATTCTTCCACAGTTCTTCATTTTTCTTGATAAATCATAATTTTGTCGTGAAAGCAAGTGAATCATGTGAAATATGAAGTCGTCTGCTTAAACTGATCTAATCTAATACATCTTATTTTAGTTATTTATTCTTATGTACAGTGGCGATTAAAGAGTACATTTTATAGGATGATGACCAGACGAGTTTTGTTATATTATACGGAGTGTTAAGTTATCACCAAGAAGAAAGAACAGAGTTTGTGCGTGGTAGAGATGCGAATGTTGCAATTGATGTGTGGAAATACTAGAAAAGATAAGGTAAGAGATGTGAATATTTGAGCAAAGGTAGAAATGATCCATATAGATGATACAATGAGAGAATATCGCTTGAGATGGTATGGTCATATACGCCGAAGATATATTGATGTGCTCGTTAGAAAGACAAAACATATGAATGTCAAGATCAAGAGAAAAAAGAGATAGACCGAAGAAGACATGGATATATGTGATAAGAAGGGATATGGGAAAGATGTTGGTTTGACAGAAAAGAAAGATTTAGATCATAAGTGAAAAATAAATATCGATCTGACATTCTTTTTAGTGAGGCCATGAGGCCGACCCGAATTTTTTTGGGATGAAGGCTAAGGTGATGATGATGGTTTGCTTCTCCCAAAGATATGAAGTTCTAAGTTTATTTCAATTTTGAAGATTGGTTTATATAAAAGCCATTTTTTGGTTTAAGTGTATTGTTCAAGCATTCTATATTCTAAAACACTGCCGAATAGACTAAAACCACATCATTCTGTCTTGTTTTTGCTCTTTCAGTCTTTTCAGTGAAATGACGCTGGCCCGCTGGTGTTCAATAAGCTGTTAAGAACTTAAAACATGCTCCAAGAAAACTCAGTTGCACGTTCCTGATATAAATAAAAAATGCAATGATTAAAAGAACACTTCCCAATAAACTTTACATTCTGGAAAGAAACTACGGTAGAAAAACCATAAGTAAAAAGTTCGGATTAAAATCCTACCTGTATATTGAAAAAGACTACGGAAAAACAAATCTTCTATCATCTAAATATTGTGAATAAGGGTCATATTTCTTACATTCTCTACCTTGGCAATTAATATTGAGATAGGGATGATAGCTTTTACTTTAGTTTACTTAGAAGCCAAAGATTATTATTCTTTTACTGATAACATTAAAGGAAACATAGAAGATATAACTGCCAGTAGCTTTTTGTCAACGTCTCTAAATATTGTATATTGGGATCGTATTAGATGTGGGTTTTTCATAATGGATATTGTGGAATATATCGGGGAGACATGGTCATATTGGAGTGCTTATATCATACATTACATATATGTAAGTTTTGATAACTAAAGAATGGTTATAACATTCTTAGATGTCGTTATGTCATTAAAATAACATGAATATGAAAAAATATATCATTAATTGACAGGAGGGGCAACATGGGCAGCAATGACACATCAATAGCACGAACAATCACAAATCTATTCTTCTTTCTTCTTATCCGCTTCTGTCTTCTTATTCCCCATTCTTTATCCCCTCAATCTCTTCCTCTCATATGCTTCTTGTTCGTTCTTCTCCTTCTTTCATCATCATCTTCTGCAGCCTGCAGCCCAGTAGGTTGCAACATCAGAGGAGGATGAAAGAAGTAGGGAGAATATGATAGAAGAAGAAGAAGAACATTAGAGACGGTTGGATGAAGTAGAAGAAGCACAAATGCAGCAACATAGATTGGGAAGAAAACAAAAGAAGGAGAAGAAGGGAATAAATTCGGAAGAACGAAGAAGATGATGATGAGAAGGGCTACTGGATTGCCTAAAAGAAGAAGAAGAACCGCATCTCCTCGAGATCTCCCATCGCTGGACAAATCCCCTCTATATTTTTCATGATCTTCAGCAGTTTTAGCCGCCTTGGTTCGATCATGGCTTCATTTGGTTTATATAGAAGTGGATTTGGGTCTAAAAAAGTAAACCCAAACCTGCTATCTTCTTAAAAATAAAAAATAAAAATAAAAAATGATCTTATTGGCTGATACAGTTGATATTATGTCAAATCAGTCAAAACAATTTGGGGGAGAAAATTTGGCATATTGCATCGGCCGGAGCGTTTGTTGATGTATCTGCCAATCTGACTGATATTTAGAACATGGACTTTTGTGTTCCTTTGCTTTGTGGGACTTTCTTGTTCATTTCACACATATTTTGATGTTCTTTAGCAGTCTAGATCACCTGGAGGTGTAGCTGCTGCGTGCTGCACATAAGCACTTCTTATATTGATTATAGTATGTGACACAACTCAATCTTTTTTGCTTCCATTTTATTCTATGGCCATCACTGTGTGAACATATTTTTTCTATTTGAGATTCTCTTTAGATATATATGGCATGTGAGTCAATGTTTTTTTTGGACGGAGGAGGTAGAATTCTCAAGATATGGGTTATTGTTCTATTCACACATAAATACCATGAATTTACTTCTGCAGAATGATTTGAAGGAGCTCTGGTCTCTCTTAAATCTACTTCTACCGGAAGTATTTGATAACAAAAAGGCTTTTCATGATTGGTTCGCTAAGCCTTTTCAGAAGGATGTTCCTTCACACAGTGAAGAGGAGGATGACTGGCTCGAGACTGAGAAAAAAGTGATCATAATCCACAGACTTCATCAAATTCTGGAGCCTTTTATGCTAAGGCGCCGTGTTGAAGATGTCGAAGGGTCACTTCCCCGAAAGGTCAGTCTCCTGAACTTCTATCCATTGATTTTCTTGTTTTGCGAGCAGTAATATTTCACTTGATGCATGCTTCAGGTCGCAATTATTCTAAGGTGTAGAATGTCAGCTATTCAGGGTGCCGTTTATGATTGGATTAAATCTACTGGTACCATTAGAGTAGATCCTGAAGATGAGTTGCGTAGGGCGCAGAAGAATCCAATGTACCAGGTCAAGACCTATAAAAATTTGAATAATAAATGCATGGAATTGCGCAAGGCCTGTAATCATCCTTTGCTTAACTATCCTTATTTCAATGATTATTCTAAAGAGTTCCTAGTTAGATCTTGTGGGAAGCTTTGGATCTTAGATAGGATTCTCATAAAACTTCAGAGAGCAGGGCATCGTGTCCTTCTTTTTAGTACCATGACAAAGCTTCTTGATATATTGGAGGAATACTTGCAATGGCGTCGGCTGGTCTATAGACGAATTGATGGTACAACCAGCCTAGAAGATCGTGAGTCTGCAATTGTTGATTTCAACAGTCCTGATTCTGGCTGTTTTATTTTCCTGCTTAGTATTCGTGCAGCTGGAAGAGGTCTGAATCTCCAGACTGCCGATACCGTTGTCATATATGATCCTGACCCAAACCCTCAAAATGAAGAGCAAGCAGTAGCTAGGGCTCATCGGATTGGACAGAAAAGAGAGGTGAAGGTCATATATATGGAAGCAGTAGTTGACAAATTCTCTAGTTATCAGAAAGAAGATGAGTTAAGGGCTGGAGGTACCGAACAGCTGGAAGACGATCTTGCTGGTAAAGATCGGTATATGGGATCCATTGAGAGCCTTATACGAAACAATATTCAGCAATATAAGATTGATATGGCGGATGAAGTTATAAATGCTGGTCGCTTTGATCAAAGAACAACTCATGAAGAAAGGAGAATGACTTTGGAGACACTCTTGCATGATGAAGAGAGATACCAGGAAACTGTGCATGATGTACCTTCCTTGCAGCAGGTAAATCGAATGATTGCTCGTAATGAAGAAGAGATTGAGCTTTTTGATCAAATGGACGAGGACTTTGATTGGACTGAGGAGATGATAACACACAATCAAATTCCAAAGTGGCTGCGTGCTAGTTCTAGAGAACTAGATACTGTTGTTGCGAAATTATCTAAGAAGCCATCAAAGAACATACTTGCTAGTAGTATGGATTTGGAAACTAACGAGTTATTTCCTTATCCTTGTAAGGCTGAAAGAAGGGGGCGATCAAAGAATACCCAGAAAAACTCTATCTACAGGGAAGTGGATGATGAAGATTTTGAAGATTCTTATGCCAGCTCAGCAGAGGGAAACACATCTTCTTTGCAGGAGGAAGATGGAGAGATAGGAGAATTTGAAGATGAAGACTTCATTGGTGCTGTTGATATGCAACCCAATAATAAAGATCAGCTGGAAGGTCTTGTTTATGATGATGGTGGAAATGAGTTCGCTCATACAGTGGAAGGCAACAAAAATGCTCGTCGGTTTGAGGAAGCTGCTTCTTCTGGATCTACATCTGGAACACGAAGATTGAATCAGTCTGCTACCCCTTCTTCCTTGTCATCACAGAAGTTTGGGTCTCTTTCTGCTTTAGATGCCAAGCCAAACCGTCGTTCAAAAAAAATGGTGTGCATGACAAGCACTTATTTTTTCTATTATCAAATACATTTCCTTTCACACACGTGTATTCTAATTTTGTATTTATTTTCCTTTCATGCATCCTCCAGACAGATGAACTCGAGGAAGGAGAAATTGCTGTATCGGGTGATTCTTATTTGGATCATCAACAATCAGGAAGTTGGAATCATGACCGTGATGATGGTGAGGATGAACAGGTTCTGCAACCAAAAATAAAGCGTAAACGGAGTATGCGAATTCGCCCAAAATGTCTTGTAGAAAGACTAGAAGACAAATCCAGAGATGAGAGGGGATCTTCGCATGGATCCCAACTACACATGCAGGCAGACCATGACTATGATAAGCAAACACGGATTGAACCAGAGCTTGATGCATTAGGTGAGCCTGATTTGGACATGCAAGTTTTATCTGCCTCATCTCTGAGTCAGAGATATAATTTGCCGCCGAGAATGAATTCACATGTTAACATGCAAAAGTCCAGCAGATTGAGTTATCTATCTGCAGAAGACACCATGGATCATTCTAGAGAAAGTTGGAATGGTAAGACCGCTAGCACTAGTGGCACTAGCGCTGCGAGCATAAAAATGTCAGACAGCATGCAGAGGAAGGTACGAGTCCTTGTTTAGATGTTCATCCATGGCTAGATATGTCTTCCCAACAGAATCAATATTTTATTCATAACTAGAATTCAGTTATCTGATGCTATCTTCTAAAGAGTGATTTCCTGTCATGTTTAAATATTAATTGTGTTGCATACCATGTCTGGTTAAGTAAGTGGTGTGCTACCAAAATTTGTCTGCATGGACTGAACCATTAGTGACGTCTCTATCCGTTTATTTTTGTTATCCTATCGTTTCCATAAAATTATGACTTAACTGACTAAAGAATTTGCAGTTCAAATGGTGTGTATAATGCATCTTGCTTTCACTAAGATACCTACTAAAGAAAGAAGAGTATGATGCATTTTTTAGCGGTGTTTCCTAACTTGTAGTACATTGTCTTTAGATGGAGAATTGAGAAGGAAAAAAAATTCAAGGCAACAACCTCAACTCATAAATGATGTATTAATGTGATCAAGCATAAACTCTGTACCTTGTTTATGCGTGCAACATAATTCACTATAGCTTTTGCCTTCCTATAGATGTTGGCTAAGGAACTCAAAACTCTTTATAGCTACCAAACTCAGCTGCTCTTAAGGGTGATGCACTGAGACTATGGTAACAATTTCCCTCGTCAATAGATAATCATAAAGCCGGCATTTGTGTCAATTACTGTCACCTGATTTATTGAATAAATTATAAATGGTCATCAAATGAGAATAAAGCAGATTAGTTTTTTCATACTATGTCACCGTTATTTCATACTATATCAACCTCATATAATAATCGGACTACCAATTTCTTCATGCTCTATTTACACTAAAGTACTTGTGATCCTACTACCGTCACCATGGAGCGCAATACCTTTGCAATCGTTGGCCTAATTGTTAAAACATCTTTTACAATTTAGATCGAGGCAGAAGTGCATCATGTTATCTACATGTGCTGTAGTGCTGTAAATCTCACTCCAAAATTTTTGCTCACAAATAAAGTCTTATACAAAATAAACTAAACTAATTTTCAATCTGAAACCTTTTCTGGCAATTGCCATTGAGCCAGAGGACAGTGATATTTAACATGTGGAATCTAGTATAAAATTTTTATGTGCCAAAATTCTTAAAAGTTTTTCTGTGTCTGGCATGTTAATCATGCTGGCCTGTATTCGAGACTTGCTTGGATACATCCTACCTTGTTTGTGCCTGATACGCTTATCACCTACGAGAGGAGGCGCAAGAAGACTAAGGAGTAATTGCTGGACGTACCGAAGGTTTGGGGATAAAATTACTTTATGCACCATTAGTGGGTCTTAGTTGCTGTACGCACCACGCCTCATCATTATATAAGTGAGGGCGTGGGCTAGGGTTAGGGCATCGAATTTGTGAGCCGTCATTTGACATTTCCTAGAGTTCTCCGAGGAGATCTAGAAGAGAGTTTAGGCTTTTCCCTTAGCAAAAGCTAGGAGAGGGGCCAACTCTCCAAAAATTGGCTATTTATCTTGTAACCATATTCCCCAAATTCCAATAAAAATCCCCAAACCTCTTCTACAAACCCTAGTCCGCATCAATTTGGTATCAGAGCATTGATCCAATGGCAGCGACTAGATCATCCACGGCAAAATCCATGGAGGAGCGGCTAGATGCGGAAATCGTCGAAAGGAAGAAAGACACGGCGGATCTCATCGAAAGGGTCGACGCCGTCAAATCTGATCTCAAGGGAAGTCTGGAGCAAATGAAGGAGATGCTCGTCAACTTCATGGCTCAAAACATCACCGCGCCACAGATCTCGCGCTCAAAGGAAGGAGGCACCTCAGATCTGAATCATCAATCAGATCTGAGGGTAAAAGGGAAGGCGGCGATGATTCCGAACCAGGAAGGCGTCATCTTAGAAGGAGTAGATCTGGATCTGGATCTCAACGACGACGACTGGCAAGAGGATCTCTCCGAAACCCTAGGCGAGAGCTCCGAAGAAGAACCGACGACCCATCGGCATCGACGAAGGCAGGCGGCGAACCCCCTGGGGGTTGCCGACAGCCGGCGACCCCCCAGGGGGTTCGCCGGAGGCGGGCGAGCCCCCCAAGGGGCCGCCGAGGAGCGGCGACCCCGCAGGGGGGTCGCGGGAGCAGGGCGACCCCGCCTGGGGGCCGCCGAGGGCAGGCGAGCCCCAGGCGGGGCCGCCGAGGGGTGGCGACCCCCTGGCGGGGCCGCCGGAGGCGGGCGACCCCCCCAGGGGGGCGCCGAGGAGCGGCGGGCCCGCCAGGGCACGCGCGGGCTCCCGACGGGCCGCACGGAGTACGAGGACCCCCCAGGCAGCGTGTGGGGGGGCCCACGGGACCCGTGAGAGGCGCGCGCGGGGTGCACAAGATCCGGAGTACTTCGAGGACGATGACTGGGCTCCGGAAGGAAGATGGGGGGCTGAGGATCAGGATCCGGAGTATGAGGATCCCATCCATCACTACGAGGAGGAGTATGAGGAGGAGGATGAACGGCACTGGAGGGAGGATAGGAGGTGGGAACAGGAAGGAGACCGATTTGGAGACCACCGTCGCCTGCAGCGCGGGGATCGTGTCGACGGGAGAGATCCCCGGGCGGATGATCGCATACGGAAGCTCCAGATGCCGGTGTTCGAGGGTAGTGACGCCATTGGGTGGATCTACAAGGCGGAGAGGTACTTTGAGCTGGCCAGGCTGACTGAGGAGGAGAGGTTGAGGGCGGTTGCCCTCTGTTTGGAGGGGGATGCTCTGAATTGGTGGAGGTGGAAGGAGCAGCAGAGACCTCTGAGGACCTGGGACGGGTTCAAGGAGGCACTACTACACCGATTCCGAGGCTCTCAGGCGGGGGGAGCTTATGAGCAGCTGCATGCCTTGAGGCAGATGGGGACCGTGCGCGACTACATCAAGCAGTACGAGGAGCTCACCAGCCGCGTGCGAGGGATGCCTGCAGAATCCCTGGAAGGATTCTTTATGGACGGTTTGAAGCCCACCATCAGGTCTGAGCTTCGTACTCTCAGGCCACGAGGACTGGAGGAGCAGATGGAGCTGGCCCTGACGGTAGAGGACCGGTTGGCCGACGAGCGCCGCGCTAGGGGGACGTTTGGGGGGCAGTTTTCACGCCCACAGGCGGGCCCAGGAGGACAGACATGTGCTGCAGGAGGGGCCCCAGCAGCCGGAGGGAGACCCGGGGATGTGAGGCCAGGTGAGCCTTACAAGAGGATGACAGACGCGGAGATGCGAGACCGGAGGGCAAAGGGGTTATGCTTCAAGTGCGACGAGAAATTTACCCCTGGGCATAGGTGTCGCAACCAGGCCCTGCAGGTGTATGAGGTATATGCGGAGGACTTGGAGGGGGAGCAGGCAGAGGAGGAGGCGGCAGGGGCCGAGGAGGAGGGCACGCCTCTACTACTGGAGGCGGCCGAGGTCTCGCTTAGCTCCATCGCGGGGTTTACACGGGTGCACACTATGAAGCTGGCTGGTAGAGTCCGAGACCTGGACGTGGTGATCTTGATAGATAGTGGGGCAACCCACAATTTCGTATCCCCCAGGTTGATTGAGAGTCAGGGGTTACCAATCACGGAGACAGAGGGCTTTGGGGTCATGCTCGGGACCGGGGTGGTCGAGCAGAGTAGAGGTATCTGCCGGGACTTGATGGTGTCCATACAGGGGGTGGTGATCACGGGAGACTTCCTGCCCTTGACCTTGGGCAATGTCGACTTGATTTTGGGATGCAATGGCTGCAGTCACTGGGAGAGACGAAGTTCAATTGGAGGCTACTACGGATGGAGTTCCAGGTAGACGGCTGGAAGGTGGTGCTGTTGGGTGACCCGAGTTTGTGTTGTTCGTCGGTGTCCTACAAGACCATGGCGAAGACACTCCAGGCCGAGGGAGGGGGGTTCTTGATTGAGCTCCAGGGGTTGGCATCGGACGAGGCCATCGGGGCGACAGTAGTACCGCCGGAGGTGGAGCAGCTACTGCAGGGGTTTGAGGGAGTGTTTCAGCCACCTAGCGGTCTTCCGCCACCGAGAGACCATGAGCACGCGATTGTGCTAAAGGAGGGGGTGTCACCTATCAGTGTGCGACCGTACCGATACCCCCAGGTACAGAAGGATGAGATTGAGAAGTTGGTGCAGGAGATGTTACAAGCAGGTGTCATCCGCCCTAGTGGTAGTCCTTTCTCTAGCCCAGTGCTTCTGGTTAAGAAAAAGGACGGCAGTTGGAGATTTTGTGTCGATTACCGGGCCCTCAACAAGGAGACTGTCCCCGACAAGTTCCCCATTCCGGTGATCGACGAACTATTGGACGAGCTGCACGGAGCGGTGGTGTTCTCGAAGATCGACCTGAAGTCGGGGTACCACCAGATTCGCATGAGGCAGGAAGATGTGCAGAAGACCGCCTTCAGAACTCACGAAGGCCACTACGAGTTCCTCGTCATGCCCTTTGGGCTGACGAACGCCCCCGTGACCTTCCAGTCCCTGATGAACAAGGTTTTCCGACCTTATTTACGGAGGTTCGTTTTGGTCTTTTTTGATGATATCCTGGTCTACAGCGCATCACTACAGGATCATTTGGGCCATCTGGAGATAGTGATGCGAGAGTTGGAGGGCCATCAGCTGCAGGCCAACCGGAAGAAGTGTCTATTCGGACAGGCGCAGGTGGAGTACCTGGGGCACATTGTGTCGGCGGAGGGAGTGGCCGCCGATCGATCGAAGATTTCGGCCATGTTGGATTGGCCCCAGCCTAGGACACTACGGGCCTTGAGGGGGTTTCTGGGGCTTACAGGGTATTACAGGCGGTTCGTGAAGGGGTACGGCACATTGGCGTGGCCCCTAACGGAGCAGCTGAAGAAGGATAATTTTTGCTGGGGAGAGGAGGCGACGAGGGCGTTCCAGGCCCTCAAGGAGGCGATGACGACGGTGCCGGTGCTGGCGCTCCCAGATTTTGAGAAGAAATTCATCGTGGAGTCAGATGCTTCGGGGTTCGGTTTGGGGGCCGTACTGATGCAGGAGCAGAGGCCAGTCGCTTACTTCAGCCAGGTCTTATCCACCAGGGCCCGGCTGAAGTCAGTCTACGAGCGAGAGTTGATGGCAATTATGCTGTCAGTTCAGAAGTGGAGACCCTACTTACTGGGGAGGGAGTTTGTAGTACGGACAGACCAGCGGAGTCTAAAGTACCTCTTGGAGCAGCGCATGGTGGCAGAGGAGCACCAGAGATGGTTGTCTAAGTTGAGCGGGTACAAATTTGAGATCCATTACAAACCCGGCTCGGACAACAAGGCGACAGATGCGCTCTCCCGACGAGATGAGGGGGTGCAGGTGGTGGCTTTGTCTATTCCGTTGATGTTGAGGAGCGACACCCTGCTAGCAGAGATTGAGGCAGATGAGGAGCTGCGGCGAATCCGGGAGGCGATTGTTGGGGGGTCTACAGACTTTCCGGGGTACACATTGGAGGGGGGACTGCTCCTGTACCGGAGGCGGCTAGTGATTCCTCGGACTTCGGGTCACATTCCTGCACTCTTCCATGAGTTCCACAGCAGCGCAGTAGGTGGGCACTCGGGAGGTTACCAGACGTATCAGAGGATGGCCCGGGAGCTTTACTGGCCGGGCATGAGGAAGGACATTGCGAGGCTGGTCGCGGAGTGCGATATATGTCAGCACCACAAGTATCAGGCGACGTCTCCAGCCGGTCTTCTACAGCCCTTGGAGTTACCAGAGAGGATATGGGAGGACATCTCGATGGATTTCGTGGAGGGACTGCCACGATCCGAGGGCTATACTACTATATTTGTTGTGGTTGACCGCCTCAGCAAATACGGTCATTTCATCCCACTCCGTCACCCATTTACGGCAGCATCGGTAGCAGTAGCTTTTCTGAAGGAGGTGGTCAGGCTGCATGGGTACCCCCGCTCTATTGTGTCCGACAGAGATAAAGTCTTTCTGAGCACTTTTTGGAAGGAGATGTTCCGTCTGCAGGGTACAGCACTTCGACGGAGCACGGCATACCACCCCCAGACGGACGGCCAGACGGAGGTCCTCAACCGCAGTGTAGAGACATACCTGCGGTGTTTTGCGTCAGAGACTCCTAGGAAGTGGGCCGGGTGGTTGATGTGGGCTGAGTATTGGTACAACACCTCGTACCACTCAGCGGCGAGGATGACACCGTTTCAGATCGTCTATGGCAGAGATCCGCCCCATTTAGTGCATTACAGTAGGGGATCCACCCCGGTGTCAGGATTGGAGCAGCAGCTAGAGGATCGGGATCGAGTCCTGGAAGAGTTGAAGCGTCACCTACTGCGCGCGCAGCAGATCATGAAGAAGAAGGCAGATGCACATCGCAGAGAGGTGGAGTTTGATGTAGGGGGAACGCGTCTATCTGAAGCTTCGACCATACCGACAGCGTTCTATGGCTCACCGGCGCAACGAGAAGCTAGCGGCAAGGTACTATGGGCCGTATGAGATTGAGGCCAGGATCGGTAAGGTGGCGTATCGACTGAAGCTGCCTCCTACTACCCGCATTCACCCAGTTTTCCACGTCTCACAGTTGCGCCGCGCTATTGGAGATCATGAGGCATCGTCTACTTTACCCCCGACTCTCACGGTTGACATGGAGGTACTTCTTGCACCCGAGGAGGTCACAGGCATTCGTACAGGAGCATCGGGAGCACGTGAAGTTCTTATTCGTTGGTCGGGATTACCGGAGTTCGAGGCCACATGGGAGTTATATGATCATATTCTGCAGCACCCCGATTTCCACCTTGAGGACAAGGTGAAACTCCTGGGGGGGAGTAGTGATACGCTTATCACCTACGAGAGGAGGCGCAAGAAGACTAAGGAGTAATTGCTGGACGTACCGAAGGTTTGGGGATAAAATTACTTTAGGCACCATTAGTGGGTCTTAGTTGCTGTACGCACCACGCCTCATCATTATATAAGTGAGGGCATGGGCTAGGGTTAGGGCATCGAATTTGTGAGCCGTCATTTGACATTTCCTAGAGTTCTCCGAGGAGATCTAGAAGAGAGTTTAGGCTTTTCCCTTAGCAAAAGCTAGGATAGGGGCCAACTCTCCAAAAATTGGCTATTTATCTTGTAACCATATTCCCCAAATTCCAATAAAAATCCCCAAACCTCTTCTACAAACCCTAGTCCGCATCAGTGCCACCTTTTTTCCATAACTTTAGTTTTGTAAATTTCTTCTTGCTTTACAAGACTCGTAAAATATTTTAAGTATGAAACTTGTGGCCATGTTGATACCTCATGTTCATGTCTGTAAATTATATGATTTTTCTATAAAATCTACTAATGCCAGTTAGTTTTAGACGAGTATGAAGCTCGTACGACAGGCTAAGAGCAATTAATGTCATGATGTATGTATATAGTCCATTTGGAGCTAGTGGCATTGACTAAATATTTCGGGATGCTAGCCAATTTTTTTGAGTATCTAATGTGGCCTTGACTACAGATTTACCAATAACACTTGTAATGGCATGCCAAATTTTTTGAGTATCTAATGTGGGCGTTTTGATGTATACACCACTTCTGTTGTTAAAGATACACAATCTCTCTTATTTCTTGAAATTATATCTAGACAGGCATGTGGCTATCCCTGAAAGGTGTTATAGAAACTTTTTACTGTTTGATCATTTGGTCTCTTATTCTTGACCATGGAAAAGGTTTTCTGTGTCCTGATCACAAGTATCATTTTCATATCTTGATGCCTTGTGTATCGTTCTCGTTCATAAGTCATAAGAAGCCAGGGATTTGATTGCATGCAAATTTTAATTTCTTAACAATTCACATTGTTGTATGATGTCATTTTCTTTTAGGATGGTTTTATCTTTTCCTGCAACTCTATTTTTGCCTGAATGTTACCCTTTTTTTCTCCCATTTTTAGTGCAAGAATGTTATTAGCAAGCTGCAGAGAAGAATCAGCAAAGATGGCCCTCAAATTTTACCTGTCTTATATGACTTGTGGAAGAGAAACGAGAGTTCTAATTTGGCCAGCCCTTCTACAGCTGCGATTAACCCTTTAGATTTGCGAAGAATGGACCAGTGTGTGGATAATTTAGAGTATGCTGGTGTGACAGAATTCATTTCTGACATGCAGTTAATGTTAAAAAATGTAGTTCACTACTGCAAGTACTCGTATGAGGTATGCCATTTTCTATCTTATCTTACTACCTTCTTTATGATTCATATGGAAAATTTTAAATTTTAATACTCCGGCTTACTTGTTCAAGGGTTTTGATGAACTGAACTTTTGCTTTGTTTGTTATATTGTATATTGATATCAAGATAATGATGTTTCGGGATTGAGAAAGTAATGGGTACACAATGATCCATTTTTTTCCAGCATGCTGAAAAGAGCCAATAAGGGATAGTAGAAGTCATTTTTTGGTTCTCTCTCTCTCTCTCTCTCTGTGTGTGTGTGTGTGTGTGTGTGTGTGTGTGTGTGCGTGCGCGCGCGCGCGTGTGGTTTTTGTTTTGTTCTTTGTTTGGTTTTTTTTTTTTTTGCGGGCGGGGGGGGGGGGGGGGGGGGGGGGGGGGGGGTGTGTGTGTGTGTGTGTGTGTGTGTGTGTGTGTGTGACAGACCATGATGTGCATGTGGCTTGTGTAAATTTCGAGCCTGTTCCATGATGTTTGAAGATGTGTGGAGTTTTCAGGGATAGATATGTTTTAACTTTTGAACCTTCCTACAGGTCAAGTATGAAGCAAGAAAATTTCATGATCTATTCTTTGACATCATGAAGATTGCATTCCCAGATACAGAGTTCAGAGAGGCAAGAAATGCACTTACTTTTCCTAGCCATGGGGGAGCTGCTGCTGCTGCTGCTCCACCTCCAAAGCTGGCTGCTACTGCTGCTGGGACTAGCCAAAGCAAGCGTCAGAGAATAAGCAGCGAAGCAGAGCCAAATCCAGGTCCTGCCAAGCCTAATATCCGTGGGGGGTCTCTACCTGCGGATGATGAAGGGAGGATGACCCGAGCTAATTCCTCCAAGTTCCAAAAGGGATCCCGACAAGACACTGGGACATTTGTCCGAGACCAGGCCCTGCCTGAGCTGTCCCTGACTCACCCTGGTGATCTGGTGATCTGCAAGAAGAAGAGGCAGGACAGGAGGGTGGGACCCGTATCCCCGACCAGCCAAGGCCGACCTGCGCCAGGGCCCTTATCTCCACCCAATGCTGGCCGGTTAGGGCCCGCATTGCCATCAAGTTCAGGTCGAGGCGTCAGGGGTTCAGCACAGCAGAAAGAAGCTATGCACCCAGCTCAGCAGATGATGCGATGGCCCAACCAGCCAAGGCAGCAGCAGCCGCAGCAGCAACAGAGCGGTGGTGGGCCGTCTCCAGGTGTAGAGGAGGATGTTCAATGGGCCAAGCCTGTAAAGAGAATGAGGACAGACACTGGTAAGAGGAGACCTTGCCATCTTTGATGCTGTGTTCATGTCATGTGTGTGTGCTTGCGTGCATGTAAATATCATAAAATGTAGCACAAGGAATTATAATATAGCATGATCTTGCAAGGGAAGAACAGTTTCGTTCTCAGTGCTTGCTTAGCATCATGTCATTTCTCTCGCTCTCCCACTATAAGATGCAAACGGGAGAGATTTAAGTTCAGTGCAATGGTTCTTGTTGTTCGAGTTTAATCTTTTAAATTGCATATTTTTCCACCGGTCATATTGGCTCTTGATCATTGCATCTGTTGGATTAGGTTCAAGTTACAAAACCGCAAAACACTGAATGGTGTTTGGAAAATGTTGATTTTTCCACATTTTCCTGCTGAATTGATTCTGAATCGGATGCCCTATCTTCCTTCCCCTTCTTCTTAGTGAGGACATATTCTAATGAATTAGACGGCCTCGGACAACGGTCGGTGAGGAAGGTTACTGGCCCACAAGAAAGCTAGAAAGCGGATCTAGACTGAATTGAATCGCGATGGTTGCAGTTAAAAAAATGACTGGTACCATGCCATGTACTCCTCGCTCTCTGCCCGTAGTCTTTTTATAAGTTTATTACTCGCTCCTTTTTTCTCCTTGTGTAACCCCTTCTCTCTAGTTGTGCACTCTTCCTCAAGATGTCCGAAAGAGTAGCATTTGTTGCACACTGGGGGAACCCATTCGTACTCTACTGGCTGCTCTACCACCGAGCCATCTTCCAGCTTCAGATTGACAGTCTTCGGAAGAGGTTTCGCCGCAGACACCTCTACTAAAAGCACCTTGCAAAAGCCAGTTTTTCTCCTGTAGCCGCCATGTACAAAGGAACTCCAACAAAGCTTGCTGATCACCCTCTTGGACCAGGTGAAGAGATGGAAACCTAATCCACACCGGTACGGTGGATAGTATATACACAATGATCAAGAGCCAATATGACCGGTGGAAAAATATGCAATTTAAAAGATTAAACACGAACAACAAGATTAAAGGAGAGGGGGAAAAATGGAGAAGGGAAAAGGATAAAAAGTTTGATGACCATACTTTTTGTATAAGAATCTATGAGTTAACGTATGAGTGATAAAAAGCAATGTAAAAATGACTTAATCATAATGAATTTTTTATGTGTATGTTTTAAAATATGAAAATTGTTGTGAATGGATAACACCAGAGTGAATGGATAACACCAGAGTTGGTTAGGGTTACCGCTATCTATATATATCTTCTGTATCCGATCTATGTATGCTTCTCTATATGCTATAAATAAAGAGCGGGATGTTTCTCTAACAGATGATGATTCATAACACGTTATCGGCACGAGCCGCTAAACAAAAAAAATTCTACACAAAATCAATCGTTGCGAAAGCGAAGAAGGCGGGAGATCCATGCACGTGGAGTCAAGCTTCAGCAATCGAGCGTCGTCATCCGCGTAGGCTATATCCGGAGGACGGATATAGAGGTAAATCTCGCTAAAAATGTCGTTTTTATCATACATATGATAGTATTTTCCATAGATCCCGCAAGATCGATGTGGAATTAGGGCTAATCGTCCAAAAATCATGTTTTTAACATGTTTAAAATATGTAAATAATAGAAAAATAGGAGTTTTACCATATACTAGCCTCGCCGGCGGCCTTGCCGCCAGTCGCTCCCCCTCGTCCCTGCGCGTGTTCCCCCCCGCCTGAAGCGAGGGGGCCGGCGCCGGCGCCCAAGCTTTTCCCACTGCCTGAAGCGAGAGGGGGCCATCCCGTCCACGGTCGTCCCCCCCAAAGTTGGGGGGGGGGGGGGGGGAGCTCAGGCCGTTGCCGTTCCCCCACGGAGGGGGGGACGGTTTTTGGGCCGTCGTCGCCACGCTATCCCCCCGGAAGGGGGGGCGGCGCTCAAGCCGCCGCCGTTCCCCCACGGAGGGGGGACGGTTTTCGGTCTGCCGTCGCCGCGCTATCCCCCTCGAAGGGGCGCTGCCACCCCTGCGCCCCCCCGCCCCCCCAAAGAGGGGGGCCACCGTCCCCGTCCCCCCGAAGGGGGGAGGGCGTTGCCGATTCCTCGCCCCCCTGCCACGGTGGCGAGGGGGTTAGCCGCCCGACCCCTTTCTCCCTACAGCGGAGGAGGGGGGGCCGCCCCCAATCCCCAGATATTCCATCAATCAATTCAAGAAACACCAAAATTCTAGGCTACAAATCAGATCTGAAATCAGCTAAAAGATATGCAAACCGAAACAGAATTCTTGCATTCGATCCAGCATTCAGATCCCGCACGTCATGACTGATGTCGCAACATGAATCACAACATGACTCACACCATGACCTCTTAACCTGTTCAAAAACAGTTCTGATTCCACAACCTGAACACCCAGATCTGATGCCACTAATGCCAACATATAATAACAAAAAATCAACCCAACAATATCCCCCTTTGGCATTATGTGGCACAACCCAAGCACGAGCAAGTGCACCAACAACTACAAAAACATTCTCCCCTTTGAGCCATAATAAGCCAAAGGATACCTCAAGAAAACGTAGCTGGAGTCGGAGCAGTATAAACATCAGCAACGGAGCAAGGATCATCCCCCTTACTAGTAATATCGAGCACCTCAGAAGACACATCCAGTTTATTCGGTTTCTGAGACAATAGCTGCTGAGAGATAAGACTTGGATGCGGAGGATTGGAATGCCCACCTGGATTACGAGTCTCCAACGGATCTGGATAAATTGCAATAAAATTCTATCATTAGCAGGAACAGATGTCGTGTCCTATGTCGAAACATATAACATGAGCAGTAGGAGAATCGGTTGAACCTGTTCTGGATCTAAGCCTAGAGGGGGAGGTGAATATGCTACTAAAAAATTCTCGTGCAACCCACGAGAAATCACACGCAGTTATAATCACATTCATGGTAAATAATAATCAAACACAGATGCACAGCAAATTTACCCTGGTTCGGGCGTCCCACGACCTACGTCCAGCCCCAAAGCAGATACTAGATTAATAATGTAACAGGTACAACCGTAATAGCTAGAGAACTCACGTCTTTACACTCACCAGGCTCTCAGTACCCCACTCATCGCGTTCAACAGAATTAATCATAGTATAAGCTTTCTATTGGCTAGTCCCAACTAGCTAAGTCCCTCTTGTCTAGCACCCGCTAGACAAGACCTCAAAACATCAATGGTAAAGTTTTCTCTACAGAGATTAATACACTACAATCACAAAGATAATAAATATGAGTTTAGAATAGCTCAGTGATTGTGTAGTCTCTGTCAATCAGCACGGGTCAGATCTGAGTCTGACAAGTCGTCGTCGTCACATCTCGGCAACTCAAGTTGCGGCTAGCTCCTCAATGATGTTACGGCTTGCTCTTTCCCTTTGAAGCTTGCAGCTTTGTGCAAGTGCTTGAATGATGAGCCCCTTTTAGAACTTGCGGCCTTGAACAAAATTCCCCAAGAAGGTTGCAGCAAAGGGATTGGCACTAGGATGCAAGAGGTCGGCAATGCAAGTAGCTCGAGTATTGATCCTTGCGTGAGTCTTCTTCAACTTGATGTGCTTCTCCTTCATGCGGCTTGATGGGTGATGAAGTCTCCCCTTTAAGCACTTGTGCTATGAGATGGATGCCTTGCTTGAGGCTTGTGTTGAAGACGAGGGCTAGGCAAGGGCTTGCGGCAATGGAGAGATGATGAAGTCCCTTGTGCAAGTTACGTCCTTTGAAGCTTTGTAGCAATGGGGAAGGATATTGAAGCTTATGACTTTTCGGTAATGGGAGATGCTTGATGGTGTTGGATCTGGATCATAGCCTAGAGGGGGGTGAATAGGCTTATTAAAATATTCTCGCGCAACCCACGAGAAAACACACGCAGGTCAAATCACAAGCAGAGTAAATAAGAGGCAATCACAGAGTACACATAGATTTACCCTGGTTCAGTCGCATCAACGACCTACACCCATCCCCCAAGCAAATACTAGCATTAATATGTTCCTATCGTACAACTACAATGGGGTCCTAGCTCCAACTCCCCACCTAGACTGTACCACACTCAACAAAGTGCAGAACCCTATCAACCTAGTAAATACATATCTTGACTGCATCAACACGTCAAGACCATCTTGTCTAGCCCCAATCAGACAAGTCCCAAAATAGTCAGAAATAGCGGTGAAGTTTTTCCTATAGAGATCTACACACAATCACAATTATAATGATAAAGTAAAGGGTTCATAAATGCTCAGATTGTGATGGTGTGTCATCTCTATCGTTCAGCACAGAGTTAGCTCCAGTCTGGTACAAACGGTGACTCGATCTGAATCCTAGATCTCAAGTTGTGGCTCGAGTAGCACTCTGGTCTGTGCACAAAGCAATTCCAGTTCAAACCAATTTAAACTCAGTCTGTGCACAAAGTAACTCCTTTTAAATTTCAACGTTAGCACAATTTTCGTTCTCTTCGTTTTCACACAATCTCCTCCACGTCAGCACTTTCCAATATCGACTCGACTTAGGGCATGCAGCGAAACTCATCAACTTCGCTGTCCGACTTCGACGACACTTCTCGACGGCAGCGACACTAGCAGCGATAGCTTCAACTCTCGCAACAGCACCTCGCCTCGACAGCAACGGCGACTTGAAGTCGATGGCACGGGCTGCTTGATGACGATCGGCGGTGGCAAAACTGTCACGACCCGCTTCCCTAAAATGGAGGCGAGACATGAAAAGGTCCGCACGGGAGTGGAGCGATGAAGCCCCAAACCCGATAAGCGTCAATTTATTATAAGCAGGTCCCTGTAATTGCAATCGAAACAACAACAATAATAATATAAGACGGATATGAAATACCAATCCCAAAGTTTGTCCACAAAATATTCAACATCACAGAAAAGCCACCAGGCTAAAAGGAAGAGTCTAAGGGCCCAGAACAAGGCCAAACAAATGCGACGACATAACAGAGTAAAGGTGCTACGCACCGACAACAAAACAACTGTCTAACAAAAGTAAAACACACGGAGACACTAGGACTGGTCCCCAGTGTCCACGTACTCCCCGTCCAACACGGGCGCAAGCTCGGCGTCCGCAAACACCTCACCCTCAGCGAGCAACTCAGGCTCAAGGTCTAACATGCGTCACCCAAAAGAGAAAGGGGCACATGTCAGCAAGTCTAAAAAGACTTGGGCAAGGAAACTGAAAGTGACTAACAACCTAGCATTTAAATGTTAAACGATGGCATGGCAGTTGAATATGATGCAACAGTTTAAAAGAGAGGCAAGCACGCACGATGTAGCAAAAGCTACCAAATCACTGATTACTTAACATTTAACACTTATCACTTATCACTTATCACTTAACACTTAACACTTAACACTTAGTGCATAGAGAGTCCACTTGCTGGCCGGCTCGTTTATCTCTATCACTATCAATCACTTAAACACTAGAGATTTCACCTGCTGGCCGGAGTGGCGGATCAAGCCACTCGGGCTCAGTCCGCTTATCTCTTACCCCACCCACATGTGTCGAGCGTTGGGGTTTCCAACTCATTATGCTCGCTTCTGGTCACGAGCCAGGAAAATAAGTGTGTGTTGAATTCCGAGCGTTGGGGTTAGCAACTACAGGGCTCGCTTCTGGAACACGAGCCAGGAAACATGGGATTGTAGCGTGTGCTACGCAATCACGATAAATAATCGCTATGCAATGCCATGAACAGATAATTGCGTACCGTTAATGGAATTTAAACGTGACAGGCAAAATGCAATGATATGAACATATTCGCGTACCGATAATTTAAAGTAAACGTGACATATGAACATGGTGAGGGTGACGGACCAAGCTTCGTTGTCAAGCTAGGTCAAGGGCGTCTAAACGGCTATCCTTTCACCATTTAGTCTCTTTTACGCTAAAACAAGGGAAATGGCCTAAGACATGGCCCAAATCAAGAAATGCAAGTTTCACTTGCCTATCACCGGGGATGACGGTTACGAAAGTTCGTTTCCGCGGATGCTAGCTTACGTGGAATCGCTGTTATGGGGAACAATCATCAAAACACAAGTATTTTATTAGGGTTTCATAAAAATTACAATATGATATGAAAACAACGGTAGATCGATTTCTTACCGAGAGGAGGCGGAAGAAACACTCCGGGGAACCCTAGGATCAGATCTGGAAGCAAATGGAGAAGTTTGGGGGAAACTAGGGTTTTGGGGGATTTGGGGATTTTGATGGATGAGGGTGAGATTTTGGGGAAGATGAGAGGTAGAAAGAGTGGATGGATGGATTGGATGATGGATTTAGGGCTTGGAATGGAGAAATGGAGCTTGGAGGAAGATGGGGGCTGAAGGGGGAAGATTTTAGGGTTTTGGGTCGTGTTGGAGAAGATGAAAACGTTTGGGTTGGGTATAAATAGGTTGGGCTGGCGGCTGCCCAGAAATTAGGGTTTCAACACTAGTTAGTCGGTCAAAGAGCAACCACTGACCGACTAGTTTGGAAACTAGTCGGTCGGTCGATCAACGCAGACCGACTAAGTGCAAACAGTAACTCCTGAACGAAAATAGGATTCTAGAGTTAGTCGGTCCATGCACAAGTACTGACCGACTAGTTTAGCATCTAGTCGGTCGATGAACGTTCTTAGACCGACTAAGAGTAAACAGTAGCTGATACAAAAATAAGATGATGAGTTAGTCGGTTCAAGAAGCATTGCTGACCGACTAGTTTGCAACCTAGTCGGTCAACCAACGTTCTTAGACCGACTAACGATAAACAGTAACTCCTGAGAAATTTAGAAAGCTAACTAGTCGGTCCAAGAAGGAATGCCGACCGACTGGATCGTCATCTAGTCGGCCGGTGGCCCTTCTTACACCGGCTAATGAGCACAGAAAAGTTCCGATACGGAGCGCGGAGCCCCGGGATCGATTTCTAAAACTCCTAGGCTTGATCTATTAATTAGATACGACTGTTATGAAGTCCGTCACGAATGACATACTTCGAAATCGACAATCCTAAGGAAGAAGCGAGAAAATACGACGAATCGATCGAAAACGAAAGCTACGGAGACGAAAACCACACAAGAGGAGAAAATCCACCAAAACATATATTATATTATATTAAATCCAGATACATGAAAAACAGTCGTTACAAAAACTCTTGTTGACATTCACCGCTCGGAGAGGGAGTTCACACGGGCTCCGACTTCTCCAACATCGATGATGACTTCGACGGTGGGATCCCTTAGCAACGCTTCGACGGCGAGATGGAGACGTCGGGCAAAATAATGACAGCACGTGGATGTCGTCAGCGGTCTGCGAAGTTGTTGGCGCACGGCAGCAAACGACTCCGGTGACTTCGTCGTTGTTCACGGCAACTAGGCTTCTCCGGCAGCGTCAAGACTTCGGCGTCAGTGGAAAGGCTCGAACGGCGAGTAACTCCAGTTGATGGCAGCACGATGAGAGGTGGCTGTTTGTCCTCGTCAGCATGTATAATGGCAGCTAGGAGCTCTACGACGAGTTGTGCTTATGAAGTAATGCTCGGAGAGAATTTGTGAAGGACTCGGGCACGTGCTCCTTCTTCTTGTACATGAACAATGATGATGGACGTTAAGGCTTGCAGCACTGTCTTTCCTCCTTGAAGATGAAGATGCGTTTACTTAGCAAGCTCTTGGCTTTGAGGCTTTGGTTCTAATGGTTTGCTTGAGGAGGAAGAGGGATGTAGGTTACGGCTTAACTGGGCAATTAATGATGGCCGTCTCCCTTCTCTTTTTGTGTAACCCCATGCTCTTTTCTCTCTTTGATGAAAATCTTATATAGAGTAGGGGTTTTTGTTAATATTCAGTTTTTATTCATCCTACATTCACTTTCCAATATTCATAAAAAAGAATCTCCAAAAGTACAACAAGTTTAGTATTCGTGGAAGTGCGTATGTAGGTGTAGAAATCAAATTAATCATTTCATGAAGCATGTCATGGCTACCAAATAGTTTCTAACATGCGCATGTAGCTATAATAATAATACAATGATTTCTACAAGGATATGAATGAACATTCAAAAAATACCACTTATAATGAGTCATAAAGAGGTCTTCGTTAAGCACAATTTTTTTTAGATTTTTGGTTTTTCATTTTTTTGGTTTTCTTTTATAAAGAACTAAAACAAACCTAAAAATCAAACAAATTAGCAAACAAACAAAAATTAAATCAAGAACACACAAAATCTATGAAGGTATGCAATGAATGCAAAGAGGGAAAAGAAATATACCTTCGCGTTGCTATTTGACTGAGGAGCTAAAAGAATGAGACTTTAAATTCATCGCTCCTCGCCAAATCTCCACCTCACCCATATGAAAGGTGTTAAGTGTGACCTTGGAATCCAACAAGGTCCACTAGTGTTAGTCATCAAAGATTTAGGAAACCACACTTGTTTGAACTTTATGTTCGTGTTCCTAAACTTACAATAATAGGATGTGTGACCAACACTATCACAAGTAAAGCACTTTGCATACATATTTTTCACAATAGAAGGCACATTGTGGAATTTCTTAAATTTGGGCTTTTCAACATTTTTCAAACCAAATCCAAGTCCTCTTCTATTATTGCCGTATAATTGATTTCAAGTATGGTATCCAACGAATGTTCACCAATTGAAAATTTTCTTAATGACAATTCTAGATTAGAAACTTTGGATTTTAATAATTTATTTTCATCCACAAGCAAGGTGCATTTACTTCGAAAAGCTATCTTGTTTTCCTCTTCCTTCGTTTCAAATTCATCCATTTTCCTTTTAAGTTCGTTATTTAACATGCACAGTTTATCATTAAGCTCTTTAATCACATAATCTTTTTCAGCTTCAAGCTTAAATATATCTTGCTTAAGCATGCTCATATCATTCAATAAGGAAGGACAAGAAAGACAAGTAGTTTTTTCAGGCATGCTAGCTTTTTCTTTTTCTAGTGACACAATTTTAGCGTTACATGCAACAAGTTTCTCTTTAAGAATATCCACTGCATCAGAAATGTCACAGTTTTTGTTTTTGTAATTTAAAGCTAGCATCCCTATAGTCATTCAACGTGAGTTCTAGCTCATTAATCTCATTTTGCATTCCTTTACAAACATCTAACAATTCAGCTTTAGTGAATGAATTTACCTTATCGTTGTTTGCCATTAAGCAGACGACAACAGAGTGGGCTACTGCCTCTTCATCCTCATCCTCAGCTTCGCTGTCCATGTCCCAAGTTAGCACCTTGGCTTTTCCTTTATCTTTAGCAACGTGAGCAGTCTCTTGTCTGCAAAGTGCCCCTTTTTCGAGCATTTGAAGCATTAAACTCTATTAGCAGAATCTTGTTCAGAAGAATTTTTATCATAATTAAAAGTGTTAGAGCGAATGAACCATCTATGCATTTCTGATCTTCCTTGAGGAGTTCTGACGTACTTCCTGAAATTTCTAACCATTAGCGATATCTCCTCATCATCATGTTCATCTGCGCTAGCTTTCAGAGTAAGTGACCTTGAAGCTTTTTCCTTCTCCTTAGGTTTCCCTCTTTCTTCAATATTTTGCAATTCAAGCTCATGGGATATTAAGTTACCTATCAAGTCCTCCACCCTCATCTGCGATAGATCCTTCGCTTCTTAGATGGCGGTGACTTTAGGCCTGAAAGAGCTTGGCAGTGCTCTTAATATCTTCCTCATCAGTTCAAGGCTAGAATATGGCTTGCTGAGAGAGTTAGACTTGTAGACGATGTTGGTGAACCTCGCAAACATCTCTGTTATGGTCTCTGATGGTAGCATGCGAAATCCCTCGTACTCTGTGCTCATAAGTGTAAGTCTAGACTCCTTCACCTGTGACGTTCTCTCGTGCGTTATCTCCAGTGTATGCCATATTTCCTGCGTAGTTAGACAATGTGAGATACGATTGAATTCAGATTTATCTAATGACTAAATGAGAGCATTCATAGCTTTAGCATTAAGAGAATAAAGTCTCCAATCATTGTCATCCCATTTATCATCAGGTTTAATCATCTCAACATTTTTAATTCTTATGACAGGTGGTTTATAGCCTTTTTCAACAATTTCCCAAGCTTTATAGTCAATAGAAATTAAGTAGATTCTCATTTGATTTTTCCAGTAAGCATAATCTACTCCATTAAATCTAGGGGATGCGATATAGACTGGACCTCAGCAAAAGCACTATCAATGGGATCCATGGTCAATCCTAGGCTAGATCCTAAAATCTGCTCTGATACCACTTATTGGATCTGGATCCTAGTCTAGAGGGGGCGTGAATAGGCTTATTAAAATATTCTCGCACAACCCACGAGAAAACACACGTAATTAAAATCACAAGCAGAGTACATAAGAGGCAATCATAGAGTACGCATAAATTTACCCTGGTTCGGTCGTATCAACGACCTACATCCAGCCCCCAAGCAAATACTAGCATTAATATGTTCCTGTTGTACAACTACAATGGGGTCCTAGCTCCAACTCCCCACCTAGACTATACCACACTCAACAAAGTGTAGAACCCTATCAACCTAGTAAATGCGTATCTTGACTGCACCAACACGTCAAGACCCTCTTGTCTAGCTCCAACCAGACAAGTCCCAAAATAGTCACAAATAGCGGTAAAGTTTTTCCTACAGAGATCTACACACAATCACAATTATAATGATAAAGTAAAGGGTTCATAAATGCTCAGATTGTGATGGTGTGTCGTCTCTGCCGTTCAGCACGTCAGCTCCAGTCTGGCACAGACAGTGACTCGATTGACTCCTGGATCTCAAGTTGTGGCTCGAATAGCACTCTGGTCTGTGCACAAAGCAATTCCAGTTCAAACCAATTTAAACATGGTCTGTGCGCAAAGTAACTCCTTTTAAATTTCCACGTCAGCACAATTTTCGTTCTCTTCGTTTTCACTCAATCGCCTCCACGTCAGCACTTTTCGATATCGACTCGACTTAGGGCATGCAGCGAAACTCGTCGACTTCGCCATCCGACTTCGACGACACTTCTCGACGGCAACGACACCAGTAGCGACATCTTCAACTCTCGCAACTGCACCTCGCCCCGGCAGCAACGATGACTTGAAGTCGATGGCACGGGCTGCTTGATGATGATCGGTGGTAGCAAAACTATTGTCGACGTTCACCGCTCAGAGAGGGAGTTCACACGGGCTCCGACTTCTCCAACTTCGATGATGAACTCAACGTCGGGCTCCCTCAGCAACGCTTCGACGGCGAGATGGAGACGTCAGGCAAACAATGGCAGCACGTGGACGTCGTCGGCGGTCTGTGAAGTTGTTGGCGGACAGCAACAAACGACTCTGGTGACTTCGTCGTTGTTCACGGCAACTAGGCTTCTCCGACAGCATCAAGACTTCGGCGTCAGTGGAAAGGCTCGAACGGAGAGTAACTCCAGTTGATGGCAGCACGATGAGAGGTGGCTGATTGTCCTCGTCAGCGTGTATAATGGCAGCTAGAAGCTTGATGAAGAGTGTGCTCTTGGAGTAATGCTCGGAGAGAATTTGTGAAGGACTCGGGCATGCGCACCTTCTTCTTCTTGTGCGTGAACAATGATGATGGACGTTGATGCTTGCAGCACTATCTTTCCTCCTGAAGATGAAGATGGGTTTACTTGGCAAGCTATTGGCTTTGAGGCTTTGGTTCTAATGGCTTGCTTGAGGAGGAAGATGGATGTAGGTTACGGCTTAACTTGGGGCATAATGATGGCAGTCTCCCTTCTCTTTTTGTGTAAACCCCTGCCCTTTTCTCTCTTTGATGAAAATCTTATATAGAGTAGGGGTTTTTGTTAGCAAGCGGTGCGACTAGGTTTAGAGATGATTAGGAGTGCGACAATAGGAGATGACTAGGATAGGAAAAAATCCCTATAAGTTAGGAGCAAGATTCTTTAATAGATTTGTTCAAATCCCATAATGATTAGATTTGACTCCATCTCTCCCAATATTGACCAAGTCCAAATAGCTTTGTGCACACCTCTTTATTTCTCTCCCACTTCTCTATATGATTAGCAATTACTCCAAATATGGAAAGAATTATCGTTTTGCCTTTCCTGAAACACACTAAGCATACACGTTAAATATAACATCACGTGTGTCATCACCAAACTAAAGAACCTAGATCTTTGCTTCCAACAGATGGCCTTTGAAGTTTGGTTGTGGCTTGGAGAAGCTTGGATGCAGCAATGGAGTCCTTGCTAGGGTTTTGCAAATTAGTATTTCGGCAAGGATATGGAGATGAAGTTTTGGCCAATTTTTCTTTTTTGTTTATGTCGCAATTCTTTGCTCTTCTTTAGGGAGAGCTTATATAGGAGATGAGATGGATAGGATTGCGGCTAAGGAGGAGATCCCTAGGCTAGGATTGCGGCTAATGAGGAATCCCAAATAAGTTTGTGATACGAATTGTGATTTGATTTCATCCCCATAGCAATGCATATATGATTTGGATATGGATTAGGGAATCAAATTGGATTAGAATTGATCTCCTTTGCAATTTGAATATGAAATAGGAATCCACCTTTGAATAGGATTTGAGCTCATCCTATGAGTTGATTTGAATGAGATTCTCTATATCCATCCATCTTTGACCAAGTCTTCAATTTGCATGGCATTAGGATTTGAATGTTGCACCAATTGATTTGAATCAATTCAAATATGGTTTTGAATTGATTTCCTCCTTATCTTCCCATCTTTGACTTAGTCCACTTGGCTAATGCATGGCACATTCTCCATCACTTTTGCTTAGTCTCTCTTTGAGTATTTGCGAGAGTGCCATTCTTGAAAACACTTAGCACCCACATTAAATCGTTCACACACGTTTGTTATCATCAAACACGAAGTCATCGATCGTTGTATCCAACTACACGTTGTATCTAACAATCTTCCCATTTTGATGATGACAAAGTAATATAAGATTTGAGCAATAACGATTCATATAATATCATCGTGACATGGGTGTATGAAGTGTGAAGATGAATGATGTATGCAATATGCAACAAGTATGGCAATGATGTGCAAACATACAAGCATGCAATAATGATGTTTCAAATATTCAAACATGTATGCATTCTCCCCCTTTATTCATGCTCCCCCTTGAACAACTTTCTAATACAAAAGAGGGCAGATTTTGAATCTTTGTCCCATGTGGCAATGCTCATCGTCACATGGGACAACCCCTCCACCTCACCATCCACCTCACACCCCCACACCCAAAAAAACACCAAAAGAACACCCAAAAACACCAATTCACCCAAAAAAGAACCCAAAAACACACCCAAAAACATTGCTATTCCCCCCATTAAATTGCACAAAAAACCCCTCTTCTTCCCCTTTTGCATTTTGGTCCTTTTTGCATGCGAATTTGTGTGTTTGGTCCCGTTTTATCCCCGACGATGCCGACACGCACACCCACGCTTTTCGCTCCTTCCCAGTTTCACGCGTGCACCGCTACTGTGTTCGTGGGAAAAGATTTTGAACTTATCTTATGTGACAGTGTCATGTCAAGTTTTGGCCGGAAATTTCTTGATTGAAGGGAAATTTGTTGGGAATACATAAAAGCATTGAAACTTTTTTTGAAAACTTATTTGTTGGGGGGAACAAAAGTTGAGGGAAACCAACTCATTTAATATTAGTTATGAAAAAATGTTCTGCACACACACAATCTCATCTTGGGAATGAACGCGAGCTGTGGGAGAATGAACGCGGGAGATGCTGCCAACTCATTGATTCGTGTTGCAAAACCATGTAAAATTTCGATCCCATCTGATTTCAGGGGAAACTAAATTTTTGGTAACGAAGATTTTGAGGGGACCTAATAATTATTGAGCTTTAATTATTGATGTTTGTTTAAAATTAGTGGGTCCACGATTTTTAAATGAACAGTGCCCCAAGGGAATATGGTAGATGTATTGGCACCCACGCCGAAATTGTTGTTTTACGCTGAATTTGTTGTTCTGCACCGAAGGCACCTACGTTGAATTTATTGTTCTGTGTCGAATGCGCATTCGCTGAATTTTCTACTCCGCACTGAAGGGGCTGACGCCGAAGACGCCCGTGCCACTAAATATTTTTAAGCGAATTTGTTGTTCTTTTAAATTTTGGCTGTGAAAATAATTTTTTGGGGAACAAAGATTTCACGAGGGAAAATCTTAAATGAACCGTGCCTGCAGGCACGGGTTATGACTAATCTCTATTATAAAAGAGGGCGGATTTTGAATCTTTGTCCCATGTGGCAATGTCCCATCGCCACATGGGACAACCCCTCCACCTCACCATCCATCTGACACCCCCACACACAAAAACACCAAAAGAACACCCAAAAAACACCCATTCACCCAAAAAAGAACCCAAAAACACACCCCAAAACATTGCCATCCCCCCTTCCATTAAATTGCACAAAACCCCCTCTTCTTCCCCTTTTACATTTTGGTCCTTTTTGCATGTGAATTTGCATGTTTGGTCCCTTTTTACCCCCCTGACGTTGCCGACACGCACACCCACGCTTTCTGCTCCTTCCCGGTTTCACGCGTGCACCGCTGCCGTGTTCGTGGGAGTTATTTTTGCTCCGTGCACCAAGTGCACGGATAATTTCTAGTATTCATATATTCAATAAGCACATTTTCATATATTCATTGTTCATTAGTGCTCCCCATTAAACCAATATTCATATATGCAACATGTAAGCATTAATGCACATTTTCAAATCTTCTCAATTCTTTCTCCTCCTTCTGTTATCATTAAAAGTGTATTACGAAGTCAAATGTCATACCACATGCAAACTAAAGAGTATTATAAATTACAACTAGCACGTGCATGTAGACATTCATAGAATAAGCATTTCAAATTCAATGAAAATTATAACATAGACTTCTACACCATCGTATAAGTGTGATGACTAAACCTTGATGCATATAAGAAGAACTTTTAGAAATTCAACCGAAACCAATCCACATTTTCCATTAAACATGAAATCACCTAGGATTGATTTTTCCCACCTCATTAAAAATGAGTTCAAGATACCACATCCCAAACACATAGCATATGAGGACTCTTAGATGTGGGGTGGCATTGCTTGACGAGTATAACACCAACACTGAAGATTGCCCATGAAGCATATGTTGGATACTCGTGGGTAGTGTACTTGCCAAGGATTGTATCTATTTTTCATACGGAGCTATTTATTTTTTTCATATTCAATTCTTTTGTGCTTAATTTTTATCCATGGCAAAACACATCATATCCCTTAGATATTCAGTTATTTTTCATCCTATATTCACTTTCCAATATTTCATAAAAGATGTCTCCAAATGTACAACAATATCTAATATTCGTGGAAGTGAAAGTGTAGGTGTAAAAATCAAATTATTCTAATCATTGAACATGTCATAGCGATTTACAAAATCAATCATGCGCATGTAGCCATAACTATAATACATAAATTTCTACATGGATATGATTATCATTTATTAATATCACTTAAATGATTAAAAAGAAAAGATATAACATTAAGCACCATTTTTTTTGTTTTTTAACTTTTTCATTTTTTATTTATCTTTATAAAGAACTAAAAACAAGCTAGAAAGCAAGCAAAATAGCACACAAATAAAAATAAGTCAGGCACACAAAAGAAAAAAAATACTACGAAGGTATGCATTAAGTGCAAAGTAGAAATATATACATTCGTGTCGTCGTTTGACTAAGGAACTAAATAATAAAACATTCAATCCATAGCTCCTCGCCAAATCTCCATCTTACCTACACGGTAGATGTTATGCGTGACCTTGGAATCCAACAAGGTCCATTCATGTTAGTCATCAAAGATTTAGGAACCCATATTTGCTTGAATTTCATATTCGTGTTCCTAAACTTACAATAATACGATGTATGACCAACACTAGCATAAATAAAGCATTTTGCATAAAGATTTCCAACCTTTGTTGTTTCAATTTGAACTTTTCTATATTTTGTCTTTTCAACATTTTAAAACCATATCCTAGTCATCGCCTATTATTGCCATAAAGTTGATTTCCAAGAATAATATCCAACGATTGTTTTTCAATTGAAAATTTCGTTTATGAAAATTCTAGACTAGTGACTTTGGATTTCAATAAAGAATTTTCATTCACAAACAAAATGCATTTACTTATAAAAGCCTTCTTATTGTCCTCTTCATTCCTTTTCATGCATTTAAGCTCATTATTTAGCAGGCTCATCTTTTCATTAAAATCTCTAATCATGTATTCACTTTCAGTTTCAAGCTTAATTAAATCTTGTTTATACATGTTATTTTCTTTTGAGCAAGGTATGCCAAATAAGACATTCAGCTTTTTCATGTAACCTAGAATTTTCTTTTTCTAACAAAGCAATGGTAGAACCACATGCAACAATGTTTCCTTTTAGTTCCTTAATTTCTAATGACATGTTGTAAGTGTCTTATTACATTTCATCATTGGAATTTCTATACTCTTCTAATGTGGATTCTAGCGCTACAACTTCATCTTGCATGGCTTCACAAATAATTAGAAGTTCAGCTTTACTACCAGATTTTACCTCATTATCTTTTGTCATCAAGCTGAGGGAAGTGTGGGCTGTTGGATATTGGACTCCCCGGATTTGGTTTTGGATGATGAACAAACATAAATATATCGTAAACTAACAATTTGTGAGCGCAGTTATGGAGATCGTCGCCAAATTCATATGAACATCCAAAGCGACATCTCGAGACTTCTCAAAGCACGTGATCGTATGCCTAAAGCTTCGTTGAAGCTTATGGACCATTTTAGAAGTCATGAAGATTCGATTGAAGCTATTGAAGACGATATCGTCAAGTTTTATTTATAGTCTTTAAGCTTCTTTCGTAGAATGTTAAGCCTTGAGTAGGTCTTACGGTTTAAATCTTCATAACGCTCCTATCTTAGCTCTAGGATCTTAGTAGAAGTCCATACAAACTTTCCCGAAGCTTCGCGCTTCGATTCACGACTTCTTGTGCATGTTAGTTGGTTCAAGAAGAAGAACTGACCGACTAGATGGTGATCTAGTCGGTCGGCAAAGCTTCTTGGACCGACTAGTTTTTGTCAGTCAATTCTAAGCTCTTTACTGTTTACAGTTAGTCGGTCTACGTTGACTCACCGACCGACTAGTTTGTGAACTAGTCGGTCAGTGATGCTTCTGTGACCGACTAGTTGAGCTTTCCCTATTCATGCAGCTTTGAGCCTGAGCTACTGTTTATCATTAGTCGGTCTGTGTTCATTGATCGACCGACTAGTTGATGAACTAGTCGGTCAACTCTCCTTCTTGGACCGACTAGTTTAGCTTTACTGTACATGCCAATTTTCACCTAACTTACTGTTTATCGTTAGTCGGTCTATGCACATTTGGCGACCGACTAGTTGATGAACTAGTCGGTCAACATTTGTTCTTGGACCGACTAATTCAATTTGTGCTCAGACTTCAGTTTTATCTCTTAGTCGGTCTCAGTTAAGTAACCGACCGACTAGTTGTGAAACTAGTCGGTCAGCTACTCTTCTTGGACCGACTAGTTCCTTTTGTCTGTGCTTCGACCTTTTGGCTGTTCTTCCATTAGTCGGTCTACGTTAAAGGACCGACCGACTAGTTGATGAACTAGTCGGTCGGTGGTTGTTCTTTGACCGACTAGTTGGGTTCAGAAAAGAGCCGTTGGAGCATTTAATGACTCGAATTTCTTTCTCTCTCTCCTCTATCCTATATATACTTGATGGGCTGCATTCATTGCAGTCAAGGCTGATATTATTGCAAGTTTAGAGATCAAGAGAAATCATTCCAAGCTCATTCAAAGCTCTTTCATTCCATTCAATAATCTCTCCTCACTCTTACTTCCAAAGAGAGATTCATTGAGTGTGAAGCCTTCCAAGCCAAGTGCTTGATCCTAGGTTACCAACAACCCCATAGCTCTCCATCGCTGATCTACATCTTGGAGCTAGGGTTTGGTGCCTTCTTCTTCCTCAAAATCATCTTTGCCCTAATTCGTAAGCATTACTCAAGGCATATGTATTTTGTCGGCAAGAAGTTTCTATTTCATTTACTTTCATATTGTAAGTTTCACTCTCGGTTGTGAGAGTGTGGTTGTGATCCCGGGTTGTGGGAGTCACAAATTACTTTGTGTGTGATTTGACTTGTGAAGGTTTTTCACAAGTATTTCATAGTGGAAATCTTGAGTTAGGGTTTCTAACTCAAGTATCCGGAGGGGATCCGGGTGGTTGGGACGTAGGATCACCGGGAACAAGTCGGGGAGACTTGGGTGGATCCGAACCCAGTAATATCGTTGTTTGCGATTGTTTCTTTGTTGTCTAACATTTACTTTTCCGCATTGTTTGGTAGAGTTTGCAAGTAATTAGGAATTAGCCTCTTAATTATTTTAAAGTACTATTCACCCCCCCTCTAGTACTTGTGCAGTAGCTTAGCAGGGCATTACATTTGGTATAAGAGCCAAGTCTATAGCTATGTCTGCCAACGACAACAAGACCGTTCGTCCACCTTCCGACTATAGCACCTTCAAGAACCGTGAAGGAGCGTCTTCGGTAATGGAAGGACATTCCTCAACGAGGCCTCCATTCTTCAACGGTACCAACTACGGGTACTGGAACTGCCGGATGGAAACTTTCCTCCGGAGTGCTTCACTATGGAGGACCACGATGAAGGAATATGTCGAGCCCACCGAAGAAGATTTCGAGAAATGGACTCCCGCGGAGGTCGCCGCGGAGGTAAGCAATGCCAAGGCAATGAACGCCTTGCAATGTGCTTTGGAGCCCGAGGATTTCAACAAGATATGCACATGTAAGAGTGCATATCAAATATGGAACTCCCTCCTCATATTACATGAAGGGACGAGTAGGGTAAGAGACTCTAAACTCGTTGTTGTTAATAAAGATTACGAGATGTTTCATATGCAACAGGGTGAGAAGATGAAGGAGTATTATGCTCGCTTCGTCGACATCATAAACGAGTTAGAGGCTCTCGGCAAATCCTACACTCAAAAGGAGAAATGTTCGAAGCTTATCGAAGGACTTCCTTCGAGTTGGGAAAAACGTACCTTCGCCATCGAGGAAGGTAATGATATGAACAAGTATACTGTTGTTCAACTAATGGGTACTTTGATGTCATACGAGGTACGCAAGGATAGCAAGTTGAAGTTGCAAGAAAAGATGAAGTCCTACCTAAAGCAAGACGAGCCAAAGAAGAAGGCTATTGCTTTCAAGGCCACTCCATCCACATCCACATCAACCGATGATGAAAACTCGGAAGACGAGTTGGACTTGGAGTCCATGGCACTCATGGCCAAGAAGTTCAACCGGTTCTTCCGGAAAGGTAACTTCAAAAACAAATCAAAGTTCAATTCATCTAACGCCTCCTCTCCTTTGTGGTTCAAATGCAACAAGCCAGGACACATGAAAGCGGAGTGTCCTCTAAACAAGCAAAAGGAGAAATGGAAGGCGCCTAAATTCGACAAGTCCAAGAAGTACAAAAGGGGTACAAAAAGGGGCTTATCGGGGCAACATTCACCGACTCCGAGGATTCCTCAAGCGGAGAGTCGGACGATGAGTAAGTGGAGCAAGCACACATGTGCTTCATGGCAAGAGAGGAGCATGATCAAGGATCTTCCTCTTCCGATGATAGCGACAACGAAGGCGATGAGGTAACTATGGATGACCTTAGGAATGCTAATTTTCAATTGTGGTCTAAGTATACTAAATTGGTAAATAGGTATACTAAAGTAAAAGATGACTTAGCTAGCATTCAAACCTCGCCTAAAACTATCATCACCAACAACGACACCGTTGTTGAAGGATTGAAGAATGAGATTGTTAATCTCAAGACTCAACTTGAACATGTTAGCATTGAAGATCCGGAGGAACACAAGATAGCGGATTTGACTTCTCAAAACTCGACTTTGAGTATTGAGAATTAGAATCTTAAATCTTGTGTTTATGTGCTCACATCGCAAGTATCCACTTTGGATGCTTGTATGCGTTCTCTCACCGAGAAATATGAGAACACATTAGGCCGAATTAATAAATTCAATAAGGGTAAGGACCATTTGGATAAAATCCTAAGTGACTTACTTCCGGCCAATCACCACGATGGCTTGGGGTATACGATGGGAAGTTCATCCAAATCGGCCACTACTTTTGTTAGGCCAACTTCCGGTGACTCAACGAGTGGTAGCAAACACTCTATTGGTAGTTCATATACCAATGGTGCTTCCACCTCGTCCACACCCTCTTTCGGAAAGAAACCCACTTTGGGTGGACCTTCAAAGAAGGGGCATGCTTATATGTACACCAATACTATGCCACGTAGGAACACACGTCCTACTCCACCGGCTCACACATATGATGATTTCTATGCTACACGTTCACGGGCACGTGCACACCATGTGAGACACCCTCACGCACGTGTTCCTCCACATGCATATGTTCACCCACATCATCGTATGAATAATTATCCACATGCACCATTCCATCATGTTCCTTATGCCTATCAACGACATGCATCACGTAGAAACCAACAACGCATGCATGCACCCAATAGGATGAGGGCTCCCAAAATATTCACAATTTGGAGCCCAAAGGACACAAGCATGGATGAAAAACAAGTTTACATGAATGCTTATTTTTCGGATGTTGTGCATAGTAGAAATTATGTGGGGAAGTCTAAGTCCAATTAGACTTGGCTTCCAAAGGTCTAATCTTTTGGACCCAATGACCTTGGGTACCATGATATGAAATTTTCTATCTTTAGGTACTCAAGGAAAAGAAAAAGAAAAGGAGCAACAAATTTAAATTTAGCTCCAAGGGGAATTGGATACTCGATAACGGGTGTTCAAAACACATGACGGGTGACGCTCAATTGCTCTCCAGAGTGGTTCCCATTGCAAATGGAAACCGCGTCGTATTTGGAGGCAACGAGAGCGGAACCATCATAGGTGTTGGTAAAGTGGGTAATCCTTCTAAACCCCTTATATGTGATGTTTACCTTGTTAAAGGATTAACCACAATCTCATTTCAATAAGTCAACTTTGTGACAAAGGTTACAAAGTTAACTTTGCGAAAGGAATGTGCCATATTTTAAGAAAAGATAATAATGAATTATTGTTTTCCGGCACACGCCATAAGGATATATATATCCTAGATCTTCCAAGATCACATGAACAATGTCTTATTGCCAACACAAGTGAACAACACTTATGGCATCGACGTTTTGGTCATGTGAACTTTGGAACACTATTTAAGCTTTCCAAGTTAAATTCTATTAGAGGCTTCCCTAAGCTTGTCTTTCAAAAGAAAAGCTTTTGTGACTCGTGTCAACGAGGCAAGCTTCCAAAATCTTCATTTAAACCTAAGAAAAGCATTTCTTCTAAGCGGCCTCTAGAGCTATTACATCTAGATTTATTTGGGCCAACTAGAGTTGCTTCATTAGGTAATGCTAGATATGGACTTGTCATCGTTGATGACTTTTCTAGGTTTACTTGGGTATTTTCATTATGTAATAAAAATGAAGCTTTTGAAAACTTCACAATTTTTGTTAAGAAAATACAAAATCTCTTAGGAACCACCATTGTCACTATTCGTAGTGATCATGGAGGTGAATTTGAGAATGAGTCTTTTGAGACATTTTGTGATGAAGTTGGTATTACACACACCTTTTCATTCCCTCGCGCACCTCCTCAAAATGGTGTTGTTGAGAGAAATAATAGGACGCTAGTGGAGTGTGCTCGCACTATGCTTGATGATAGCCAACTTGGCCATCAATTTTGGGCGGAAGCGGTACATACCGCTTGCTATGTGTTTAATAGAATACTTTTGAGGCCCGACACTAAACAAACTTTTTATGAATTGTTGTTTGGTAGGTTGCCTCAAGTTAAACATTTTCGTGTTTTTGGTTCAAAATGTTTTATTAAGAACATGTATGGTAGTTTGGACAAATTCGATCCAAGATCCGATGAGGGGATTTTTGTTGGGTATTCCTCACGTAGCAAAGCCTACAGGATATACAACAAACGAACCTCAACGATCAAGGAATCACTTCATGTTTCATTTAATGAAGGATTTGTTCCAACGAGAATTACTAATGATGATGACTCTATGGATGTCTTATGTGATTCAATTGGTAATTCTAACTCTATTAATTCTATTGATTCTATTGATACTAACCCGACTAATGAAGTTGTTGAGAATGTTCCTAATGATCAAGGTATTCTTAAACGGCTTCATACCGTTCGTGACCATCCTCATGAGCAAGTCATTGGTAATATCCATGATAGTGTCAAGACGAGATCGCAAGTGAACTACTTCGCTCTTTGTGCCTTTGCCTCCTCGATAGAGCCAAAGAATGTTAATGAAGCGTGCGAAGATGGTGCTTGGATCTTAGCCATGGAGGAGGAACTCATTCAATTCGAGAGGAATGAAGTTTGGGAGCTTGTTCCATTGCCATCGAAGAACCACACCGTCATAGGGACAAATTGGATCTTCAAGAACAAAACCGACGAAAACCAAGTCGTCGTCCGGAACAAAGCTCGGTTAGTTGCTCAAGGCTACCATCAAGAGGAAGGTATTGATTTCGAAGAATCCTTCGCTCCGGTAGCTAGATTAGAATCAATTAGATTATTATTGTCTTTTGCATGCCATAAAAATTTCAAACTATTTCAAATGGATGTAAAAAGTGCATTTTTAAACGGAGATGTCGTTGAGGAAGTTTATGTTTCTCAACCTCCGGGCTTTATTAATGAAAAATTTCCAAATCATGTTTTTAAACTAAAGAAAGCGCTTTACGGTTTGAGACAAGCTCCTCGAGCATGGTATGATCGCCTAAAGAATTTTCTTTTGGATTTGAATTTTAAAATGGGAGAAGCCGATTCTACACTTTTTGTTAAGCATTCGAATAATGATATAATTTTAGTTCAAATATATGTTGATGATATCATTTTCGGTGCTACTAACTTTGCTCTTTGCGAAGAGTTTTCTAATGTTATGAAGGAACAATTTGAGATGAGCCACATGGGTGAGCTCAAGTATTTCTTAGGTCTCCAAATTCGCCAAATGGACGATGCAATCTTCATCCACTAAACGAAGTATACGATGGAGTTGCTAAAGCGATTTGGAATGGAGAGTGCCTCAGGGAAAAAGACTCCAATGAGCACGACTACGCATCTTGATAAGGATATGGGCGGTAAGGAAGTAGACATTCGTCTATATCGAGGTATGATTGATAGTTTACTATATCTTACCGCAAGTAGGACCGATATTCTGTTTGCCGTATGCGTATGTGCTCGTTATCAGTCTCAACCTAAGGAGTCTCACTTAGTAGCGGTAAAACGTATTTTCCGTTATTTAAGTTATACACTTGATTTTGGATTACTTTATCCAAAATCTAGCACATATGAGTTAATCTCATATAGTGATGCCGATTATGCGGGATGCAAATCCGACAGGAAAAGTATTAGTGGCACTTGCCATTTTATAGGAAATTCTCTTGTCTCTTGGTTTTCCAAGAAGCAGAATTCCGTATCACTTTCAACCACCGAGGCGGAATACATTGCCGCCGGTGCCGCGTGTGCTCAAGTTCTTTGGATGAGACACATGTTGGATATGGACGACATGAATACACCCATGAGGGGATGTATGAGGGTATACGGACCTCAGATGTCGCGTGCACGAAAGCGTGCACGAAGGGAACCTTTTCTCGTGTGAAAAGGACCACTCGATAAGTGGAAAAGGCCACTTGATAAGTGGAAAAAGTCACTTTATAAGTGCATAAAGGCACTTGATAAGTGAATGAAGAAGAGGATAAATGAATGTGCTAATATAGGCTAATAAGCTTATAATTGGTTATTTCCTACAATAACCACCCCTAAAGCCTATAAATAGGACCCAAGGGTAAGGCATTCAATCACACTTTCTATGCCATAAGTTTGCATAAGGCATCCTTATGTTCTTCTTCTCCCTTCCATTAAAATCCTCTTCTAGTTAGAGATTTAGGCGGTGAAACTCTGCTTCGATCCTCCGTGACGAAGTATCGACCGTTGTGGCGAATCCGAGGGCAAAGTTCAGAGACTACCGTGTCGCATACGCAAACGTAAGTCTCTACTTTATTTCGATCCTAACAACGCTGTTTTGACAGGATCCAACATTGGTATCAGATCCATACGGATTCACTCCGGTCAGACCGTCGCCCTGTCGAAACTATGAACGAGTCGTTGTCTTTTTCACGAATGGGTATCCTACCATTATGGATATGGTAGGAACACTTCGTGATGGAGAGAACGCAGCGGTTGTTCTTTTCACGTTAGGGTCTCCTACTATTACGGATATGGCAGGAACTCTCCGTGACGGGAAGAACCGACCGTTCATATCGTCAAACTCGCTATCTTCATGGATGCTGAGTCTCCATTCATAGGGAATGTGCACTCTCTTCATGTGGAGCGCGTAGTTTACGAACTTTTTGAAGTAAGTTATTTTTTTGGCACACGACCATTGGAGGATAACTACTTTCTCGACGAACGGGTGCTTCACCGGAGAAGAAGATGGTGGTTATTCCCATCGGGGAAGATGAATTTTGGTGCATGAAATCTATAGCCATATGGGCAATGGAGGCAATGCATCCCCTCTCTCCATGCGGAGGGGGTTGGCTACGGAAAATAACGACGAAAACCACCACGACCACCCCGTCGAGGGGGAGGAGTGCATGCGGCCACCCCATGCAAGGGGGGAGACCGGCCATGGCCAAAGGGCCATGGCCGGTCTAGGCCAATAGGCCATGGCCGGGCCATGGCCGGTCGGCCCTGGCCGGCCACGGCCAGGGCCAGGGAGCCCTGGGCGCGGCCATGGCCAGGCCTGGCCGAGGCCAGGCCAGGGCCAGGAGGCCCTGGCCGGCCCTGGCAGGGGCCAGGGCCGACACCCTGGCCTCTGCCAGGGCCTGGCCGGCCCTGGCAGGAGCCAGTGCCGGCCCTCAGCCAGGGCAGAGGCCCTGGCCGGCCCTCGGCCAGGGCAGAGGCCCTGGCCGAGGGGCCAGGGCCCCTGGCCGGCCAGGGCAGAGGCCCTGGCCGAGAGGCCATGGTCCTTGGCCGGCCAAGGCAGAGGCCCTGGCCGGCCAGTCTTATGCCCTTGGCCGACGTTGGCCGGCCCCGGTCAGGGCAGAGGCCCTTGACCGAGGGAATGGGGCCATTGCCGATCCTTGGTTGTCCAAATTTTTGGGGATATGGCTTACGTGACCGAAAGGGGGGGGCATGCATGGCAGTGGCTTGCATGGACAACCCCTACGGGTCCGACGGCAATTCTCTGCGGCAAATTCCCCTGAAGGAGGGAACGCTTGGATCCATACGGGAACCGGCGACGGTGGCTTGCAGAGAAATCCCCACAAGGGGGATCCGACCTTGGCACGGCTACGGCTCTACCCCGGCAAATGGCCAGGGATTGCCGAATATTTCGCTAGTATCATAAGGGTACTAAGTCGAAATATACAATTTTGAAAAATACGTTTTCATACGTTTTGAAAAATACGTTTTTAAAAACGCTTTTCCGCTGCGAAGTACTATAAGAGTACTAACATTTGATAAAGTGATGGGGAAATATTGAAAGTTACTCTAGATGGTGATTGGAAACGTAGTGACCTTTCCGATTCTAGAGTAACATTTTCAATATTTTTCGAAAGTAACTTATCAAATTGTAAATATCATTCCAAGTGGGAGTTGAAATTAGAACTATCCAAATGGGATATTCTATTCTCATTTCAAGTGGGAATTGTATTTATTTTAAGAATTTTCAATGCAATGTTTTTGATCAAACCTTCGGTTTTTGTGTCTTTTGCAGCATTTTAAAAGTAAAATGTCTTCCGCTTCAAAGAATATCGTCGCTGAGTTAAACAGAGGTGAAAAACTCAACGGCGATAATTACAAACTTTGGTCCATTAAGATACAATACGTTCTGGAGGAGCAAGAAGTGCTCGAGACTCTAAAGAACGTCATGATTGAACCCGAGTTGGGCACTACGGCCCAACACAGACGAGACAAGGAAGCTTTTGATGCTTGGTCTCGGAAGAAAAAGATAGCCCGCATTACGTTATTGTCCAGTATGGCCGATGACATAATGCGCATCTTCCGAGAACATGACCTAGCCATGGACATATGGTCCAAGCTAGAGGAGAAGTTCGGTGGCACATCGGTGTCCAAACTTCGCGCCTTAACTATAAGGTTTGATTCATATAAGAAACGTCCAGATCATTCCATGGGGAAACATCTGCGACATATGGCGAATCTTATCTCGGAGTTAAAGGACGCAGGTCATGTGCTCACTGATGAGCAACAAATCCAAGCAGTCATACGTTCCCTACCAAATGGGTGGGACCAAATGAAAATGCATCTCACTCACAATGAGAGTATCAAGACCTTCAGCGATGTTTCCAAGCACCTCGAATTAGAGGAAGAGCAGCTTGCGGCTGCCAAGCCAAGTGCAGAAGTGCACATGGTTGCTAGTTCCTCACACGGGGGAAAGAAAAGAAAAGATCGTTCGAAGTCTACCAATGAACGTAATAAGCAACCTGAGTCTACCAAGAAACCCAAACATAAGGGTGGGCACAAGAAATGGCACAAGAAGAAAGACTTGAAGAGGATCAAGTGCTTCAAGTGCAACAAGCTCGGTCACTATGCTCGTTCGTGTACGAGTGGAGGCGACGAGGTAACTTGTAAATATACTAGTTACATATGTGTTTCTAGTTCAATATTTCTTGTGGAATCTAATCCATTTTGGATAATTGATTCAGGTGCCACCGACCACATAGCAAGGGACAGACGGTCCTTCGTGGAGTATCACCGGATACCCCAAGGAACGAAGTGGATCTATGTAAGAAACAACACAAGTGTTGAAGTGAAAGGCGTTGGGACTTGCAAGCTAGTCTTGGACAACGGTCGCACTCTCCTACTTCATGATGTTCTCTTCGCTCCAGATATTCGAAGGAATATAATATCTGTGGTCGTGTTAATGGGTCTTGGCTATAACTGGTATTTTCATGATTGTAATATGGATTTAAGTTGTAATAATACTCTTATTGGTACTGGGTTTGTATTTAAAGGATTTATTGTAATGAGTACAATGTATGATTCCTCGTGTAATGAAAATTTCCTTATTGCAAATTCTAAGACTTATGAGTCTGATGTGATTTGTTGGCACGCAAGGCTTGGTCATATTGGACCAATGCGTATGGATAGACTTGCCAAACATGGCCTTCTATCCAATGTTTCAAAGGTTGAAATGTCGACATGTGAACATTGCCTAGTGGGGAAATCTTGTCGCAAGCCGTTTGGAACCGGCACAAGGGCCGAGGTTCCATTACAGCTTATCCATTCGGACATATGTGGTCCGATGAATGTCAAGACAAGATGCGGGAAGTCCTATTTCATCACTTTTATTGATGATTTCACCCGATTCAGACATATCTATTTGATATCCCACAAAAGTGAAGCATTGGCTTGCTTTAAAAACTATATGAGTTTAGTGGAGAATCAAATAGATCGCAAGATTAAGGTCTTGCGAACCGATAGGGGCGGTGAATATCAATCAACAAGTTTTAAGGAACTTTGTGATGAAAAAGGCATAGTACATCAGGTAACTATGCCTTATACTCCTCAACAAAACGGTGTTGCAGAAAGGAGAAATAGGACTTTAATGGAAATGGTCCGTTCAATGATGACGCAAGCTAACTTACCAATCACCTTTTGGGGTGATGCATTATTGACGGCCGCTTTCATTTTAAACTGCGTACCCTCGAAATCAGTTAGCTCCACTCCTTATGAGTTGTGGAACCAAAGGTCTCCTGACTTAAACATTTTGAAACCTTGGGGTTGTGCATCCTACGCACATATTTCCTCCCATAAGTATGGCAAACTTGGGCCAAGGGGAAGGAAATGTATCTTTATACGATACGCAGAAAACTCCAAAGGTTATGTTTTTGTTAGTCAGGAAGACAATGTTGGGCTAATTGAGTTTGAGTCGAGGGATGTCACTTTCTTGGAAAACGAGTTTCCAAGACAGGGCGAGATAAGTCAGGACTTATCTCTATTTGAGATTTATAATCAAGAAGGATTACCTCATTTGAGTGGGAGAATTCTTGGTGAAAACGAAAATACGTTTCAACCTTCACCAATGGATTATACGAATGACGATTATCCTATTCCATACGGGAATAATGATCCAAGTGGAGCAATTCTAACGACATTCCAAGTGGGAGTGATATTAGAATTGATCTAAATTCGAGTCAACAAGGACTTGAAGAATCTCAAATACGACGTAGTAGTTGTACAAGGTTGGCTCCTCTAAGATTTGAGGATGAATTTCCTCAAACCTTTATGACTTTACTACAAGAAGATGACGAGCCTGCTACTTTCAAACAGGCCGTATCTTGCCCTGCTAAAGACAAATGGATGGAAGCGATGCAAGAGGAGTTATAATCCATGAAAGTTAACCAAGTCTGGGACTTAGTTGACTTACCCAGGGGACGTAGAGCTATTGGGAACAAATGGGTTCTCAAGATCAAGCATAAGGCTGATGGCTCTATTGACAGATATAAAGCTCTCCTTGTTGCGAAAGGTTTTACGCAACAGGAAGGGATAGACTACGAAGAGACCTTCTCACCTGTTGTTTGTTTTACCTCGATTCGCCTGATTCTGGCAATGGTAGCTTGCTTAGACCTCGAATTACATCAAATGGATGTAAAGACTGCTTTTCTCAATGGAGAATTGGACGAGGAGATCTATATGGAACAACCAACAGTGTTTGTAAAAGAAGGAAACGAACATAAGGTTTGTAAACTTCTTAAATCCATATATGGTCTTAAACAATCCTCGAGGCAATGGTATATACGATTTCAAGAAGTTGTCTTATCAAATGGTTTTACCATGCTTGATGAAGATAACTACGTATATATCAAGAGGATTAAAAGCAAGTATGTTATCATGTCTCTATATGTAGATGACATTTTAATAGCCGGAAATGACAAGGGCTTTGTGATGGATATCAAAGCTTGGCTTTCATCAGTTTTTGAGATGAAAGACATGGGCGAAGCCGCATATATCCTTGGAGTTAAGATTTCAAGGAATCATTCGAAGAAACTTCTTTCTCTTTCACAGGAGACTTATATAAAGAAGGTTCTAGAACGATTTAATATGCAGGACTGTAAGTCCATTGATACTCCTATAAGCAAAAGCGATAATTTATGTCTGAAATCATGTCCTAAGAACCAAAAGGAGAAAGAGATTATGGAAAAAGTTCCATATTCCAGTGCAGTTGGTAGTCTTATGTACGCTATGATGTGTACAAGACCGGACATCTGTTTTGCCGTTAGAATGGTAAGTCGTTACCAATCCAACCCAGGGCAAGTACACTGGAAAGCGGTTAAGAGGATAATGCGGTATCTCAAAGGAACTGCAGACTTTGCTTTATGCTATCAAGGAGATGCCTTGATGCTCGAAGGCTACACTGATGCTGATTGGGCGGGTGATCTCGATGAGCGACGATCGACCTCAGGATATGTTTTTCTACTCGGATCTGGTGCAATATCCTGGAGTAGCAAGAAACAATCCTGCATCGCACTTTCAACCATGGAAGCCGAGTTTGTAGCATTTAGCATGGCAGTCCAAGAGGCTGTTTGGCTTAGGAAGTTCTTAGACAGGCTAATTAATGCAAGTGACTCAGGTGCTGTACCCATACACAGCAACAGTCAAGCATCTATAGCATATGTCAAAGATCCGAAATTCCATTGTAAGACCAAACACATAGATATCCGCTACAAATTTGCAAAAGACTATGATAAAACCAAGAAGGTAGACATAAGGTACATATCTACACATGAGATGGTAGCGGATCCGCTTATGAAGGCGATCCCCAGAGATGTGTTTTACAAACACTTATCATCTCAAGGATTGCGTAAGAGCTGAGTTGTACCAATATAAATTCCCATGTCTGTAAATGATCAAATTTAATAAAAGAATAAGTTCGTTTTCAAACATTGCATATGAATTTCTTGAGAAATATTTGTGTATATTCTTGAAATCTCAGCTATACTTTCTAGTATGTCGGACAGATTGAGGTTGGCTCTCTCACATGAGCAACCGCCTTATTCTATCAGACGGATAGAATAGAGATGAGACCTGTTTAAGTCAAAATCATCAGACGGATGATTTAGAGTCATGACTTAAACAAAATGGTCGCATGAAAGATCTGCATCATATGGATGCTTACAAAAGATCTAAGAGGATTTTGAAATCCTATCTGTCTAAATGCGGGATGTGAGTCCAAAGGATTATTTGAGTAGAAAAAGGGACTCAAAGTCAGACATTGTGGTGTCTGATCATCATCCTTACAACATCATTGAGACATACACTCCCCGGAAAAGGAGCGATGTTGTAATACGTATTCATACTACGTATGCATTTTTTTGACCATTGGGTTAGAATAGTAAATAAGTTTACTATTATGTGAGACCCAAAGACCACATGGGTCTTAATTCATTACCCTTATGGACTCTAATTGGTTCCTTTAGATTTGACCGGGTGATTGCTATCTTAGCATGTCACTTATGGACTATGGTTAATTCGGTCCGGTGGGGCATGTTAGAAAAGAAAGTCAAGTCAAGATCGAAAGGATCACAAGAAGAGGAAGATTAATTTCGCATTCACATTTGGACTTTAAAGATTCAAAGCTGGCCAGCCAATTGCAATCCAGATGGGATTCAATTGTTGAATATAAAGTATAAGAAATGTGAAGAAATAATCTAGGGTAAAGCATGCGTTGATCTACTCAACTTTGCACCTCGAGGAGTGTTGTGTATCTCTAACAAGTGCACAACAGCGGACTCTATGCGCATGACGGTCACACGGCCTATTTCTCGGTATGACAAACAGAAGAGATAAAGGAAAAGATGTTTCCTTACAATCCCCTCAAGTGTGAGTGGGAGATGTTGGATATGGATGACATGAATACACCCATGAGGGGATGTATGAGGGTATACAGACCTCAGATGTCACGTGCACGAAAGCGTGCACGAAGGGAACCTTTTCTCGTGTGAAAAGGACCACTCGATAAGTGGAAAAAGTCACTTGATAAGTGGAAAAAGTCACTTTATAAGTGCATAAAGGCACTTGATAAGTGAATGAAGAAGAGGATAAATGAATGTGCTAATATAGGCTAATAAGCTTATAATTGGTTATTTCCTACAATAACCACCCCTAAAGCCTATAAATAGGACCCAAGGGTAAGGCATTCAATCACACTTTCCATGCCATAAGTTTGCATAATGCATCCTTATGTTCTTCTTCTCCCTTCCATTAAAATCCTCTTCTAGTTAGAGATTTAGGCGGTGAAACTCTGCTTCGATCCTCCGTGACGAAGTATCGACCGTTGTGGCGAATCTGAGGGCAAAGTTCAGAGACTACCGTGCCGCATACGCAAACATAAGTCTCTACTTTATTTCGATCCTAACAACTCTATTTTGACAGGATCCAACAACACACACTTAAAGACTTTGGTATAAACTGTGATACTTGCCCTATCATGGTTGACAACCAAAGTGCAATATGTCTTTCCAAGAACCCAGTACACCATTCCTGTTCGAAACACATAGATGTCCGACACCATTTCTTAGATGATCATGTTGCTAAAAAGGACATCATATTAGTGTACGTTGAAACCCAGAAGCAAATCACCGATATTTTCACGAAACCCCTAAAGGAAGACTCCTTTGTGCGGTTGCGTCGAGAATTGGGGATTATGGGTGAATCCGAGATATAGGATTCATTTTTTTATTCAATATTCTTGCATGCTATTCTATTCGTTATATTTTCTCATGCTTGAAGTATTGAAATTTTTTGGATTTTTGTTGAATTTTCGGAATTTTCGCTCGATTTGTGCGTAGTCGTCAAATTTCAGATTTTCGATATTTAATGGGGTAGTATAATGATTAATGAGAGTATTTTGATGTTTCGTCGAAGTGTGATTAGGAGAGAAATCAAATTTCATAGTTTTTCAATTTTTGAACTCTCTTAGTCGGTCCAAGTTCATTGGCCGACCGACTAGATTCAGTTCTAGTCGGTCACCAAATGAGCTTAGACCGACTAAATCTTGTCAGGAAATTTGCCTTCAGTTACTGTTTACAACTAGTCGGTTCAAGCTCATTGACCGACCGACTAGATCGTGATCTAGTCGGTCAGTGCTTGAACTGTGACCGACTAGTTGTGCCAGGGACTGATTTGTCTTTTGAGCTCCCGACTGACTTAAAGTCGATTCAATCGACTATTTCTCATTCCATTCGATCGAAAACCTCTCTCTCAGCTCAAAACCCCCCGACCCTTCGACTTCCTCCTTCGTGTCCGTCGATCTCCGGCCTGATTCCGGCCATCTCCTCCGTCGCCGACCGTCGCCGTCTCCTCCTAGGTGACTCTCCTCCCTCTCCTAGCTTCCTAGGGTTAGGGTTAGCTCTCTAGGGTTCAGTTTCTAGATCTTAGAGTTAGGGTTTCACTTATTTTCAATTTCTAGGGTTTGTGTTTAGGGTGTCTTCGGATTCGCTCTCTTGCATCGTGTCGTGCCGTGCTTATGGCTCGTACACGTATCCCGATCACTCCCTCTGGCCCTTCGCCCATGACCGTCGATTCGCCACCCTCGGACCCTGCACCTCCGAAACGCCGTTCAAAGCATACCGAACCCTCTTCGTCTTCGCCTCCTCTTAAGCGTAAGAGGACGACGAAAGCGAAGCCCCGTGCTCAACCTAGAACCCAACCCAAGCCTAAGCCCAAGACCAAGGAACTTGCCTCTCCCTCCTCTTTCCATACTCCTACCGATTCCGATACTGAGTATAGACCCGAGCCTGAGACTCATAGGGAACTCACTCCTCCTACCCATCCTGAGTCTAGCTCTCGACCACGTACATCTACCCGTAAGCCTAAGGGAAAGGCTCCGATGCCGGTTGGCGGTGTTGATATTTCGTTGTGTCGCGACGACCCTTTGTGTCTCGCGGCTTACAACCGTATCAAACACTGCCCACTGCTTCTGGAGCATTTCGTCCAGTTTAGTGACTTCCTAGGCCTCGCCGATCTTCTTTCGTCCTCCGGTCTTCTCGATTACCTTCGATATGACCCGAAGGCGAACCCTCACCCCTACCCTCGCCTAGTAAAACATTTCTATGCCAATAGGATCCGGGGTCAGTACGATGCGACCCACTCTGTTGAGACGACTGTTTTGGGGACTCCTATAGTCCTCACAACAGAAATCTTAGGAGAGATTTTGGGTATCTCCTCGTCTGGCCTCCTCCCCTCAGACATTTCTGTTGATGATATCACCTCCCTTGATCAGGTCGTCCTCTCTCAGATTTTCCACCAGATTCCTCCCGCCATGATTGGCGTGCCCTCCAAATCCTTCAAGCCTATCGCCTGGGTCCTGAATTTGATTCTGAAGTCGTGCTTGCTTCCCAAGTACGGCTCCTCATCTCTACCGTCCCAGCCCTTCTTGAAGTTGATCTATGCTATTTTCATGGGGAGCTCGATTAACTGGGCTCGCATTATACTCGATAAGATGGACTCTTTCGAGTGTATTCGCCAGTCCACGAAGTCGGCTCATATCCCCTTCCCGTGCTTGTTGACTCTGGTATTTCGTCACTTCCGTGTCACATTGACTCCTGACGATGAGCGTCCCCTTGGTCCTCCCCTGAACGTGACGGCCGTCAAGAAGTCTCTTGCGGCGCTCCGTCACGTTCAGAGGACGACACCTTCAGCGTCAGCCTCTGCCTCTGCCTCAGTTGCTCCCTCTTCCACTCTTACCGAGCTCGTTCGTTCTCTGCGACGTTTGGAGTCTCGTCAGGCTCGTTCTGAGGAGATTCTCTACCGTATAGCTCGTCACCTTGATATTGAGGTCCATCCATCTTTTTCTGACGAGGATGAGTTGGATGAGGAGGACATTGAGGAGCTTGCTCGTGCTTCTACTCGTGCCCCCGAGGGCACTTCTGGTGATGCTGCTGCTGCTTCGTCTACTGGTGCCCCCGAGAGCACACCTGTTGTCACCGCTCCTGCGGTGGATGCTCCGACTGGTGCTCCTGAGGCCACTACCGTTGCTGCTCCAGAGATCATCTCTTCTGCCATGCCTGAGACTTCTGCCGTCGCTCCCGTTGACATTCCAACTGATCTTGTTACCACCTCCGCTCCTGCAGAGCCTGCAGTTGCTTCTGATCCTCCCGCTGCCTCTTGAGCTTCTTTGAGGCCTCTCCCGATGCACATTGGATGACGTATCTAGTTGTGAGAGAGATTGGGTAGGATAGTGAGGGTGGCTATTTTTTTTGGATCATTTTGATGACGTATCTTGATGCATTTTGATGATGTTGTATGTTTTGTGTCACTCTGATATCTGTGAGATATGATGCTGTATTTTGTGCCCCGATCGTTGGATCGATGTTTTGTATGTTGACGATGTATGATTTTGTTGTATCATGGTTCATATATATATATATATACATCGCAGTTGACATTTCATTCTATTGTGCACAATTTATAATTTTTTTTGTCTCTGATGTTTGATTTCGTCGCTCGACGATATTAACTTGGTTAAATAGATTTCACTTTATGAAAACATAGAATTGTTTTCCATGCACTAAATTAACCAAGAATGTTGATATTGGAGAGTATATTCCATAACTCAATCCGTAAAATTGATTTGAGTTTTTGATGATTTCGTTTTACGATTTTCGACTATGGTATCATTGACACGCCTTGATTTTATTCGTATTTTTCTTTGGTGTCACTTGAGCCGTGGTCGTATTCTACGACTCCCGTGCTTTTAATTTGAAGCCATTGTTGTTGTCGTTGATCTCCTCCCGCTCTTTTTGCTTATGCCAAAGGGGGAGAGATATAATAATAACGATGTGTTAAATGATAATTTAAAGCATTATTCCAAGAATCTAATTTGATATGTTAGATTCAGGGGGAGTTAAGATATATAAATGGATTTTCAAATCCGATATTTCAATAACCAACATTTGGTATTCGATATTTCAATAATCGATTCTCATTGATATACTTTACTCGTCTGCTTGATGCGTATTATTATTGTTTAATTTGGAATTAACGTGTCATCAATGCAGGGGGAGTAAGTAAATTTCATTTGAATTATTATTTTTGATTATTATTTATGTTGGTTTGTCATCACCAAAAAGGGGGAGAATGTTGGATATTGGACTCCCCGGATTTGGTTTTGGATGATGAACAAACATAAATATATCGTGAACTAACAATTTGTGAGCGCAGTTATGGAGATCGTCGCCAAATTCATATGAACATCCAAAGCGACATCTCGAGACTTCTCAAAGCACGTGATCGTATGCCTAAAGCTTCGTTGAAGCTTATGGACCATTTTAGAAGTCATGAAGATTCGATTGAAGCTATTGAAGACGGTATCGTCAAGTTTTATTTATAGTCTTTAAGCTTCTTTTGTAGAATGTTAAGCCTTGAGTAGGTCTTACGGTTTAAATCTTCATAACGCTCCTATCTTAGCTCTAGGATCTTAGTAGAAGTCCATACAAACTTTCCCGAAGCTTCGTGCTTCGATTCACGACTTCTTGTGCATGTTAGTTGGTTCAAGAAGAAGAACTGACCGACTAGATGGTGATCTAGTCGGTCGGCAAAGCTTCTTGGACCGACTAGTTTTTGTCAGTCAATTCTAAGCTCTTTACTGTTTACAGTTAGTCGGTCTACGTTGACTCACCGACCGACTAGTTTGTGAACTAGTCGGTCAGTGATGCTTCTGTGACCGACTAGTTGAGCTTTCCCTGTTCATGCAGCTTTGAGCCTGAGCTACTGTTTATCATTAGTCGGTCTGTGTTCATTGATCGATCGACTAGTTGATGAACTAGTCGGTCAACTCTCCTTCTTGGACCGACTAGTTTAGCTTTACTATACATGCCAATTTTCACCTAACTTACTGTTTATCGTTAGTCGGTCTATGCACATTTGGCGACCGACTAGTTGATGAACTAGTCGGTCAACATTTGTTCTTGGACCGACTAATTCAATTTGTGCTCAGACTTTAGTTTTATCTCTTAGTCGGTCTCAGTTAAGTAACCAACCGACTAGTTGTGAAACTAGTCGGTCAGCTACTCTTCTTGGACCGACTAGTTCCTTTTGTCTGTGCTTCAACCTTTTGGCTATTCTTCCATTAGTTGGTCTACGTTAAATGACCGACCGACTAGTTGATGAACTAGTCGGTCGGTGGTTGTTCTTTGACCGACTAGTTGGGTTCAGAAAAGAGCGGTTGGAGCATTTAATGACTCGAATTTCTTTCTCTCTCTCCTCTATCCTATATATACTTGATGGGCTGCATTCATTGCAGTCAAGGCTGATATTATTGCAAGTTTAGAGATCAAGAGAAATCATTCCAAGCTCATTCAAAGCTCTGTCATTCCATTCAATAATCTCTCCTCACTCTTACTTCCAAAGAGAGATTCATTGAGTGTGAAGCCTTCCAAGCCAAGTGCTTGATCCTAGGTCACCAACAACCCCATAGCTCTCCATCGCTGATCTACATCTTGGAGCTAGGGTTTGGTGCCTTCTTCTTCCTCAAAATCATCTTTGCCCTAATTCGTAAGCATTACTCAAGGCATATGTATTTTGTCGGTAAGAAGTTTCTATTTCATTTACTTTCATATTGTAAGTTTCACTCTTGGTTGTGAGAGTGTGGTTGTGATCCCAGGTTGTGGGAGTCACAAATTACTTTGTGTGTGATTTGACTTGTGAAGGTTTTTCACAAGTATTTCATAGTGGAAATCTTGAGTTAGGGTTTCTAACTCAAGTATCCGGAGGGGATCCGGGTGGTTGGGACGTAGGATCACCGGGAACAAGTCGGGGAGACTTGGGTGGATCCGAACCCAGTAATATCGTTGTTTGCGATTGTTTCTTTGTTGTCTAACATTTACTTTTCCGCATTGTTTGGTAGAGTTTGCAAGTAATTAGGAATTATCCTCTTAATTATTTTAAAGTACTATTCACCACCCCTATAGTACTTGTGCAGTAGCTTAGCAGGGCATTACATGGGCATCATAGTCCTCATTCTCATCTTCGTTGTCAATGTCCGACATTCGCACCACAGTTTTTCCTTTCTTCTCCGCAACATTAGCTGTTTCTTCTGGGCAATCCTTCATAACGTGTCTCTGATTTTTACATTTAAAACATTTAACCTTATTAATAGTAGTCTGTTCAGATGAATTTCTAGAAGGATTATATTGGTTAGAACGATTAAACTTTTGTTGCATGTTAGCTCTTTCTTGAGAAGTCTTGATGTATCTTCTGAAGCCTCTGACCATCAATGCTCTCTCCTCCTCCTCCTCATCACCTTTGCTAGCTTGAAGAGCCAGTGGTTTTGGAGCTTTTTCTTTCTCCTCTGGTTTCTCTCTAGCCTCTATATTCTGCAGCTCAAGCTCGTGGGACATTAAGTTGCCTATCAAGTCCTCCTCCACTCTCATCTGTGATAGATCTTTCGATTCTTGAATGTCAGTGACTTTAGGCCTGAACGAGCTTGGCAGCGCCCTTAAGATTTTCCTCACCTGCTCAAGGCTGGAGTATGGCTTACCAAGGGAGCTAGACTTGTAGGCGATGTCCGTGAACCTCGCAAATATCTTTGGATTCTGATGGAAGCATGCGGAAGCTCTCGTACTCTGTGCTCAGCAAGGCAAGTCTATACTCCTTCACCTGTGACATTTCCTCATGCGTCACCTCCAGTGTATGCCATATTTCCTGCGCAGTTTGATAATGTGAGATGCGATAAAATTCAGACTTATCTAAAGAGCATATAAGAGCATCCAAAGCTTTTCCATTTAAAGAATAAAGTCTCTAATCAGCAACATCCCACTTGTTTTCAGGTTTAAGCATTTCAATGTTTTCAACTTTAATAACAGGTGGCTTATAACCTTGTTCAACTACGTGCCAAACTTTATAATCAATAGATATTAAGTAGATTCCCATCATAGATTTCCAATAAGCATAATCTACTCCATTAAATTTAGGGGGTCGTGATATGGACTGACCTTCAGCAAAAGAAGAATCAAAAGAATTCATGGTTAAGTTTAGTCTAGATCCTCTAACCTGATCTGATACCACTTGTTAGATCTGGATCTAAGCCTATAGGGGCATGAATAGGCTACTAAAAAAATTCTCGTGCAACCCTCGAGAAATCACACGAAGTTATAATCACATGAGGGTAAATAAATAATCAAACACATATGCACATCAGATTTACCCTGGTTTGGTAGTCTTAGGACCCAAGTCCAGCCCACAAAGCAAATACTAGATTAAAAATGTTACAGGTACAACCATAATAGCTAAAGAACCCACATCTCTACACTCACCAGGCTCTGAGTACCTCACCCACTGTGTTCAACAAAATTAATCCTAGTATAAGCTTTCTATTGGCTAGTCCCAACTAGCCAAGTCCCTCTTGTCTAGCACCCACTAGACAAGACCCCAAAACATGTATCAATGGTAAAGTTTTCCCCATAGAGATCAATACACTACAATTACAAAGATCATAAATATGAGTTTAGAATAGCTCAGTGATGATGTAGTCTCTGTTAATCAATACGGGTCAGATCTGAGTTTGACAGGTAGTCTTCGTCGTGTCTCGGTAACTTAAGTTGCGGCTAGCTCCTCAATGATGTTTCGGGTTAGCTCTTTCCCTTTGAAGCTTGCGGCTTTGTGCAAGTGCTGGGATGATGAGCCCCTTTTAGAACTTGCGGCCTTGATCAAAATTCCCCAAGAAGGTTGCGGCAAATGGATTGGCACTGGGATGCAAGGGGTTGACAATGCAAGTAGCTCAAGTATTGATCATTGCGCGAGTCTTCTTCAACTTGATGAGCTTCTCCTTCGTGCGACTTGATGGGTGATGAAGTCTCCCCTTTGAGCACTTGCGCAATGAGATGCATGCCTTGCTTGATGGCCTTTGAAGCTTGGTTGCGGCTTGGAGAAGCTTGGATGCGGCAATGGAGTCCTTGCTAGGGTTTTGCAATTTAGTATTTCGGCAAGGATATGGAGATGAAGTTTTGGCCAATTTTTTCTTTTTTTTTGTTTATGCCGCATTTTTAGCTCTTCTTTAAGGAGAGCATATATAGGAGATGAGATGGGTTTTATTGCGGCCAAGGAGGAGTTCCCTAGGCTAGGGTTGCGGCTAAGGAGGAATCCCAAAGAAGTTTGTGATGTGAATCGTGATTTGATTTCATCCCCAAAGCAATGCATATAGGATTTGGATATGGACTAGGAATTCAAATTGGATTAGGATTGATCTCCTTTACAATTTGAATATGAAATAGGAATCCACCTTTGAATATGATTTGAGCTCATCCCATGAGTTGATTGGAATGAGATTCTCCATATCCCTCCATCTTTGACCAAGTCTTCAATTTGCATGGCATTAGGATTTGAATGTTGCACCAATTGATTTGAATCTATCCAAATATGGATTTGAATTGATTTCCTCCTTATCTTCCCATCTTTGACTTAGTCCACTTGGCTAATGCATGGTACATTCTCCATCACTTTTGCTTAGTCTCTCTTTGAGTATTTGCAAGAGTGCCATTCCTGAAAACACTTAGCACACACATTAAATCGTTTACACACGTTTGTTATCATCAAACATGAAGTCATCGATCGTTGTATCCAACAATACATTGAATCCAACAGGATCGTCTTGAGGTGTCGGCTCCAGTGTTATTGTTGGATCTGGATCTTGTTGAGTATTGGTGTTTTATACCAATATTATTTTGATGATGATCACAACATTATGTTGTTACTAATGACTCTCTTGTTTTAGCCTCATAGTTAACATTTCAAGAATATCATTTTTTGAGACTAAACACTTGCTGCAAGAATGGACATCAAGATGAGCAATGCCAAAGCTTGGACTCATGGGGTGCCAAAGCTTGGAGATGATGCGGAGAATCAAGGCATCAAGATTGAAGCCATAGACTCTAATGAAAGCAATGTAATCCATGTATTATTTCGTTTATTGCTTTTCTCTTTTTGAGTCTAGGTTTAATGTAATGCCTTGATACATGGTCTACTCATTCATGCATATGCATTTAACCATCTTAGTGAGCCTTAGGATTATCATAGAATCCAACCCAATAGGTTCATCTTGCCCAAAGACTCAATTGGAGTCTCTGGCTCTCTAACAGTCGCCTGATGATGGTTTTACAGTCGACTGTGTGATTCCAGGTGCCTGTCGAGCCTTCTACAGTCGACTGTAGTGCACAGCTCAAGTCAATCTTTTATTGACTCTTACTTGAGCTTATGGAACAGTCGATTGAGGGTCAATTTAGAGTCGCCTGTCTTCCAACAGTCGCCTATGAATTAGTCTACAATCATCTGTGTGCAACTTGCATTTTCTGGTCTTTATCCCAATTTGCAAGTCAGTCGACTGTTGCAGTGTTTACAGTCGCCTGTCTATTTTACAGTCGCCTGTACTCTGGCCATCAGTCGTCGGTATGCATATAGTGCGTAAGTTGCTTCTCTCTGTTTTATTTCCATCCCGTGCAGCAGTCGCCTGCTGAAGGATATATAGTCGACTGTCTATTATATAGTCGCGTGTGTAGTCTTCTACAGTAGCCTATCCTGGCTCAGATTATAGTCGTTGGGATTTATTTAGCCGTTGATCACTTGACTGTCAAATGATCATCAGTCGACTGTCGATGACGTTTCAGCCCAGATTCTAGCCGTTACAGCTTTTTGTTTTGGCTTACCTTTGGGTTTTGAGAGTTCTTATAGGGTTCCTATATATATGATAGGGTTGAGTTTATTAGAACTTCTTGATGCTATTGAAAATCATTAGAGATTGATTAAGCCACTCTCAAACTCTCTCATTTCCCTCTTAGAGTTCATTCTCTTCTTCATGCATTGAAGTCAAGCTCAAGAGAAATCATCCAAGTGCATTTCTAGCAAATCTCATCACTTGGAGATCCTCTTCCATGCCTTGCATTCATTAATGAGTATGTTTATCTCAAGGCAAAGGTAAGAGTATTTGTTTTACTTTGTTATTTCATTGAAACCCTAGCTTTCTGTGTGAGAGCTAGTTACTCTCTGTGTGAGAGTATAATCATTTGTGTGAGGGTTGGTTGAGATCTCTCTGTGTGAGAGTATGAGCCTCTCTGTGTAAGAGCATAAGTTTTTCTGTGTGAAAGCAAGGACTTCTCTGTGTGAAAATCCAAATCCTCTGTGTGAGGTATCTCTATGTGAGATCGATTCACTTCTCTAAATGAGAATTATAACGGATATTGGTGTGGTTGGACGTACCCAAGTTTGGACAAGCAGAGTAACATCTTGTGTTTGCATTTGGATTTTTGTGGTGTTTAAATTCCTCTTGCATTTATAATTCCGCATTTGTAAGTTTAATTTTTAAATACGCAATTTGTGCCATTACACTATTCAGACACCCCCCTTTAGTGTGTTGTTAGTATTGCAAGGGTAAGACGATCCTTACAATTGGTATCAAAGTGAGGTTATAACAGACAACAACAATGGCATTCAACGCTATATCCGCGTCTCATGAAGAAGGTCTATCAACCGTTCGACCCCCTGCTCTTCAACGGAACCAACTACCCAAGTTGGAAGATTAGAATGATGATATACTTGGAGGGTCAAGACATTTGGGACATCACGGAGTCGCCCTTTGGGAAGCCTACTACACCCGCGGCCTCAAGGACAAAGGCGGAGAAGGACTCTATCAAATTCAATGCGAGGGCTATGAATGCATTCCATTGCGCCCTCACTCCTATTGAGTTCAATCGCCTCTCCATATGCAAATCGGCTAACGAAATTTGGAATATCTTGGTGATTATTTTTAAGGGACATCCAAGGTAAAAAATCTAAACAAAGTGTGTTTAGATCTAAATATGAAATGTTTAAGATGCAGGAAGGAGAAAGCATCTCAGAAATGTTCACAAGGTTCACAGACATCGTGAACGCTTTAGAAGGACTTGGGAAGGTTATTTCCCAAGAGGATCAAGTGGAGAAGATTCTTGACTCTCTTACACCCAAATATGAGTCAAAGGCCAACGTGATTTTGGAGTCTAATGATATGTCCAAATATACCGTTGAGGAGTGCGTTGGGAATCTCATGGAATACTAAGTGAAGCTTTAACACAAGAATGAGATTCAACCAACCAAGCCCGAGAAGCTAGAGAAGCAAAAGGGGTTGGATTCTATGCCAAGGAGGAGCCAATCAAATGGAGGAAGAAATTCCATTGAGAAGCTCGAAGTGAAGAAGATGAAGAAGATGAGGCTAGTGGAGATGAAATCGTGGAGCTTGCCAAGCAACTAAGAGCATTCCTCAAAAGCAAGCAAGGTAAATCTTCTTCAAAGTTTGCCTCTAATTCTAACAATCCGATTTGTTTTAATTGTAGAGGAAAAGTTCATCTCTCCACTGAATGCCCTTCCAAACCCACCAAAGAGACTTATAAGGGTAAAGTGAAGAAGCATTGGAATGACAAGTCCAAATTCAAGAACCAAAAGAAGGGACTTGTCGGCACATTTGATGACTCCGATGAGGCCACATCAAGTGATGAAGAAGGGGATGACAAGGAACGAGCTCACATGTGCTTCGCAGTTTTTGATGATTCTTCATCAATCTCCTTGAGTTCAAGCGATGAAGAGGCGGAGGCGTGGCTCAACCTAAACGAGGAAATGTGCTTCATGGCAAAGGGGGAAGAGTCTTCGTCAAGCTCTAGCGAGGAGGAAAGCGATGAGGAAGTTGAGGAGGAGAAGATATCCTACGAGGAGCTCGAATACCACTTCAACGTGGTCTCCAATGGGGCAAGTAAGTGCATAGACTCATATGCTAAATTGAAATCAAAATTTAAAAATGCTGTGAGTAGGTTGCATGCCTTAGAATCTTCTAATGTAAATTATAATGATACTTTGCATGTTTGTGACACTAGTGAGAGAGACACACTTCTCTCTCAAGTTAAGGATTTGAGCATAACCAATGAAAAATTAGTAGCTAAAAACCGTAGCTTAGAAAATTGCATTCAACAACTTACGTTGAAATGCGAAGAGGATCACAAAAGCTCATAAGCTTTGTTCATGCTAGGGATTCACTCCACAGTTTGCTTGAAAAACAACATCCGGCAAACCATATAGGAGGTTTGGGATATACTTCAAAGGTGGTTACCAAACCAACCTCTAATTCTTCTTTTGGTGCAAATTCAAGAAATATTGTTAAAGCACCTAAGAAGAATCACCATGCCTTCTTGTATAACAATAACACCAACAAGAAGCATGTAAATCAAAAGGTTGTGAGGAAAAATGAAAATCCTTCATTTTTTGCTAAGAAGCAAAATCCTCATTCTATGCATGCTAATAAATTATTTTATACACCTAAGCATGCCACATCCATCCCTCTTGCAAAGGCAAACCCCTTACATAGGAAATCCTTGAGTTTATGGATTTCCACTAGGTGTAGTATGCAAGAGAGGGATAGTTACATCAACTCTCTAATTAGGGATGTGATCACCTCATGTGATTACATTAGGAAATCAAACTCCTCTTGGGTTTGGTTCCCTAATGTTTAGGTTCCTCACACACATGTATATTGCATGGGTATTGTGTTTAAATGTTTTTTTTCATACCCATTGTTTGAGTGTGTTTCATGATTTTGAAAATGTTTTCAAATTTAGTTTTCATGTAAATGGGGACCTTGGGGAATACATTGGCATACATGCATTTGTTGATCCATATGTATGTCAATGGGTGAGTTAATATGGTGTATGTTAAAAATATTTTAAAACATATTTTAACTCTCATTTCGGGTTGTTTTGATTGGGATCATTGTTTCACAATTGGTGTCTTTTACAATTGGTTATTATTGGTCTCAACTCAACCCCTTAGATATTGCCAACATGTTTTATGTTATATTTTGTTTTGGCAATATCATTGTGTATCAATGAAGCTTGATTTTTCCATATCTATTGATTTGATACACTTTAGGCTCATGGCTCCAAGTATGTTTAACAATTGGTAAATAAGATTATCTTTAAAGATATCTTATCTCTTTCTTTACAATTGGTATTAGATTCTAAAAGTCAAAAATTTGAACATTTCTATATTCTGAGGGAGCATGTGATAAATTTAACAATTTGGTATCATACATCTCTTTAACTCTTGCATATTATCACAAATTTAATTAGAATGACAAGGGGATATATTTGATGTCCATGTCACGCGCCGTTTCCCAAAACGGGTGCGAGGACGGGACGAAGGTCCACATGGGCCGGAGCTGTCAGGCTCAGGCCCAATAAGCGTCTGTAGAGATATCATTTAAAATACAGGTTCTTACATAAAAAGTTCATAATAATAAGAATAAGAGTACTCGAAAGGAATTTTGCATTCATTTATAAAAGAGACAATATCCAGCAATATATCAAGTCTAAATAAAAGAAGCCCAGCATGGCTACAACTGTAGAAAGGAAAACTAATGGTGCGAAGCACCCAACCTGGATAGAAAGTAAAGTGATGCTACTCACCCAAACTAAAAATCAGTAAACCTCCATAAGTCAGCAACGGTGAGGAACCTCTAGGTCTGGTCATCGTCTGGAACGTACTCTGGGTCAACGTCCTCCGGCTCCAAGTCCTCGGGTAAGGCCGGCTCGTCTGTGTACTTTGTCTCGGTACCTGACGTACAACACCCAAGAGAAAAGGAGCTATACGTCAGGTAAAGTCTACAAGAAACTGTGAGAAGACTCTACTGCAAGTGTAAATGAATTTAAAGATGACATTTTAATGTTGATTTAAAATGAGAGATGCAACATCATGACATTTATACATTTATGCAAGGAAAGTAAATACTGTGTAGAAAGTAAACGTGGCAGGAAAAAGTCGTAGCGTAAGCTACTAAGACAAGACTAGACAAGACTGTGTGACACCAAGCGACTCGACTCCAAGACCATGTGACACCAAGCGACTCGACACCAAGAGGGTTCATGCCTTCAGCTTAGAAAGTGGCCAAACTCTCTAACCTGGTGACCGCTCAACCATATCCCACCCCAAGTACTCAAGACAAGATTGGACGAGGACCACTCACTCTGCTAGGTGAGTGCCTCAATACCACGGTTTGTAGTGGTCACTCACTCACTCGATGAGTGCCGAGCTTTCCGTAGGTCGTTCTGTAACAAGGATCACCCACTCTGCTAGGTGGGTGTCTCAATTCCCGCAGGTTACCAAGGGTCACTCACTCACTCACTCGATGAGTGCCGGGCTTCCCGCAGGTCGTGTATCTGTACAAGGGGTCACTCTCTCTGTCTCGGAGAGTGCCCTATTACCCGCAGGCTGTGCAAGACAAGTCGTGAATGCTGTTACATGGCATGACATGAGTATAGTTTGTTCTAGGTGCTGGGTGTCCACACGTGCACACACACACACACACACACACACACACACACACACACACACAGAGAGAGAGAGAGAGAGAGAGAGAGAGAGAGAGAGAGAGAGAGAGAGAGAGAGAGAGAGAGAGAGAGAGAGAGAGAGAGAGAGAGAGAGAGAGAGAGAGAGAGAGAGAGAGAGAGAGAGAGATAATTCCTAGCATGCCAGTTATAGCAATTTATACCTAGACTTTGTTGTCAAGTCTAGGTTATCGTGAGGGGTCACGGACGCTATCATTTCACGTCCGGTTCTCTTGTTCAACAGTTTACAATTTTAAGAAGGAAGTGGCCTAGACGTGGCCGTAATTACGCAAGTGGGGGCACTTGCCTGCGGTGGCAAGTAGAACATCCGTCAGAAGCGTCTCGTCTCTGGCAGCACGTCAGTCAGGGTCCGCTGTCACAAGTCAACGGGCGGTGTCAGGTCGTGTTTTTAGAAGGTCCTATTATGGTATGCTACTAAGTTAAGCGTGGCTATCCTAACAGTTCTAAAACACGTGTTCATGTGATCAAATCTGTTCTACGGTTCTCTACGACGATTTTATCCTATGTGCACAGTCAATATATTCCGATCATCGATTCTAGATTAGCACAACACTGTAATGGTATGAAAAGTAAATTTAGTTATTTTAAGTTGTCGATTTTTAATTAGGGTTTTGATGACTTATCGTTTGGGTTGCTATGAGCGAGAGGACCAACCTGTAATGATGCTCGAGCGAGATCTGACGTTGGATCTGAAACGGTGGCGATGCTCGGTATCCTTGACTGTGGGTAGCACAGTAAGGATTGCCTCGGGATCGTTCCGGCTGCGAGAAGCGCAGTAACGGCAACGGCAACGAGATCGCCTCAGTTGCAAGTAGCGCAATGAAGCGGTAATGGCAACGGCACGACGTCGGGAGAGGGTGCGAGATTTGCGGCGTGTGTGGGATCCTAGGCACACGGGGGCATCCGTGGGAGGAGTTTGCGCGCAGGATTGTCAAGGAGGAGGGGGCTGTGTGCACGTGGGGTTGAGCTTGGCCGGAGGTGGCTGGCGTGAGGGATCGTCGACGGATGAAGGGAGGCCGGTGACATAGACTGTCGTGACCTAGGGGGAGGCTGTGGGCTGTGAAATGGAGAGGTGCGCGCAGAGATGGGGTTGCATGGCCTGAGGGGTTGCTGGCCGATGGCAGGGTGTGACAGCAAGGGGCGGCCACGAAACTGGGGGTGATAGGGGCGGCAGTTGCGGCCTGCGGTGGCCAGTGGTGGTGTGAGCACAGAAGTGGCGCGCGGAGTGGAGCAATGGAAGAGGATCGCCGGCGCTTTAGGGGTGGTGGCCGGAGCAAGTGTCGGCGGCGGCGAGGGTTCGGCCTGGGAGCGGTGGCCGCGGGCTATGGGTGCGTGAGATGGCGGCTGCGTTTGTGTTTGAGAAAACCCTAGGGTTTAATGAGGGGAGATTGCTAAATAGGGTAGAAAAAGAGTGAACTTAAGGCTAGATGGGAGAGAGTGTGAGAGAGGGGAAGGGTAGGATTAGTGTGGCAAATAGACTAGGAATATATTTGATGGGATAGATAGGATCTCATGAGATTAGATTAGGATTTGAATTTGGATGGGAAATTTGAATTAAACTTAGGGCTAAATATGTATTAAAAGCAATTAGGGTCAAATGTCAGTCTAATGATGTATGAAAAATACAAGAAAAATATCAGGATGATCGTGGTGATGAGAGGATCAAGGGTACGGTGGTCGGTCATGAGCTCGGTTCACATAAAACGATAATAAAAATAAATAGCCAAAATGTCGTAGTCTAAAGTTAAGATGCATCTTCATTCGAAGATGATTTGTGGAAGAATGACCCGTGAAATGACGTTCATAAAAATTTCCACAAATAACTACTCTCTCTGAGGGTCACAACGACATATGAGTTCGCACGTTTAGGATACAAGAGGAGGTCAAAATAAATACGCGTGCAAAAAGAAAGTACGCACGGAAAAACACACAATCTAAAAACGACCGTTACATCCTACCCACCTTAAGAAATGATTCTTCCCTCGGAATCTACATCAACTACTGCTCAGAAAATAAATGCGGGCAGCGCTTTCTCATCTCATCTCGTGCTCCCAAGTGGACTCTCCAGGTGATCCGTGACACCACATCACTCTCACCAGGTCGACTACCTTGTTCCTCAACTGCTTCTGTCGACGATCCAAAATCTGCACTAGCTGCTGATCATAGGTCAGGTCTGGTCGAACCATGATCTTTGAAAAATCCACAGTGTGCGATGGGTCACTGACGTATCGACATAGCTGAGATACGTGAAAAACATCGTGAACTCCCTCCAAAGATGATGGTAGACCAAGGCGATAAGCCATTGCTCCCACACGCTCCAGCACATCAAACGGTCCAATAAACCTCGGACCTAGCTTTCCCTTCTTTCCGAAACGAATGACTCTGCGGTTCGAAGAAATCTTCAGGAAGACATGATCTCCTGGCTGAAACTCCAAAGGTCGCCTCTTGGTGTCTGCCCAATGCTTGTAACGATCCTGCACAATCCGAAGCTTATCCCTGATGTCTCTCACGACATCCACAGCTTCTACAATCATCTCCGGACCCAACAGCTCCCAATCTCCGATGTCATCCCAGCTCAGTGGCGATCGACATTTCCTTCCATATAAGGAAGCAAATGGTGCCATGCCAATGCTTACATGGTAGCTGTTGTTGTATTAGAATTCCACTAAATAGAGATGATCTTCCCACGAACCCTTTAGATCGAGCGTACAAGCTCTCAGCATATCCTCTAGAATCTGAATCGTCTTCTCTGACTGGCATCGGTCTATGGGTGGTACGCCGTGCTGAAACTCAGACTCGTACCAAGATTCTCCTGCAGACTCTTCCAGAACTGAGATGTAAACCTCGAGTCTCTGTCGGATACGATGCTCACCGGGACTCCATGTAAGCGCATAATCTCCTGCACATACACGATTTACATCATAAACTAAACTCAAGGAGAGACAATAAATAGAGAAGTAAAACAAAATTTACATCTAGATACTTCCTCGCCAAGACTTCCATGGATTGTCACACTTGAAAAGGTATGAAATGCACAGACTTGGTCAATCAATCAACGATCACCTAGACTGCGTCGTTCTGCTTCAGGCTTCGAGGTAGGCCTGTCACGAAATCCATCGTGATGTGTTGCCACTTCCACTCCGAAACAGGAAGCGGTAGTAGCAATCCTGTTGTCCAATGGTGCTCTGCTTTCACTTGCTGGCATACCAAACACTTGGCAATGCTTCGTGCCACACTCCTCTTTATGCCAATCCACCAATAGTTCAGACGGAGGTCCTTGTACATCTTCGTGCCTCCAGGATGTATGGAATAAGGTGAGCTATAAGCCTCACTCAACAGCTCCTCTCTAATGTCACCTGCAGGTATGCAGAGTCTACTGCTGTACCTCAGTGATCCATCCTTATGAATAATAAACTCCGTCTGAAGTCCAGCTTCAACCTGCCTTCTGATCCTCTACAGCTTCGGATCTCCTGCCTGAGCTACCTTAATACGATCCATGATCGTTGACTGAATCTGCAAATTCATCAACAAAATGATCATTCCTGGTAGGACAACCTCAATGGTCATCCCTCTCAGCTCCTACTGTACTCTCCAGTCGGTAATATGCATCATCACTACAGGGAGTCTGCTCAAAGCATCTGGCACTACATTCACCTTCCTCGGGTGATACTACAGATCTATCTCGTAATCTGCCATCAGCTCTAACCATCATCTTTGACGCATGTTGAGCTCCTTCTGCATAAAAATGTACTTCAAGCTTTTGTGATCGGTGAAAATTTTCACGCTCTCACTCAGCAGGAAGTGTCTCCAGATCTTCAACGCAAATATCACCGTTGCTAACTCCAGATCGTGCGTCGGGTAGCTCTTCTCATGATTCCTCAACTGTCGAGAAGCGTACGCGACCACGTGACCATGCTGATGTAAGACGCATCCGAGGCCCTTGCCAGATGCATCACAGTAAATCTCGAAGCCTCCGCTCTGATCCGGTACAGCCAATACCGGTGATGTGGTCAATCTCTCCTTCAAAATACTGAAGGCCTTCTTACAATTCTCTGACCAAACGAACTCCACATCCTTCCTCGTCAGCTTTTTCATTGGCTCTGCAATCCTCGGGAAATCCTTAATGAACCAACGGTAGTAGCCAGCTAATCCAAGAAAGCTCCTGATATCTGATGCTGATTGCGGTGTTGGCTACTCGCTGACTGCTCTGACTTTCTCCGAATCTACAGATATGCCATCTCCGGACACCACGTGTCACATGAATGCGACTCTATCTAACCAGAACTCGCAATTACTATATTTGGCATACAGCTTATGATGTCTCAATGTCTCCAACACTGTCCTCAGATGACGGATGTGCTCCTCTTCAGACTTTGAGTAAATAAGTACGTTGTCGATGAAGATGATGACGAACTTATCCAGGAAGTCGTAGAAAATCAAATTCATTAGGTTCATAAACATTGCTGGAGCGTTGGTCACACCAAATGGCATGACTACGAACTCATAGTGTCCGTACTTTGTTCTGAAGGACGTCTTCGGAATGTCGTCCTTCTTCACCTTCAACTGATGGTACCCGCTCCTCAAAACCAATTTCGAGAAAACTCTCAAACCTCCATGCTAGTCGAAAATATCATCAATCCGGGGCAGCGGATACTTATTCTTCACGGTCACTATATTTAGCCCTCTGTAGTCTACATACATCCGGCGGGACCCATCCTTCTTCTTCACTAATAGAAATGGTGCACCCCAAGGTGACACACTAGGATGTATGAAGCCCTTTTGCAACAGTTTGTCCAACTGCTTTTGCAACTCCTCAAGCTCTACAGGAGCCATCCGATACGACAACTTCGAAATAGGTTGCGCTCTCGGCATCAGATTTATACTAAACTCCAAAGCTCTATCGGGCGGCAACCCTGAAATATCATCCGGAAAGACGTCGTCGACTGCTGGTCTATTGGTCTCCATCTGCATGGCGACAACAATCGACTCCTCTGGCTTGGCCCAGAATCTAACGGGCCCAAACGATCGCTCTCTGCTGTGAAACTCAAACTCCGGGTGGCCTGGAATCCTGAACACCACTTTCTTGCTGTGGCAATCGATCGAAGCATGGAAATCTTCCAACCAATCGATGCCAAGAACAACATCGAAATGTGGCAGATCCTGGACAATGAAGTCGGCATAAAGCTCGTGTCCACTGATTACCAACGGAATAGAGCGCCATCCCAAACTAACCGTCACCACTCCGTTCCTTGTAGTGATGTCCCAACACTTAGGAAGTGTATGGGTGGGAATGGAGTGCTCTGTTACGAATCTCCGGGTTATGATGCACATAGATGCACAGGAGTCGAACAAGGTTAAGGCCGAATAAGACGACACTAAAATGGTGCCTTAGATACAAAAGATAAAGCTAAGGTTAAACAAGGCTACTAATCTAACTAGCAAGGATCAAACAACCATATGAAACCAATATGATCTAAGCTATAAAATGAAAGGACTAGTTCTAAAGAGTTACATGTAATGACGCCATCCACGTCTTCAGCCTCCATAGCTATCATGGTATAAGCTAGCCTCCATGGTGGCCCTACCTGACGTTAAATCTGCTCCTGAGGTGCCAAAGGGGGTCGTCGAACAACAGCTCCTCTCTGAGTAGGGGCCATTGCTCTGCCCTGCAGTGGGGCTGGTGCTCCGCCCATAGTACGATGAAGGTTCAGGAAATCTCTAGCAGCGTGTGAGGCATCTCCACACACCAGACACAAACACAGCTTCCTCCTGCAATTGTTCTGTGTATGCCCCGATTTGCCGCAGAAATGGCATGGACCCTTGATCTGATTCTGCGCTGGTGCTCTTGGCCTCTTGAAAGGCACCGTCTGATTGGATCTTATAGCAGGCCTAGCAGGTGGCATATACTGCTTCATCAGTCTCTTTCCTCCACCAGCAGGAGGATCAGGAGGTCTCGCTACAGCCTCGTGGTTCCTGGCTGCATTTAGTACAGCCCCCATAGTAGTCAAATCTGCTGAAGTCATAGAGGACTGGATCTTGGGGTTCAGCCCCTGACAAAACCGGTCAGCACGGTTCTCCTTCTTCTTCACCATGTGTGGGATGAAGCGACTCAACATATCAAAGTCTGCTTCGTACTCATCAACCGACATGCTCCCCTGAGTCAGATTCACGAACCACTGCAAGAGATCTCTCTTCGCAGCCTTGGGGAAGTACTTCTCCTAGAACATCGACTTGAAAGTGCCCCATTCAACTGGCTTCTGCAGACGCTGATCCTCAATGCGCCACCAGTTCCTAGCATTCTCAATCAACTGCATCTTCGCTATCTCCACTTTGGTCTCATCAGGTATCTTAGCAGCTATAAGTTTGTCCTCAGTTCTCTGGATCCATTCATTGGCATCCAACGGTCCATTCTTCAGAAAAGGTCCTCGGCTGCAACTCATTGAACTGCTTCACTCCAGGAGCAGCTAGAGGTACAGGCGGTGGCAGTGGTGGTGATGCAGCCTGAACATCTCGGGCAGCCTGGTTGGACTGCTCCACCAAGTGGTGTTGAACGTCCAACATCTCTTTCAAGATGCCCAGAAATTGATGGAATTCATCACCTTGGCCATCCATGGCCCTGTCAGCTGAAGGTCGGCTCGAGTATTGCGTCCTCCTGCCATTCTATTAACAAGGAAAACCCAATTTAGACTTGTACATGATCATAAGCTGGATACTTAAATGAAATGCGAGTATTCTTATTGTTATGAACTTTCGAACGACCTGCATGGACCACCACTAAAACCTGTCATGCCCCACTTCCCAAAACGGGTGCAAGAACGGGACGAAGGTCCACATGGGCCGGAGCTGTCAGGCTCGGGCCCAATAAGCGTCTGTAGAGATACCATTTAAAATACAGGTTCTTGCATAAAAAGTTCATAACAATAAGAATAAGAGTACTCCAAAGGAATTTTGAGTTCATTTATAAAAGAGACAATATCCAGCAATATATCAAGTCTAAATAAAAGAAGCCCAACATGGCTACAACTGCGGAAAGGGAAACTAATGGTGTGAAGCACCCTACCTAGACAGAAAGTAAAGTGGTGCTACGCACCCAAACTAGAAAGCAGTAAACCTCCGTAAGTCAGCAACGGTGAGGAACCTCTAGGTCTGGTCCTCGTCTGGAACATACTCCGGGTCAACGTCCTTCGGCTCCAAGTTCTCAGGTAAGGCCAGCTCGTCTATGTACTATGTCTTGGTACCTGATGTACAACACCCAAGAGAAAAGGAGCTGTACATCATGTAAAGTCTACAAGAAAAAGTGAGAAGACTCTACTGCAAGTGTAAAGGAATTTAAAGATGACATTTTAATGTTGATTTAAAATGAGAGATGCAACACTATGAAATTTATACATTTATGCAAGGAAAATAAAGACTGTGCAGAAAGTAAACGTGGAAGGCAAAAGTTGTAGCGTAAGCTACCAAGACAAGATAAGACTAGACTGTGTGACACCAAGCGACTCGACTCCAAGAGGGTTCGCTTAGAAAGTGGCCAAACTCTCTAACCTAGTGGCCGCTCAACCCTACCCCACTCCAAGTACTCAATACAAGACTGGACGAGGACCACTCACTCTTCTAGGTGAGTGCCTCAATACCCACGGTGTGCAGGGGTCACTCACTCACTCGATGAGTGTCGAGCTTCCCGTAGGTCGTTCTGTAACAAGGATCACCCACTCTGTTAGGTGGTGTCTCAATCTCCACGGGTTGCCAAGGGTTACTCACTCACTCGATGAGTGCCGGGCTTCCCGCAGGTCATGTATCTATACAAAGGGTCACACACACTCTATCAGAGTGTGTCATATTGCCCGCAGGCTGTGCAAGACAAGTTGTGAATGCTGTTACATGGCATGACATGAGTATAGTCTGTTCTAGGGTGTCCACACACACACACACACACACACACACACACACACACACACACACACACACACACACACACAGAGAGAGAGAGAGAGAGAGAGAGAGAGAGAGAGAGAGAGAGAGAGAGAGAGAGAGAGAGAGAGAGAGAGAGAGAGAGAGAGAGAGAGAGAGAGAGAGAGAGAGAGTTCCTAGCATGACAGTTTAGCAATTTATACCTAGAGTTTGTTGTCAAGTCTAGGTTATCGTGAGGGGTCCCGAACGCTATCATTTCACATCAGGTTCTCTTGTTCAACAATATACAATTTTAAGAAGGAAGTGGCCTAGACATGGCCGTAACTACGCAAGTGGGGGCACTTGCCTGCGGTGGCAAGTAGAACGTCCGTCGAAAGCATCTCGTCTCTGGCAGCGCGTCGGTCAGGGTTCACTGTCACAAGTCAACGGGCAGTGTCAGGTCGCGTTTTTAGAAGGTCCTATTATGGTATGTTACTAAGTTAAGCATGGCTATCCTAACAGTCCCAAAACACTTGCTCATGTGATCAAATTTGTTCTACGGTTCTCTATGACGATTCTATCCTATGTGCACAATCAATATAGTCAGACCGTCGATTCTAGATTAGCACAACAGTTTAATGGTGCGAAAAGTAAATTTAGTTATTTTAAGTTGTCGATTTTTAATTAGGGTTTTGATGTTGTTTAGGTTGCTACGAGCGAGAGGACCAACCTAGAATGATGCTCGAGCGAGATCTGACATCGGATCTGAAACGATGGTTGTGCTCGGTGTCCTCGACTGCGGGTAGCGCGGTAAGGATTGCCTCGGGATCGTTCCGGCTGTGGGTAGCGTAGCAAAATGGCAACAGCAACAGGATCGCCTCGGTTGCGAGTAGCGCAACGAAGCGGCAATGGCAACGGCAAGACATCGGGAGAGGGTGCGAGATCTACGGTGTGCATGGGCTCCTAAGCGCATGGGGGCAGCCGTGGGAGGAGTTTTCTCGTGGGATTGTCAAGGAGGAGGGGGCTGTGCGCGCGTGGGGTTAAGCTTGGCCGGAGGTGGCCGTCGTGAGGGGTCGTCGGTGGCTGAAGGGAGGCTGGCGGCACAGGCTGTCGCGGCCTAGGGGGAGGCCATGGGCTGTGAAAGGGAGAGGTGCACGCAGAGATGGGGTTCTGCAGCCTAAGGGGTTGCTGGCCGGTGGTATGGTGCGGCAGCAAGGGGCAGCCGCGACGCTGGGGGTGATAGGGGGCGGCAGTTGCGGGCTGCAGTGGCCAGTGGTGGCGTGAGTGTAGAAGTGGCACGCGAAGTGGAGCAATGGAAGAGGATCGCCATCAGTTTAGGGGGATGGCCGAAGCAAGTGTCGCCGGCGGCGAGGGTTTGGCCTGAAAGAGGTGGTCGCGGGCTATGTGTGCGTGAGATGGCGACTGTGTTTGGGTTTGAGAAAACCCTAGGGCTAGATACGTTTTAATGAGGGGAGATTGCTAAATAGGGTAGAAAAAGAGTGAACTTAAGGCTAGATGGGAGAGAGTGTGTGAGAGGGGAAGGGTAGGATTAGTGTGGCAAATAGACTAAGAATTTATTTGGTGGGATACGTAGGATCTCATGAGATTAGATTAGGATTTGAATTAGGATTTGAAATTTGAATTAAACCTAGGGCTAATTATGGATTAAAAGTAATTAGGGTCAAATGTCAGTCTAATGGTGTCTGAAAAATACAAGAAAAATATTGGGACGACCGTGGAGATGAGAGGATCGAGGGTACGGTGGTTGGTCATGAGCTAGGTTCACAGAAAATGATAATACAAATAAATAGCCAAAACGTCGAAGTCTAAAGTTAAGACGCCTCTTCATTCGAAGCTGATTTGTGGAAGAATGACCCGTGAAATGACGTTCATAAAAATTTTCACAACTGCTCTCTCTGAGGATCACAACAATATATAACTTCGCATGTTTAGGATATAAGAGGAGGTTAAAATAAATATACGTATGAAAAAAAAGTATGCACGGAAAAACACACGATCGAAAAATGACCGTTACAGTCCACCTTTTTGACAATGACAAGGGGGAGAGATATATGCATTATGTAATGCATGTATTTCATACATATGCATTTAGGGGGAGAGATATATCTATGGAGAGAGATATGTAGGATTATGTAAACCATTCATGTGTGTATGTTATATACTTATTGCAAGTAGTTTATGTAATCCATACTTATTATATGTCACATTTATTTCTTATGATTTCAATTGGTATAATGAGTAGTTACAATTGAGTATCTCATTTTTTACAACTGGTGCATATAAGTTGGGGGAGCTCATTAGCATTGTGCTTTATTTTCTTTTTATTTACATAATGTGTGTCATCATAAAAAGGGAGAGGTTGTTGAGTATTGGTGTTTCATACCAATGTTATTTTGATGATAATCACAACATTATGTTGTTGCTAATGACTCTCGTGTTTTAGTGTCATAGTTAACATTTCAAGAATATCATTTTTGGAGACTAAACACTTGCTGCAAGGATGGACATCAAGAGGAGCAATGCCAAAGCTTGGACTCATGGGGTGCCAAAGCTGGGAGATGATGGGAAGCATCAAGGCATCAAGATTGAAGCCATGGAATCTAAGAAAAGCAATGTAATCCATGTATTATTTCATTTATTGCTTTTCTTTTTTGAGTCTAGGTTTAATGTAATGCCTTGATAGATGGTCTACTCACTCATGCATATGCATTTAACCATCTTAGTGAGCCTTAGGATTATCATAGAATACAACCCAATAGGTTCATCTTACTCAAAGACTCAATCGAGTCTCTGGCTCTCCAATAGTCGCCTGATGATGGTTTTACATTCGACTAGGTGATTTCAGTCGCATGTCGAGCCTTCTACAATCAACTGTAGTGCACTGCCCAAGTCAATCTTTTATTGACTCTTACTTGAGCTTATGGAACAGTCGACTGAAGGTCAATTTACAGTCGCATGTGAATTGGTCTACAGTCGTCTATGCGCAACTTGCATTTTCTGGGCTTAATCCCAATTTGCAAGGCAGTCGACTGTTGCAGTGTTTACAGTTGCCTGTCTATTTTGCAGTCACCTATACTCTGGCCATAAGTCGTCTGTATGCATACGGTGCGTAAGTTGCTTCTCAATATTTTATTTCCATCCCCTGCAGCAGTCGCCTACTGAAGGATATACAGTCTACTATCCATTATACAGTCGCATGTGTAGTCTTCTACAGTCGACTGTCCTGGCTCAAATTATAGCCGTTGGGATTTATTCAGCCGTTGATCAGTCGACTGTCAAATGATCATCAGTCGACTGTCGATGACGTTTCAGCCCAAATTCTAACCGTTACAGCTTTTTGTTTTTGGCTTTATCCTTGGGGTTTGAGAGTTCTTATAGGGTTCCTATATATATGAGAGAGCTGAGTTTATTAAAACTTCTTGATGCTATTGAAAATCATTAGAGATTGAGTAAGCCACTCTCAAACTCTCTCATTTCCCTCTTTGAGCTCATTCTCTTCTTCGTGCATTGAAATCAAGTTCAAGTGAAATCATCCAAGTGAATTTCTAGCAAATCTCATCACTTGGAGATCCTCTTTCATGCCTTGCATTCATTAATGAGTAAGTTCATCTCAAGGCATAGGTTAGAGTATTTGTTTTACTTTGTTATTTCATCGAAACCCTAGCTTTCTATGTGAGAGCTAGTTACTCTCTGTGTGAGAGTATAATCTTCTGTGTGAGTGTTGGTTGAGATCTCTCTGTGTGAGAGTTTGAGTCTCTCTGTATGATAGCATAAGTCTTTCTGTGTGAAAGTAAGGATTTCTCTGTGTGAGAATCCAAATCCGCTGTGTAAGGTATCTCTGTGTGAGATTGTATTCACTTCTCTGTGTGAGAATTATAGTGGATATTGGTATCACTGGACGTACCCAAGTTTGGGAAACCAGGGTAACATCTTGTGTTTGCACTTAGATTTTTGTGGTGTTTAAATTACTCTTGCATTTATAATTCCGCATTTGCAAGTTTAATTTTTAAATACGCAATTTGTGCCATTACACTATTCATCCCCTAGTGTGTTATTGTTAGTATTACAAGGATAAGACGATCCTTACAGATATCTAAGCCTAGAGGGGGATGAATAGGCTAATAAAAATTCTCGTGCAACCCACTAACAATCACACGTAGTTATAGCAGATTCAAAGTAAATAAAAGCAACCATAGATGCACAACAGATTTACCCTGGTTCGGTTGATCACCACGACCTACGTCCAGTCCTTGACAGAAAATATTATATTAATAGTGTACAAGCACAACCGTAATAGCTAGAGAACCAACGTCTCTACACTCACCAGGCTCAATACCACACTCACCGTGTTCAACACTATCAATCCTAATATATGCACTTCCTTGACGACACCCGTCAAGTTCCTCTTGTCTAGACCACCACTAGACAAGACCCCAAAATGTCACAAGTAAACGGTAAGTTTTCCCTATAGAGATCAAACAATACCGCACAAAACTAATAATAAGAGTTTAGAAATCTCAGTTTTGTGTAGCCATCTTCGTCTCCGTCAATCAGCACGGGCTTGCTCTCGTCTAACAAAATGTAGTCGTCACGTCATGCAACTCAAGTTGCGGCCTTGGCTTGTATCTGAAAGTAGCGGCCTTGTCTCCTCCGTAGCAACTTGCGGCCTTGCTCAATGGTGGATACTTACATCCTCCTCATTGATGGATGTTGGCTAGCAAGGGGCTTGATCAACTTGGATGATGGCATGTGGCCTCCTTGGCTTAATGGCACTATGAGGTTGCGGCTTCTCCTTTGGCTAGCTCCTTTGTAGATGCTTACGGTACTAGATCTCCTTCTGGGCACTTGCGAGAGTTGATGTGGCAATGGGAAGATCCAAGTTGATGTTGCGGCTAGGAGATGTTGTTTAGGGGCTAATCTTGCGGCAAGAGATCTTCTCCTTGTTGATGGTTCTTTGTAGAGGATGGAGCTTGGTTGAAGGGGTTGCGGCAATGAGAACTTGAGGAGTAGGATTGCGGCAAGGAAGAGTATAGCTATTTGGGATGTTACGGCCAAGTATATGATGTAGAAGATGAAGCTTTAAGGATGACTTGCGCAAGGTGCTTGGTTGTGGCTATAGGATTTTGGCTTAGGGGCTTTGGAGCTTGGATAGATGCCGTAACTTTTGGCCTTGGATCTTCAATATGTCCGACCCTCTTTTATGGTGTTTGCCGCACTCTTCTTCCTCTTGGATGCATGTTTTAAATAGGAGGGTGGCTGGGGTTTAGGTGCAGCCAAAGGAGGAGGAATAACAAGATACGTTGCGGCTAATGAGGGGTCCAATGGCTAGGATGCAATCCCCTTGGAGATAGGAAAGCAAGATGGTTTGGATTGTGGGGATTTGATTAGATCTTGTTGCAATGCTAATAGGATTGGGAATTTGAATTAGAATTGACTTTGGATTCAATAGGATATGAGATTGGAATAGGGAACCAAGTAGGATTTGAATTTATCACAAATGATTTGCAAGAGATACTCCATATCCCTACATCTTTGACCAAGTCCAAATTGCTATATGAATAGCAATTTCCTCCATCAATTAACTTAATCATCACTTTGAAGATTTACAAGCGTGCTACTCCTGAAAACACTTAGCACACACATTAGAACGTTCATGCATGTTTGTTATCATCAAACACGAAGTCAACAATTGATGTATCCAACATACGTTGTATCCAACAATCTCCCCCTTTTGATGATGACAAACTATTATAGGATTTGCCCCAACGTTCCAAAATAATACATCGTGACATGTTTGTGTGAAGTGTGAGAATGGGAGGATGTATGCAACAATATAACACTTGATGTACAAGCATATAAGCATGCAATGATGTAGCAATAATGTGGTACAAATAAGCATGGCATGCTCCCCCTATTTTCATGCTCCCCCTTGAACATATATTCTCATATTCAATTATTCATTAATTCCCCCCTTAAACCAAAACTCATATATAAGCATTAACGCATCAAATCTTCAATATTTTCTCCCCTTTTTGTTATCATCAAAAGTGTATAAACGAAGTCTAGTTCATGTCTCATGCAAAAATATAGTATTATAAATTACAACTAGCTCATTCATATCATTTTCCTTAAAATAAGCACTTCAAATTCAATGAAAAGAGTAACATAAACTTCTACACTATCGTGTAAATGTGATGATTAAATAATTGAAGCACAAAGGGAGAAGGTCTCATAGAAATCAACCAAAACCAATCCACATTTTTCATTAAACGTGATATCACTAGGATTGATTTTCCCCACCTCATTAAAAATGAGTTCAAGGTACCACACCCCAAAAGTATAGCATATAAGGACTCTTAGATGTTGGGGTGACATTGCTTGACGAGTATAACACCAACGCTAAAGATTACCCATAAAACAAATGTTGGATACTTGTGGGTAGTATACTTACCATGAATTGTATCTATTTTACATACGAAGCAATTTTCATTCTTTTTCATTTTTCATAACGTAAAACCCTTTCTTTTTGGCTCAATTTTTATCCATGACAAATACACATCATATCCCTTAAATTTATCAGCTATTTTCAACCTACATTCACTTTCCAACATTTCATTAAAGAATCTCCAATTGTGCAACAATATTCAATACTAGTGGAACTGAAACTGTAGGTGTAGAAATCATGTTATTCAATTCATTAAACATGTCACGGCTATTTAGAGATACTAATATGCACATGTAGCTATAACAATAATACAATGTTTTCTACAAGGATATGAATGACATTCAATAATACTACTTGAATGATACAAAGAGAAAAGATATACATTAAACACAATTTTTTTCTTTTTGTCTTTTTCAATTTTTTGATATATATATATATATAATGAACTAGGCAAACTTGAATCAAGCAAACTAGCACACAAATTAAAAATAGTTCAAGCATGCAAAAGAAACAAAAAAAATGCTATGAAGGCATGCATTAAGTTCAAGGAATACAAAACCATACATTCGCGTCGTCGTTTGACTAAGGAGCTATATAATGAAAACGTTCAATCCAAAGATCCTCATCAAATCTCCATCGTACCTACACGGTAGCTGCTATATGTGACCTTGGAATCTAACAAGGTCCACTCATATTAGTCATCAAAGATTTAGCAACTCATACTTGTTTGAATTTCATATTCGTGTTACTAAACTTGCAATAATAAGATGTATGACCAACACTATCACAAGCAAAGCACTTTGCATGTATATTTTTGACAATAGTAGGCACATTGTGAATTTTCTTAAATTTTGCTTTTCAACGTTTTTCAGACCAAATCCAAGTCCACGTCTATTATTGCCATATAATTGATTTTCAAGTATAGTATCCAACGAATGTTTACCAATTGAAAATTTCCTTAATGACAATTCTAGACTGGTTACTTTAGATTTCAATAAAGCATTTTCATTCACAATTAAAGTGCATTTACTTATATAAGCTTTCTTATTTTCATCTTCATTGTTTTCAAATTCAACCATTTTTCTTTTAAGCTCGTTATTTATCATGCATAATTTATCATTAAGCTCTCTAATCACATAATCTTTTTCAGTTTCAAGCTTAATTAAATATTGCTTAAGCATGCTAATATCTTTCAATAAAGAAGAACAAGAAAGATAATTAGCTTTTTCATGCAACCTAGAATTCTCTTTTTCCAATAAAGCAATGGTAGAATCACATGCAACAAATTTTCCTTTTACCTTATTAATTTCTAATGACATGTGGTAGTCGTCTTGTTGCATTTTTCATTGGATTTCTATAATCTTCTAAGGTGAATTATAGCTCTACAATTTTCTCTTCCATGGCTTTACAAATAGTTAGGAGTTCAGAATAACTACTAAATTTTACCTTATCATCTTTTGCCATGAAGCAAAGGGAGGAGTAGGCTAAAATCTCCTCAGTCTCATCCTCTTTATCCATGTCCCACGTTCGCACCACAGCTTTTCCTTTCTTCTCCGCAACATTAGCTATGTCTTGTGGGCAATCCTTTATAACGTGACCCAGCTTTTTACATTTAAAACATTTACCTTTATTAATAGCAGTCTGTTCAAATAAATTTCTAGAAGGATTATTGTAACGGTCACTTTCCGACCGTACATATTTTAGCGCGTAGCCGTGTTTTGTGTGCGTTTTGTGTATTTGATTTTTAATACTGTTTTCCGTAGTTCAGACGTGTGACCGAACCCTGTTTTCACGACCCTCTTGGAGGCGCGAGCGCCCCGATATTTTCTTCGTAATTTTTGGACGTCGGAGGCCCAATCTGCTTAACTCATTATTACTTTTTTAAAAAAATTGTTTTTATATTATATTTGTTCTTTTTAAGGGTGCTGTGCGTTTTTAAAACCAACTCAAACTTTTTATAAAAAAATATTTGAATGACAAATCCCGTCCACGTTTTATCCAAATCCTTTTAACTAACCCAATTATTTAACATAATCCTAACCTAATACTGCAAGTTTTTTTAAAGGAAATCAAAACAATCCTTTAAGAAAATCAAACTGTTAAAATCCTAAACTAAATCTAAACCTGTTAACATTATATCTTATGTGATTTTTTTAATCCCAACAAACCCCATCCCTACCCACGTGAACCACCCTATTCCCCACTTCCCACGTCAGACCCCCCACTCTCACACATACCCTCTTTTCTCTCCCCTCTAGCATCCCTACAAAGGCTAGCTAAAAGGAGACCTGAGCACTGCACATCGACAAAGAACCCTGGCATTCTCCCATCTTCATGCGACCGCCTCCACAAAAAAACGCAAGCAACCTATGTCCTCTACAGCAACCCTACTCCCCCTAGGGATTTTATGCATCGTTTGACCTTGGGCTCTTCATATACTGTCGCACACACAAGCCTCCCCTACCGAAACCCTAGTCCCCTCAGCACCCCAGCACGCGCGCCTCCTCCGGCAGCACACGCCGCCATGCGTCCTCCTCAAAAACCCATCGACAGCATCCTCCTCTCCCCCGCATCCGATTCCCCCTAGCCCCTCTCTCCTACTCAAGCCACCCTCCGACCAGCGGCCACTAACCACTGCAGGCCGCCGGATCCCTTAACCTCCGACGCCGGCGTCGCCTTCTCCACCTCTGCGCCCAGTTCTGCTCCCCTCTCCCTGCAGACCCACTCACTTGCAGCCCTCTCCCTCACGCACACAGAGATCCGACGCCAGGCCGTGCCATCATCCTCTACGCATCACAACCCGCCAGCCCTTTTCTCTCCGACAATACCCAAGAGCAGCCGCGTGCAACCCACAGGCAGCTGGAACTACCGTCAGCACTTCTCCAAGCGTCGACAACCACCAGTAGCGCCCAGAACAGCCGCTGCCGCCTCCTCGCGTGTCGACGGCAGATCCCCGACGCCCAACGTCGCTGTTTTGGAGTCGTGTCACCGTCGCTGCCCCCATTCGCTATGCAACGATTAGTAGCTTTACATATAACCTATAACCCACACCGTAATGTAGAGAACCTAATAAAACGGATCGATTAGACGTCGTAGGAACTTTTATAATGTTGTTACGATCAAAAACAGTCTAATCTAAATATGTATTTTATCAAACCAGCGAACCATTATCACCGTAGCGTAGTACCCGTCGAGACGAACCCACGACACCGATATCCCTGGAAACAGGCAAGTGATACTTGCCAGTATTTGTTTAGGCCACATTTAGGCCAATTTTGTGTACTAGCGTAAAAGAGACTAGGCGATGAAATGATAGTCGCCTAGACCCCTTATTTTGATCTAGCTTGACAACGAAGCTAGATCCGACACCATTATTATTGCTATCATTTCATGCTGACTGTCACGTTTACTTTCAATTAACGATACACACTTTTAACTGCTCATTGCCATGTCATGTCATGCATCAAATTGTTCCATCGTGATTGCGTAGCAAACGCTACAATAATTGTAACTATTGAGGCTAGGCACCTGCTTTGCGGGCACAACCCTATGCCAAACCAAAAACACTTCATGGCTCGTGATCCAGAAGAGAGCTCAGTGTTGTTGGAAAACCAACGCTCGATACACGTGGAGGGGTAGGGTTAAGCTATCACGCAGCGTAGAAGTGTGCCTGATCCGCACCTTCAGCTGTAAGGAGTAAGCCATGTGCACAATGTGAAAAGATAGTGTTCGTGATTCGTAAAATAGTGTTTTTCGTAGTTTCTGCTACGACATGTATGCTTGTTTCCATCATGTCATTTTAAATTGTTGCATACTTTTAATGCCATGCCATTTCATCATATTAGAACTGCTAGTCGCATTACTTTTATTCGTACCCTTGCACAAAAGTCCTCCGCTTTCCTTTGGGAGACTTATGCTGAATGTGCTCTCTTCTCTTTGGGTGTCACATGTCAGGTTTAGAGACAGAGTTAGTTGCTAAGGACGAGCAGTTCGTAGACATAGAGTTCGAGGTTCCTGCAGAGGCTGAGTTTGAGGACACTGATGACCAGTCCTAGTCTCACTTGGAGACTTCTTTTAGTTGTAACGGTTTCAGTAGTTGATGTTAGGTTTCGGTGCGTAGCACCTATCTCTCTCTGTTTATGTTTCGGCCATATCTTAGGCCTTTTTGTTCAGACTATGTACTCTTGTGACTTTTCTCTGTGATGTTGGAATACATGTTGGATATTGTTGTTGGTGGATATTTCTATGTATGCTTTCTATTTATTATTTTTGTTGTTTCGTCGCATTGCAAGAACCTGCTGTTTAAATCATTCACAGACGCTTATCGGACTTGCAGCTTCACAGCTCCATGTCCAAGCAGACCATCTCACGTCTCGCCTTCCATACTTGAGAAGCGGGGCGTGACAGGTTTTAGTGGTGGTCCATGCAGGTCCTCTTTGCATCTGCGAAATATCGGAACAACAATAATGATAACAACATCCATTTAAATATTCGAAACATTCAAGTCATGAATAGAGTCCAATCTGAACGTTTCCTTATCTTAGATGGCGAGAAGACGCATCGCCCGAGCTGGTAGTGGATCTGGAGCGGGTGATGGAGCAGGAAACGGTGAGGATGCTGATAGAGAACCTACCACGGCGGAGATGATGAGGATGATGCAGCAGATGATGCACGTGCAGCAGAGCATGCTTCAGAATGCCCCTCGCTTCGAGCCAGGAGCAAAGCAGTTTTGGGAGCTGGGCCCGACGTACTTCACTGGGTCAGAAGGACCCTTGGCTGCGGACGAATGGATGAAGAATACGGAGGATAATCTGCTTCTCTCAAAGGTTAACCCGGCTGGATGGGTTGAATTGGTAAAGAAGCAACTGAAGGACAATGCTCGCAGTTGGTGGGAGTCAGAAGAGCAGCTGTTGGTGAGGCCTATCCCCTGGGCCACTTTCAAGGTGAGATTTGATGAGGAGTATTTCCCTCGAGCTGCCAGGAGGGATCTGATGCAGCAGTTTATCAATCTGAAGTAGGGAAATCTGACAGTAGATCAGTACCACCAGGAGTTCACCAAGTTGTGTCGCTTTGCACCGAATTTGGTTCAGACTGACGAGGATCGAGCTCAGCCATTCCTGCAGGGTCTCTCCTTGGATCTGCAGAGTCTGATGTCTTCTTCGGACTTGGACTCTTACGGGAAGTTGCTGGTAGCTGCGAAGTGGCAGGAGCTGATTGCCAATCAGAGGAAGCTGCCGTTTTCAGGTGCTGGGAAGAGGCCTATGGAGCAGGCCAGAGCTGTGGTTAGACCTGAGATGAGGCCTAATCAGTCCGTGCAGTTTAAGAGGCCAGGTGGGGATAGTCAGAAGATGTGTCATTTTTGCGGCAGGACTGGCCATGTGAAGGAGTAGTGCAGGAGGTTTCTGGGCCAGTGCTTACTTTGTGGCGACGCTAAGCATTTAGTGAAGGATTGCCTGCTTGCTAGACAGCCGCAGAAAGCACTTGTAGCCGCTAGACGTAGAGCGCCTCTTATTCCCCAGAAGCAGGCTTTTAAGCCTAGAAGGCAAGCTTTCACGATGACCGCAGTAGAGGCGGAGGCTGAGGACGGAGTTATTGCAGGTAACCCTCAGACTAGTCTTTACTTTTCATTAGTTAACCTTGCATGTTAGATTAGACCTTGTATGCTAGAATAAGTTTTAATTGCTAGTTTGTTTGTTAGGGTTATTCTTGTTTGTGCTTGTCCCGCACGGGTTCTCTTCGACTCCGGTGCATCCATGTGCATCTTATCTCGAAGTTTTGTGGACAAGCATTCTCTGTCGACTTCCCCTCTTTCCAAGAGTTGGGATATCGCTACAGGGAATGGTGTGATCTCGGTATCCCTTGGTTATCGATCTTGTTCCTTGGTAGTTTGTGGACTCGAGCTTTATGCCGATTTTATCGTCCATGACATTACCAATTATGATACCGTTCTCGGGATGGATTGGCTTAGTTGCTTCTTCGCTACGATCGACTGCCGATGGAAGAAGGTGGTGTTTGAGATTCCTGGTCATCCGACCTTTGAGTTCAGCAGTGGTGGCAGTTCGCTTGGGCCAGTCAGATTTCGGGCCAAGCCAGTGGTGGAGCTTGTAGCTATGCAGATGGAGGTGAGTGGACCAGCTGTGGTAAGAGATTTCGATGATGTCTTACCTGAGGAGTATTCCGGACTGCCGCCCGATCGAGCCTTGAGTTCTCGATTGATCTTATTCCGGGAGCGCAACCCATTTCGAAAGCACCGTATCGTATGGCTCCGGCAGAGTTGGAGGAGCTACGTAGACAGTTGGAAAAGCTTTTGCAGAAGGGGTATATCCATCCAAGTGTGTCTCTGTGGGGAGCACATGTTCTACTGGTGAAGAAGAAGGATGGTTCATGTCGGATGTGCGTGGACTACAGAGAGTTGAATGTCGTCACCATCAAGAACAAGTATCCGTTACCGTGGATAGACAACATTTTTGATCAGCTTGGAGGATCGAAGGTATTCTCTAAACTGGATCTCAGGAGCAGATATCACCAGCTGAGGGTGAAGAAGGATGATGTACAGAAGACAGCATTCAGAACGAAGTATGGACACTACAAGTTCGTGGTTATGCCTTTCGATGTGACCATCGCACCCGTAGTTTTCATGAACCTGATGAACCTGATATTCCATGTCTTCTTAGATAAGTTCGTCGTTATCTTTATTGACGACATCTTGATCTATTCGAGGTCAGAAGAGGAGCATGCTGAGCACTTGAGGACAGCTCTGGAGATTTTGAGGAAGCATCGTTTGTATGTGAAGTGTTCCAAGTGCGAGTTCTGGCTGGATATAGTTGCCTTCCTTGGACATGTGGTGTCAGGAGATGGCATAGCCGTGGATCTGGAGAAGATCAAGGCTATCAGAGAGTGGCTGATTCCACGGACAGCGTCTGAGATCAGGAGTTTTCTTGGGCTAGCAGGATATTATCAGCGCTTCATCAAGGATTTCTCTAGGATTGCCGAGCCGATGACTAGACTGACGAGGAAAGACACACCGTTCGTTTGGTCTGATGCTTGTGAGGAGGATTTTTCTATTCTGAAGGCGAGATTGACGTCAGCACCTATTCTAACTGCGCCTGATCGGAGTGGAGGCTTCGAGATCTTTTGTGATGATTCTGGCAATGGTCTCAGTTGCGTTTTGCATCAGCATGGACATGTGGTCGCGTACACTTTATTGAGATTGTGCTTCCTGGAGAGGTTTCGTCATGGATGTGTATGCAGACACAGTCGACGATCGTGGATTGGACCAAGGCAGGTCAGGCTGGAGATCCGAAGCTGAAGAAGATCCACGAACAGGTAGAAGCCGGTCTGCGGACTGACTTTCTGATTCATGAGGATGGCTCGCTGAGGTATCGAGCCAGAGTTTGCGTGCCAGCTAGAGATGTTAGAGAGGAGTTGCTTATTGAGGCACATAGTTCGCCGTATTCTGTGCATCCTGGAGGCACCAAGATGTACAAGGACCTTCACCTGAACTACTGGTGGCGAGTTTCAGTACCGCGTACCACCCGTAGACAGATGGCCAGTTCGAGAGGATGATTCAGATTTTGGAGGACATGCTGAGAGCGTGCATGTTGGACTTCAAGGGGTCTTGGGAGGATCATCTTCATTATGTGGAGTTTGCCTATAATAACAGCTACCAGGCAAGCATTGGCATGTTGCCATTTGCTGCACTTTATGGGAAGAAATGTCGATCGCCACTGAGCTGGGATGACATTGGAGACAAGGAGCTGTTACGGCCTGAGATGATTGTTGAGGCGGTGGATGTTGTGAGGAACATTAGGGAGAAGCTGAGGATCGCTCAGGACCGTTTCAAGCATTGGACAGATGCTAAACGGCGACCGTTGGAGTTTCAGCCTGGAGACTATGTTTTTCTTAAGATCTCTCCGAATCGAGGAGTTATTCGATTTGAGAAGAGAGGCAAGCTGAGTCCGAGGTATATTAGACTTTTTGACGTTGTGGAGAGAGTTGGAGCTGTGGCTTACCGCTTGGCGTTGCCGCCATCATTGGAGGGAGTTCACGACGTGTTTCACGTATCTCAGTTACGTCGATACGTCAGTGATCCATCTCATGCTGTGGATTTTTCGGAGATCATGGTCCATCGGACCTGACCTATAATCAGCAACCAGTTGAGATTCTGGATCGACGGCAGAAACAGTTGAGGAATAAGACCGTCGACATGGTTAAAGTGCAGTGGCGTCATGGTTCCCCTAGGGAGTCCACCTGGGAGCGCGAGGATGATATGAGAGAGCGCTTTCCGCACTTATTTCTGGAGCCGTAGTTGATGTTGATTCCGAGGGCAGAATCATTCCTAAGGTGGGTAGGATGTAACGGTCACTTTTCGACCGTACATATTTTAGCGTGTAGCCGTGTTTCGTGTGCATTTCGTGTATTTGATTTTTAATATTGTTTTCAGTAGTTCAGACGCATGACCGAACCTTGTTTTCACGACCCTCTCGGAGGCGCGAGCGCCCCGATATTTTCGTCGTAATTTTTGGACATCGGAGGCCCAATCTTCTTAACTCATTATTACTTTTTTTTAAAAAAAATTGTTTTTATATAATATTTGTTCTTTTTAAGGGTGCTGTGCATTTTTAAAACCAACTCAAACTTTTTATAAAAAATATTTGAATGACAAATCACGTCCACGTTTTATCCAAATCCTTTTAACTAACCTAATTATTTAACATAATCCTAACCTAATACTGTAAGTTTTTTTAAAGGAAATCAAAACAATCCTTTAAGAAAATAAAACTGTTAAAATCCTAAACTAAATCTAAACCTGTTAACATCATATCTTATGTGATTTTTTTAATCCAAACAAACCCCATCCATACCCACGTGAACCACCCTATTCCCCACTTCCCACGTCAGACCCCCCCACTCTCCCACATACCCTCTTTTCTCTCCCCTCTAGCATCCCTACAAAGGCTAGCTAAAAGGAGACCTGAGCACTGCACATCAACAAAGAACCCTGTCATTCTCCCATCTTCATGCGCCTGCCTCCACAAAAAAAGCAAGCAACCTCTATCCTCTACAGCAACCCTACTCCCCCTAGGGCTTTCATGCATCGTTTAACCTTGGGCTCTTCACCTACTGCCGCACACACAAGTCCTCCCCTACCGAAACCCTAGTCCCCTCAGCACCCGAGCACGCGTGCCTCCTCCGGAAGCCCACGCTGCCATGCATCCTCCTCCAAAACCCATCGACATCATCCTCCTCTCCCCTGCATCCGATTCCCCCTAGCCCCTCTCTCCGACTCAAGCCACCCTCCGACCAGCGGCCCCTAACCACTGCAGACCACCGGATCCCTTAACCTCCGATGCCGACGCCGCCTTGTCCACCTCCGTGCCCAGTTCTGCTCCCCTCTCCCCACAGACCTGCTCACCTGCAGCCATCTCCCTCACGCACATAGAGATCCAACGCCAGGCCGTGCCATCATCCTCCATGCATCACAACCCGCCAGCCCTCTTCTCTCCGACAAAACCCAAGAGCAGCCGCGCGTAACCTACATGCAGCTTCTACCCACGCACGAACTGCCGTCAGCACTTCTCCAAGCGTCGACAACCACCAGTAGCGCCCAGAACAGCCGCTGTCGCCTCCTCGCGTGTCGACGGCAGATCCCCGACACCCAACGTCGCTGTTTTAGAGTCGTGTCACCGTCGCTGCCCCCATTCGCTACGAAACGATTAGTAGCTTTACATATAACCTATAACCCACACCGTAATGTAGAGAACATAATAAAACGGATCGATTAGACGTCGTAGGAACTTTTATAATGTTGTTACGATCAAAAACAGTCTAATCTAAATATGTGTTTTATCAAACCAGCGAACCATTATCACCATAGCGTAGTACCCGTCGAGACGGACCCACGACACCGATATCCCCGGAAACAGGCAAGTGATACTTGCCAGTATTTGTTTAGGCCACATTTAGGCCAATTTTGTGTACTAGCGTAAAAGAGACTAGGCGATGAAATGATAGTCGCCTAGACCCCTTATTTTGATCTAGCTTGACAACGAAGCTAGATCCAACACCATTATTATTGCTATCATTTCATGCTGACTGTCACGTTTACTTTCAATTAACGATACACACTTTTAACTGCTCATTGCCATGTCATGTCATGCATCAAATTGTTCCATCGTGATTGTGTAGCACACGCTACAATAATTGTAACTATTGAGGCTAGGCACCTGCTTTGCGGGCACAACCCTATGCCAAACCAAAAACACTTCATGGCTCGTGATCCAGAAGCGAGCTCAGTGTTGTTGGAAAACCAATGCTCGATACACGTGGAGGGGTAGGGTTAAGCTATCACACAGTGTAGAAGTGTGCCTGATCCGCACCTTCAGCTGTAAGGAGTAAGCCATGTGCACAATGTGAAAAGATAGTGTTCGTGATTCGTGAAATAGTGTTTTTCGTAGTTTCTGCTACGACGTGTATGCTTGTTTCCATCATGTCATTTTAAATTGTTGCATACTTTTAATGCCATGCCATTTCATCATATTAGAACTGCTATTCGCATTACTTTTATTCGTACCCTTGCAAAAAAGTCCTCCGCTTTCCTTTGGGAGACTTATGCTGACATGTGCCCTCTTCTCTTTGGGTGTCACATGTCAGGTTTAGAGACAGAGTTAGTTGCTAAGGATGAGCAGTTCGTAGACGTAGAGTTTGAGGTTCCTGCAGAGGCTGAGTTTGAGGACACTGATGACCAGTCCTAGTCTCACTTGGAGACTTCTTTTAGTTGTAGCAGTTTCAGTAGTTGATGTTAGGTTTCGGTGCGTAGCACCTATCTCTCTCTGTTTATGTTTCGGCCATGTCTTAGGCCTTTTTGTTCAGACTATGTACTCTTGTGACTTTTCTCTGTGATGTTGGAATACATTTTGGATGTTGGTGGTGATGGATATTTCTATGTCTGCTTTCTATTTATCATTTTTGTTGTTTTGTCGCATTGCAAGAACCTGCTGTTTAAATCATTCACAGACGCTTATCGGACTTGCAGCTTCACAGCTCCATGTCCGAGCAGACCATCTCACATCTCGCCTTCCATACTTGAGAAGCGGGGCGTGACAGGTTTTAGTGGTGGTCCATGCATGTCCTCTTTGCATCTGCGAAATATCGAAACAACAATAATGATAACAACATCCATTTAAATATTCGAAACATTCAAGTCATGAATAGAGTCTAATCTGAACGTTTCCTTATCTTAGATGGCGAGAAGACGCATCGCCCGAGCTGGTAGTGGATCTGGAGCGGGTGATGGAGCAGGAAACGGTGAGGATGCTGATAGAGAACCTACCACGACAGAGATGATGAGGATGATACAGCAGATGATGCATGTGCAGCAGGGCATGCTTCAGAATGCCCCTCGCTTCGAGCCGGGAGCAAAGCAGTTTTGGGAGCTGGGCCCGACGTACTTCACTGGGTCAGAAGGACCCTTGGCTGCGGACGAATGGATGAAGAATACGGAGGATAATCTGCTTCTCTCGAAGGTTAACCCAGCTGGATGGGTTGACTTGGTAAAGAAGCAATTGAAGGACAATGCTCGCAGTTGGTGGGAGTCGGAAGAGCAGCTGTTGGTGAGTGATCACTCCATATTTTACACCTTTTTTCCGCATGTTTGCATGCCATTTGAATCGCTCAAATCCCGTTTTTCATGATTTATCGACAACATTGCGATACTTTTCACGATTTGTTGTTTTTGTCGTATTTCAGGAGATTTGGAGCGATTTGGAGTGATTCCGAGATACACCCACTCCGGAGTGTCACCGACGACTTCCCTGAGGGGTATTTTGAGATTGGAGAGGAGCGGAGAAGAAAGAACGTCGTAGGAGCGACGAGGAGGTAAAAATACGCAATTTGGGCATCTTCAGTATCTCACTCGGCCGAGTGAAGGAGTCACTCGGCCGACCAACGAGACCCCGCTCGGCCGGCCAGATCGGACACGCTCCAAGCAGTATATCAGCGTGCACTCGGCCAAGCATTAGAAGCCGACTCGGCCGAGTGACGTATCCCGTCCGCCCGAGTGGCACCCAGACGACGGCCATCAAAAAGAGCCAACTTACTGTAATCCGTCAGTCTGAGCAGCAAAAGCCCGACTCGGCCGAGTGGCAATTGTCGTCCGCCCGAGTGAAGATAGCCCATCGGCCGAGTGACGACAACTCACTCGGCCGAGTGACGCCCGATGTGACGACCCCCAAGACCCCAGAGTTACTGGAATCCGTCAGGGTCCCTCACTCGGCCGAGTGACCTTTGTCACTCGGCCGAGTGAGCAGCGCTGCCTGTAGCGGAAATCACGATTTTGGATCTGCACAGGGGCAGTTTGGTCACGAATTTTTGGGCAGTTTTGGGGGGTATTTAACCCCAGATTCTAACCTAGTTTGAAAGCCTTTTCATTTGCTTTTGGCAGCCTTTTTAGTTTAGATTTTTAGAGTTTAATTCTTGTGATTGGAGAGGAGAGAAAAGTGTTATTTTGATTGGATTCTTGGAATGCTACATTGGTTTGTCTCCCTCTCTATTAAAAATCCTATTTTTATTGCTATTTTGAATATTGATATGAATTCCATTGCTGTTTCTATTGATTATTCTTCCATTAGCAATATGATTTGTGAGTAGTTTTAACGTCTTAGGGCGTGGGGATGAACCCTACGAGCCCAATTTCCGATTTGTGACGATTTGGTAGAACTATTGCTAGAATTGATTAGGGCTAGTTTGGGATTGATATAATACGGATAGCTCGGTGTTCATATCGATTGGGATTTGCAAGAGATTGGATCCCAATTCGATAGGAAACCCTAGAAATCCGAATTGGGTTGAAATTGAGTTTCCTTAGTATCGGTTTGCAAGAGATTGGACCGATACTAGGATTCTCGGTTGTAATTCTATACCGATACCCATTTGCAAGAGATTGGACGGGTAGGAACTATCCCAACCTAGGTCGTAGCCCGAGTTTGCACGAGAGTGGGCTCGGGATGCGATTGAACGATGACGTTGATCCTAATGCTAGCTTGCCTAGGCTAGGGTTTGCAAGAGATTGGACCCGAGCCTAGGTTTGCTATAGACCGGCAACAGCGCGAGAACGTGAGCTAGGTTTTACATTCAGTTGCAACTAGTGCACCTGACATTCTACCCTATCAATTGTGAAACCGATGAATCACAATGACGAGATACGGTGAGTAACGGGGATTCCTTATTCCCTAGGCGTCTTTATTTGATTTTATATCTCTTTTTACATTGTTTGACGATTGTGACAACATCACCGAAAGGCAATTTCCTACTTTTCTGTCCCCATAGCCAGGTTGTTCGGAGAAGGCACTATCATACGTCCTCCCTGTGTTCGATACCCGCTCGCCGCTACACCGTGCGCTTGCGGTAAGACTACACGGTCGCTCTTTAGGGTGTACGCCCGGGCGCGACCAAGTTTTTGGCGCCGTTGCCGGGGAGGCGATTGTGTTTGATCCTACCACCCTAGCTATTTCTTTCTTTTTGTTTTATTTCTTCATTTTTTATCTAACCCTTCTATTGTGCTAATCACTTCTTTGAAACTTTGTTTTCCCGTGCATGTACACGAGATCCACATCGGACCCCGTAGATATATTGTTTGATCCTGAGATCGAGCGTACATTGCGGAGAATCAGAGCGGAGAGGAGACCCGATACGGAAGGGAGGTTTATGAACGTTCGGAAGACGCCTGAAGAGTTAGCGGCAAGAATGGCGAGGATTATTTCCATTCGAGATAGGCTCCGACCTAAGACTTCCTCTACTACCTCGTCCATAGCTATGCCGCAGTTGGCGGCCGATAAAAACTTCGAGTTGAAGACCAGATTAGTGGTCCTTATGCAGCAGGATCCTTTTCATGGGAATCCCCATGAAAATCCCCACTACCACATCCAGTTCTTCCTATCAAAGTGTGCCACCTTCCAGATGCCGGGCGTCACCCTAGATGCCATTAGACTGCGCCTTTTCCCCTTCACACTAAAGGATAAAGCTCTTTATTGGTTGAGGACGCAAGTTGAAGGAGTCTTCACCACATGGGATGAGTTGGCGAGCGCGTTTATCGACAAGTTCTATCCGCCCTCCAAGACGGTAAAGATTAGGAGTGCTCTCATGTCCTTCAAGCAAGGACCTCAAGAGACACTCTACGAGGCATGGGAGCACTTCAAAGACCTGCAGCATCAGTGTCCCCACCATAGCATTGAAGATTGGGAGCTCGTCCATAGCTTCTACAATGGTCTCCAACCAGGGACCAAGCAGATTATTGATGCCACGGCAAATGGGGCCATCCTATCGAAGACTCCCGACGAAGCTACGGCCTTACTTGAGGAGATGGCCTCGAACAATCAACAGTGGGGCGACGAGCGAGGACACTCTTCGTCCTCCTTGAAGCCATCTAGCATCTATGAGGCCAAGGCCGTGGCGGAGCTTGCCAACAAGTTTGATTCTCTCCACAAGGTAGTGAAGAGACTGGAGAAATATATTACGGAGCCCCAAGGAGCCCCTTCCACATCCACACCAACAAGTCAAATGTGCGATTGGCAAGACCAATCCCAAGCTATGTATTTGGGAGGAGAACAAGGAGAGGGATCTTTGGAGCAAGTTCAATACGTCACGGGAAACCAAGGATATTGGACCAATCCGGCCACTAGAAACCATCTCGGTTTCTCCTATGCCAACAATGATGGAGCATTGAACCCCCCGCAAAAACTACCTCATCAAGCTCGACAACAACAACAACAACAACAACATTATCCACCAAGGGGGCCACCGCAACAAAATTTCCCACCAAGGCAACAAGTGGGACCTTATAGGCTGCCCGGATACAATCAAGGGTGGAGAAATCCAAACCCTCTACAAGCTCAACAACGATCTGAATTTGAAGCTAAGGTGGAGGAGTTTATGGTCGAGCAGAAGAAGATCAATGCTTCCTTGAAGGCGGGCCAAGACTCTCTTACAACTGTCGTTGGACAAATTGCGGAGCAACTTGCGTTGCTCAATAGAAACAGTCAACAGTTGCCGGCTCAACCTAAGCAAAATCCACGGGGCAACACCGGCCATATCAACGCCATGGTTGCAGTTACTACTAGAGGCGGGAAGGATACCACTCCCGTCATGATTCCTACCGAGGAGCCCGTGGTGGAGATTGTAGAGCCAAGCGAGCCGGTCATTGAAGTTGAGAGAGAGAAAGAGCCGCAAGGGGAAGAAAAGTCCAGAGCGGAGCAGCAGATTGAGGAGCGCCGTTTTATGCCACCGATCCCATTCCCTCAGAGGCTAGCTAGAGCAAAGATGGAGAAACGGCTAGCCAAGTTTCTTGAGTATTTGAGAGGGGTAAGCCTCAATGTCCCCTTCCTCGACGCTATCGTGGAGATCCCGACATACGCCAAGTTCTTAAAGGATTTGATTACGAGAAGAAAGAGGAAGGAGAAAATCATGCTCGCTGAGGAGGGGACTTGGTTCACAAGGAAAGAGAAGGAGCCCGCCAAATTCAAAGATCCGGGGAGTTTTCGAATTCCTTGCACCTTAGGCGGCGTCCCTCTACAAAAGGCGTTAGTAGACTTAGGGGCTAGTGTTAGCCTCATGCCTCTCTCTATGTTCCGAAGATTGAACACCGGCACAGATTTGAAGCCTACCGACATGCGGATACAACTAACAGATGGTCGGATCACAAGGCCGGTAGGGATCGCAGAGGACATCCCGTTACAAGTCCTGGGAGGCATATGTTTTCCATGCGACTTTGTGGTCATGGATGTCAAGGAGGAGGGCGATACGTCGCTAATACTTGGACGCCCATTCCTCGCCACCGCCGGTGTCATTGTCGACGTACGTGAAGGGACTCTAACATTGAACGTCGGCAACATCGAAGTGGAGCTTCATATACCCAAGGCAATGAAACACGTGCCTTATCATGAGGAGCTCGACTATATGTGTCACGACCCGCTTCCCTAAAATGGAGGCGAGACGTGAAAAGGTCCGCATGGGAGTGGAGCGGTGAAGCCCCAAACCCAATAAGCGTCAATTTAGTATAAGCAGGTCCCTGTAATTGCAATCGAAACAACAATAATAATAATAATAATAATAATATAAGACGGATATGAAATACCAATCCCGAAGTTTGTCCACAAAGTATTCAACATCACAGAAAAGCCACCAGGCTAAAAAGGAAGAGTCTAAGGGCCCAGAACAAGGCCAAACAAAAGCAACGACATAAATAAGTATAGGTGCCACGCACCGATAACAAACAACTGCCTAACAAAATAAAACACAACGGAGACACTAGGACTGGTCCCCAGTGTCCACGTACTCCCCGTCCAACACGGGCTCAAGCTCGGCGTCCGCAAACACCTCACCCTCCGCGGGCAACTCAGGCTCAAGGTCTAACATGCGTCACCCAAAAGAGAGAGGGGCACATGTCAGCAAGTCTAAAAGACTTGGGCAAGGAAACTGAAAGTGACTAACAACCTAGCATTTAAATGTTAAACAATGGCATGGCAGTTAAGTATGATGCAATAGTTAAAAGAGAGGCAAACACTCACGATGTAGCAAAAGCTACCAAAACACTAATCACTTATCACTTAACACTTATCACTTATCACTGTTAATCACTTAGTGCATAGAGAGTCCACCTGCTGGCCCGCTCGTGGCTCAGGCCGCTTATCTCTATCACTATCAATCACTTGTGCACTAGAGAGTCCACCTGCTGGCCGGAGTGGCGGATCAGGCCAACTCGGGGCTCAGGCCGCTTATCTCTTACCCCACCCATATGTGTCGAGCGTTGGGATTTCCAACTCACTGAGCTCGCTTCTGGATCACGAGCCAGGAAGTGTAATTGGCATAGGGGTGCACCTAGCCGGTATCCGAGCGTTGGGGTTTCCAACTACAGGGCTCGCTTCTGGAACACGAGCCAGGAATATAATGTTGTAGCGTGTGCTACACAATCACAATAATTTATCACTATGCAATGACATGAACAAATGATTGCGTACCGTTAATTGAATTTAAACGTGACATACAAGCGTGATGAGGGTGACGGACCAAGCTTCGTTGTCAAGCTAGGTCAATGGCGTCTAAACGGCTATCCTTTCACCGTTTAGTCTCTTTTACGCTAAAACAAGGTAATGGCCTAAGACATGGCCCAAATCAAGAGATGCAAGTTTCACTTGCCTATCACCGGGGACGATGGTTACGAAAGTTCGTTTCCGCGGATGCTAGCCTACGGGGGAATCGCTGTTATGGGGAACAATCATCAAAACATAAGTATTTTATTAGGGTTTCATAAAAATTACAATAAGACACGAAAACAACGGTAGATCGATTTCTTACCGAGAGGAGGCGGAAGAAATACTCCGGGGAACCCTAGGATCAGATCTGGAAAAGATTGGAGAAGTTTGGGGAAACTAGGGTTTAGGGGGATTTTGGGGATTTGATGGATTTTGGTGAGATTTTAGGGAAGATGAGAGGTAGTTGGAGTGAATGGATGGATTGGATGATGGATTTAGGGCTTGGAATGGAGAAATGGAGCTTGGAGGAAGATGGGGGCTGAAGGGGGAAGATTTTAGGGTTTTGGGTCGTGTTGGAGAAGAAGAAGTCGTTTGGGAGGGGTATTTATAGGTTGGGCTGGCGGCTGCCCAGAAATTAGGGTTTTAACACTGGTTAGTCGGTCCAAGAGCAACCACTGACCGACTAGTTTGGCAACTAGTCGGTCGGTCGACCAACGCAGACCGACTAAGTGCAAACAGTAACTCCTGAACGAAAATAGGATTCTAGAGTTAGTCGGTCCATGAACAAGTACTGACCGACTAGTTTAGCATCTAGTCGGTCGATGAACGTTCTTAGACCGACTAAGAGTAAACAGTAACTGATACAAAAATAATTTGATGAGTTAGTCGGTTCAAGAAGCATTGCTGACCGACTAGTTTGCAACCTAGTCGGTCAACCAACGTTCTTAGACCGACTAACGATAAACAGTAACTCCTGAGAAATTTAGAAAGCTAACTAGTCGGTCCAAGAAGGATTGCCGACCGACTGGATCGTCATCTAGTCGGTCGGTGGCCCTTCTTACACCGGCTAATGAGCACAGAAAAGTACCGATACGGAGCGCGGGGCCCCGTGATCGAATCCTAAGACTCCTAGGCTTGATCTAATAGTTAGATATGACCGTTATGAAGCCCGTCACAAACGACGTACTTCGAAATCGACGATCCTAAGGAAGAAACGAGAAAAATACGACGAATCGATCGAAAAGAAAGTTACGGAGACGAAAACCACACAAGAGAAGAAAATCCACCAAAACATATATTATATTATAATAAATTCAGATACAAGAAAACCAGTCGTTACATCCTCCCCAACTTAAGAAAAATTCCGTCCTCGGAATTTCCGAATACTCACGAGTCCGGAAACAAAAGGGGGAAACGCTCTCGCATCTCATCTTCTCTCTCCCAAGTGGACTCTCCCGGCGAGCCGTGCCGCCACATCACTCTAACAAGATCGACGACCTTGTTTCGAAGTGACTTCTGACGCCTGTCCAGAATCTGCACTGGATGCTGGTCATACGTCAAATCTGAGCGAACGGCGATCTCCGAGAAATCCACGGCATGAGATGGATCGCTAATGTATCGACGAAGCTGCGACACATGGAAAACATTGTGAACTCCTTCCAAAGATGGCGGCAAGGCCAAGCGATAAGCTACCTCGCCAACCCTCTCCAAAACATCAAATGGTCCAATGTATCGCGGGCTCAACTTCCCACGCTTCCCAAAACGAATCACACCACGATTCGGGGAAATCTTCAAGAACACATGGTCGCCCGGCTGAAACTCCAAAGGACGACGTTTAGCATCCGCCCAATGCTTAAAACGGTCCTGAGCAATCCTCAACCTCTCCCGAATATTCCTGACAATATCCACGGCCTCCACGATCATCTCAGGTCCCAACAACTCCCGATCACCAACGTCATCCCAACTCAATGGCGATCGACATCTCCTCCCATAAAGAGCGGCGAAAGGCGCCATGCCAATACTCGCCTGGAAGCTGTTGTTGTAGGAAAACTCCACCAAATGTAGATGGTCCTCCCACGAACCCTTGAAATCCAACATGCACGCCCTCAGCATGTCTTCCAAAATCTGAATCGTCCTCTCGGACTGGCCATCCGTCTGCGGATGGTACGCCGTGCTGAAACTCAGACGCGTACCCAAGCTCTTCTGCAAACTCTGCCAAAACTGAGATGTGAACCTCGTGTCTCTGTCAGACACGATACTCACGGGGACTCCATGAAGTCGCACGACTTCCTCCATATATCTCCTCGCTAGCACCTCCGTGGACTGTCCCACTCGGAATGGAATAAAATGCGCAGATTTGGTCAATCGATCTACGATCACCCAAATCGCGTCATTCTGCTTCGGACTCCGAGGTAGTCCAGTCACGAAATCCATAGTGATGTGCTGCCACTTCCACTCCGGAATCGGAAGCGGTTGTAGCAACCCGGCCGAACGCTGATGCTCCGCCTTCACTTGCTGGCAAACCAAACACTTGGCTACACTCCGAGCCACGCTCCTCTTCATACCATGCCACCAATAATTCAGACGAAGATCCTGGTACATCTTGGTGCCACCAGGATGCACAGAATACGGCGAACTGTGTGCCTCCACCATCAACTCCTCTCTGATATCCCCAGCGGGCACACACAACCTGGCTCCAAACCTCAGCGAGCCATCCTCATGAATCAAAAAGTCAGTCCGCAGACCGGCTTCCACCTGCTCCCGAATCTTCACCAGCTTCGGATCCTCAGCCTGGCCAGCCTTAATCCGATCCACGATCGTCGACTGTACCTGCATGTACATCAACGAAGAAGCCTCCCCAGAAAGAACAATCTCCACGCCAGACTCGCAAAAATCCTGCTGCAATCTCCACTGCGAGGTCAAAATCATCACCGCTGGAAGCCTACTCAGCGCATCAGGAACCACATTCACCTTGCCAGGGTGATACTGCAAATCAATCTCATAATCCGCCATAAGCTCCAACCATCGACGCTGTCGCATGTTGAGCTCCTTCTGAGTAAAAATATACTTCAAGCTTTTGTGATCGGTGAAAATCTTCACTTTCTCACTCAGCAAGAAGTGCCTCCAAATCTTAAGAGCAAACACAACGGCAGCCAACTCCAAATCATGCGTCGGATAATTCTTCTCATGAACCTTAAGCTGACGAGACGCATACGCCACAACATGCCCGTGCTGATGCAACACACAACCGAGACCCTTGCCAGAAGCATCGCAAAAGATCTCAAATCCACCGCTGCGATCAGGCACAACAAGAATAGGGGCACTCGTCAACCTCTCCTTCAGAATACCAAAAGCACTCTCACAATCACCCGACCAAACATAAGCAACATCCTTCCGCGTCAACCTGGTCATCGGCTCAGCAATACGAGAAAAGTCCTTAATGAATCGCCGATAGTAACCAGCAAGTCCAAGGAAACTCCGAATCTCAGACGCAGACGACGGAACAGGCCACTCCCTGATGGCCCTAATCTTCTCGGGATCCACAGAAATACCATCTCCAGTCACCACATGCCCCAGAAAAGCAACTCGATCCAGCCAAAACTCGCACTTCGAAAACTTGGCATACAAACGATGCTTCCTCAAGATTTCCAATACCGTCCTCAAGTGCGAGGCATGCTCTTCCTCCGACTTCGAATAGATCAGAATGTCGTCGATAAAGATAACGACAAACTTATCCAAAAAGTCGTAGAAAATCAAGTTCATCAGATTCATGAAAACTGCGGGCGCGTTAGTTACGCCGAAAGGCATAACCACAAACTCATAGTGTCCATACTTCGTCCTGAACGCTGTCTTCGGAACGTCATCCTTCTTCACCTTCAACTGATGGTAACCACTCCTCAAATCCAACTTAGAAAACACCCTCGAACCTCCAAGCTGATCAAAGATATCATCGATGCGAGGCAACGTGTATTTATTCTTAATGGTCACCGCATTCAACCCCCGATAATCCACGCACATACGACGCGAACCATCCTTCTTCTTTACCAGCAACACCGATGCTCCCCACGGAGACACACTAGGATTAATATAACCCTTCTGCAACAGCTCATCCAACTGCTTCCGCAACTCTTCCAATTCTGCTGGTGCCATACGATATGGCGCCTTCGAAATCGGCTGCGCACCTGGAACAAGATCGATAGAAAATTCCAGAGCTCGATCAGGCGGCAAACCAGACATCTCCTCGGGGAAGACGTCGCCAAAATCACGCACCACAGCTGGCCACTCCAGCTCCATCTGCATAGCCGCAGCCTCCACCGGCCTGGCCCGAAATCTGACAGGACCAAGCGAACTGCTACCACGACTGAACTCAAACACTGGATGTCCGGGAATCTCGAACACCACCTTCTTCCTTCGACAGTCAATCGTAGCATAGAAACTCGCAAGCCAATCCATCCCAAAGACCGCATCGTAGTTGGTGATGTTGTGGACAATAAAATCAGCATAAAGCTCATGTCCACAAACCACCACAGAGCAAGGACTGCACCCACGATGCACCGTGACTACTCCATTCCCTGTGACGATATTCCAACTCTTGGAGAGAGGGGACGTCGACAAGGAATGCCTCTCCACGAAGCTCTGGGCCAAAATGCACATTGACGCACCTGAGTCAAAGAGGACTCGGGCAGGGAACGTGCAAACCAAAACCACACCTAACAAACAGTCTAATCGATCAAATCTTATTCTAGCAACACCATACACAAGCATTCACATAATTTAGCAATCAATTAATTAAGGAAGGAACAATCTAGATCGAAAATTACCTGCAATGACCTCATCCATGGCCAAAACCTCCTCCTCCGTCATCAGAAATGCCTGCCTCCTCGGCGGAGCGGCCCGCTGAAAAGCCTGCTTCTGCGGGACGAGGGGCACCCCACGACCAGCGGGCACCGGGGCTCTCTGCTGCAATGGCGGGGCAGCAATAGGTGTCCCCCAAGGCTGCTTCAACCTCGGGCACTCCCTGATAGCATGGGCGGGATCTCCACAAGCAATACATTGCCCCAAGAACCTCCTACATGATTCCTTGATATGGCCCTCCTTGCCACAGAAATGGCAAGTCCTCCGAACAGGCCCTCCTGGCCTCTTAAACTGAACTGGCGGGTTCGGCCTGAACCCAGGTCGAACCACAGCTCTCGCCTGCTCCACAGGCCTCTTCCCAGCACCAACAATAGACCCCTTCCTCTGGTTCACGAGCAGCTCCTGCCTCTTGGCAGCGACCAAAACCTTCTGATAAGATTCCCGGTCAGAAGAGGTCACAAAGCTCTGGAGCTCTGAAGCAAGCCCCTGCAGAAACCTCTGAGCTCGCTCCTCAGCGTCCTGCACCATCTTTGGTGCAAACCGACTCAGCCTCATGAACTCCTGGTGGTACATGTCCACCGACGAGTTCCCCTGCTTTAGATCGATAAAACGCTGCAGCATCTCTTCCCTGGCAGCCTTCGGGAAGAACTCACCATTAAATCTGGCCTTGAAGGTAGCCCAGACGATCGGCTCTACCAACATCTTTTCCTCAGCATCCCACCAATTCCTGGCGTTATCCTTCAGCTGACGCTTCGCCAAGTCAACCCAACTAACTTCGTTGACCTTGGACATCTTCAGATTGTCCTCGATATTCCTCATCCATTCATCAGCAGCTAGGGGACCTTCGGTTCCATCAAAATACGCAGGACCCAGCTCTCTGAACTGCTTCGCCCCGGGCTCAGGGCGAGGGGTTTCCACCACCCGAGCAGCTCGAGTCACCGGAGCATTCTGCACCTGCAGAAGCACACCCTGCTGAACCTGCATCATTTGCAACATCATCCTCATCATCTCTCCATTAGTGGGCTCCCGCTCAGGCTCCTCGTCATGAGGGGGCGCACCACTACCACCACCACGGGTGATCCGCCTTCCTGCCATCTAATGACGCAGAAAACGAAACAATTAGACTCATAGCTTAGGGCTCGGATGTCGAAATTATTTGTTGGACAATCTTGCATTATTATCGTTATCCCGATAATCACAGTTACAGAGGACCTGCATGGGCCACCACTAAAACCTGTCACGACCCGCTTCCCTAAAATGGAGGCGAGACGTGAAAAGGTCCGCACGGGAGTGGAGCGGTGAAGCCCCAAACCCGATAAGCGTCAATTTAGTATAAGCAGGTCCCTGTAATTGCAATCGAAACAACAATAATAATAATAATAATAATATAAGACGGATATGAAATACCAATCCCGAAGTTTGTCCACAAAGTATTCAACATCACAGAAAAGCCACCAGGCTAAAAAGGAAGAGTCTAAGGGCCCAGAACAAGGCCAAACAAAAGCAACGACATAAATAAGTATAGGTGCCACGCACCGATAACAAACAACTGCCTAACAAAATAAAACACAACGGAGACACTAGGACTGGTCCCCAGTGTCCACGTACTCCCCGTCCAACACGGGCTCAAGCTCGGCGTCCGCAAACACCTCACCCTCCGCGGGCAACTCAGGCTCAAGGTCTAACATGCGTCACCCAAAAGAGAGAGGGGCACATGTCAGCAAGTCTAAAAGACTTGGGCAAGGAAACTGAAAGTGACTAACAACCTAGCATTTAAATGTTAAACAATGGCATGGCAGTTAAGTATGATGCAATAGTTAAAAGAGAGGCAAACACTCACGATGTAGCAAAAGCTACCAAAACACTAATCACTTATCACTTAACACTTATCACTTATCACTGTTAATCACTTAGTGCATAGAGAGTCCACCTGCTGGCCCGCTCGTGGCTCAGGCCGCTTATCTCTATCACTATCAATCACTTGTGCACTAGAGAGTCCACCTGCTGGCCGGAGTGGCGGATCAGGCCAACTCGGGGCTCAGGCCGCTTATCTCTTACCCCACCCATATGTGTCGAGCGTTGGGATTTCCAACTCACTGAGCTCGCTTCTGGATCACGAGCCAGGAAGTGTAATTGGCATAGGGGTGCACCTAGCCGGTATCCGAGCGTTGGGGTTTCCAACTACAGGGCTCGCTTCTGGAACACGAGCCAGGAATATAATGTTGTAGCGTGTGCTACACAATCACAATAATTTATCACTATGCAATGACATGAACAAATGATTGCGTACCGTTAATTGAATTTAAACGTGACATACAAGCGTGATGAGGGTGACGGACCAAGCTTCGTTGTCAAGCTAGGTCAATGGCGTCTAAACGGCTATCCTTTCACCGTTTAGTCTCTTTTACGCTAAAACAAGGTAATGGCCTAAGACATGGCCCAAATCAAGAGATGCAAGTTTCACTTGCCTATCACCGGGGACGATGGTTACGAAAGTTCGTTTCCGCGGATGCTAGCCTACGGGGGAATCGCTGTTATGGGGAACAATCATCAAAACACAAGTATTTTATTAGGGTTTCATAAAAATTACAATAGGATAAGAAAACAACGGTAGATCGATTTCTTACCGAGAGGAGGCGGAAGAAATACTCCGGGGAACCCTAGGATCAGATCTGGAAAAGATTGGAGAAGTTTGGGGAAACTAGGGTTTAGGGGGATTTGGGGATTTGATGGATTTGAGTGAGATTTTAGGGAAGATGAGAGGTGGAATGAGTGAATGGATGGATTGGATGATGGATTTAGGGCTTGGAATGGAGAAATGGAGCTTGGAGGAAGATGGGGGCTGAAGGGGGAAGATTTTAGGGTTTTGGGTCGTGTTGGAGAAGAAGAAGTCGTTTGGGAGGGGTATTTATAGGTTGGGCTGGCGGCTGCCCAGAAATTAGGGTTTTAACACTGGTTAGTCGGTCCAAGAGCAACCACTGACCGACTAGTTTGGCAACTAGTCGGTCGGTCGACCAACGCAGACCGACTAAGTGCAAACAGTAACTCCTGAACGAAAATAGGATTCTAGAGTTAGTCGGTCCATGAACAAGTACTGACCGACTAGTTTAGCATCTAGTCGGTCGATGAACGTTCTTAGACCGACTAAGAGTAAACAGTAACTGATACAAAAATAATTTGATGAGTTAGTCGGTTCAAGAAGCATTGCTGACCGACTAGTTTGCAACCTAGTCGGTCAACCAACGTTCTTAGACCGACTAACGATAAACAGTAACTCCTGAGAAATTTAGAAAGCTAACTAGTCGGTCCAAGAAGGATTGCCGACCGACTGGATCGTCATCTAGTCGGTCGGTGGCCCTTCTTACACCGGCTAATGAGCACAGAAAAGTACCGATACGGAGCGCGGGGCCCCGTGATCGAATCCTAAGACTCCTAGGCTTGATCTAATAGTTAGATATGACCGTTATGAAGCCCGTCACAAACGACGTACTTCGAAATCGACGATCCTAAGGAAGAAACGAGAAAAATACGACGAATCGATCGAAAAGAAAGTTACGGAGACGAAAACCACACAAGAGAAGAAAATCCACCAAAACATATATTATATTATAATAAATTCAGATACAAGAAAACCAGTCGTTACAATATGGACCTACTTGACGAGGTCTTTGAGGAGGCGATCCCACATTCTATCGGCGCAATATTCGAGGATGACTTCGAAGAAGGCCCAGATTTGGGCCAAGAAGAAAAGACGAAGCACTCCCCCGATCTCTCCATGGAAGTTGACGAAGGCGACGCTGATGTCGCAAATATACGGGAGCTCTGCAAGCTCTCAAAGATGAGGACTCCGAAGAAAGCTCCATCGATACGAAAATCGGTGTCACCGGTGAAGCCGAGGCCCGGAGCAAGCACTAGCTTGGGGGAGCCACCCCCCAACACTACCCGAGACGAAGGAGCACTGAGGAAGAACACGCCACCACAACATCCAAATCCGAGCGTTCTTCCCGGTAAATTCGACGGGTGCATCTCATATGCACCCAACATCCCGCAATGAATTGAAAATCTAAGGGGGTCGAGCTCAAGACCTTAAACGAGCGCTTGTCGGGAGGCAACCCGACGGTTATCGCTTTATTTTTACTTTGGTCTTTTCTTTTTGTTTTAGAATTTATTAGTGTTTTTGAGTCTTTTTGCCTGAATTAATTTGTGACAACGGGTCCTATTTTCCTTGACAGGAGAGGAGAAAGGGATATATACCATTAGGAGGATGAACACGGCGACGAAGAGCGCTCCAAGAATGCGCTCGATGCTTAGGAGGAGGAAGAAATCAGCTGGAGGAAGGAAAACAGAGATTAGAGCCCAAACAGAGCCAAACAGCAGAAAACAGGAATCACTCGACCGAGTACACTAGCCACTCGGTCGAGCACATAAGTTCGTCCGCCCGAGCGGCGCACCAACGAGGGAAGTCTGCTGTACCCAACTCTCTGTTTCTTTTCTTGATTTCAGTATAATTGCCACTCGACTGAGTATATATCTTCACTCGGCCGAGTGAAACTGATACGCTCCTAGGGCGAGAACTGCCGAGTAGCTTATGCCACTCGGCCGAATGGACTTTTCCCACTCGGCCGAGGGTGGCAAAGCCACTCGGCCGAGTCGTAAGCGGGGAGGAATTTTCAAAAAATATTTCCGTTACGATCACTCGGCCGAGTGACACTTTCACTCGGCCGAGTCGTAACTTTTCCTTTATAAGAGACGCGGGCTCGGCGCGGAATTCGAAGCGTCACAATCTTCGTTCGCCCGAGCCCGCGCCCCTTACTCCCAACCACTGCGATCTCACCCCGACTAGCCCGATCTCGCCTGTCGACGGCGGCGCTCGGCCGACCACCGACGCCGACCGCCGCCGCCGCTCCGCCCGAGTCACCGGTGACCCTCTCACCACCGGCCGAGCTCTGGTAACCCCCATTTCGCCCAATTTTCTCCTATTTCTTGTATTTTTCGACAATCCATGTGCTAATCGAACCCCTAAATCAAATTAACTTCAATATTTATCTATTATACCCCTAACCCCCATACATTTTGAATGTTACACGCTGATATCTTCGTTTGATGTGCAGGCTATATTGGGGAGCTTAGGGGAGCTTCCGGGGAGCTTCCGGGGAGCGTTTTTGGCTTTGTGGAGGCGGCATCTTCACACGCATCCACTATTTTTCTCTCGCGGCGTGTTCCGATATATTCGTTCCACTTATTTTCGCACGCCGCACTTTTTCTGTTTTTGGTGCGCACTCGGGGCACCTATGCCGCCCTGGACACGGCCACGGTCTAGGAGAGCTTCCGCCAAACGGAAGCGGCCGGATGAGCCCGGCCCCCCCACGAGATGGATGACTCTCCTCCGCCTACACCACCTCACCCCGCACAGCCACAGCCTACAGACCCCGTTCACCCTGCACAGCCACAGCCTGCAGACCCAGTTCACCCCGCACAGCCACTCCCAGTCGACCCACTGCCACCACCGGCTCCACTTGTCGGGACGCTGGGGATTACGTTCCGAGACGACGCACATCGCGTCGTTTTTGAGCGCATTTCCCAGCGCTCGATTGTACCCTCCAGGTTCACACACCTTGCAGACCTAGGACGCCTGGGGGTACTTGAGGGGATGCTCACGTTGTACGACAACGTGGGTTGGAGAGACTTTCTTTCTGTGTCGGCGGAGACCTACGTCCGTCCGACACTCGAGGTGCTCAGCTTGATCGCCCGGACCGCTGAGGGATGCTCCTTCCGACTCATGGATCGAGAGTGTCAGATCACTCTCGATATGCTTCGAGCGTTCTTTCAGTGGCCCGCCGTCCCCACACCCGACCGAGCCTACGCCCCCACACACATCCCTCCCCCATCCTTCGATTCACACGCCTTCTGGGCTAGGATCACAGGTTTACCTCAGGCCTTTGACCCTAGTAGGGCCAAGGCCTCAGCCATAGTCCACCCCTGCCTCCGCATAGCACAGCGCCTTATGGCGACCACCTTTCTGGCGAGGTACGAGCCTGGGACGATATCTACGCCTGAGCTCTATATGCTCTACGCGATGATTCGCCCCAGAGTTCTTGATAGGGATGGAGTCACGTTGGTCCCCGCCGTTGAGATAGACGTCGCTAGATGGTTTTTGGACCGCATCATCGTATCGGTGGGCGCTCGCTCTCCGATATGTTGCGGCGGCCTGATCACTATGCTAGCCCTGATGACCGGCGAGGACCTTCCGGCTGACCTACGACGAACCCCTGGCCCCACTGCATTATCGATAGACGTCATGGCCCAGATGAAGATGCTTCGTCCGCACGGTCAGCGGCACTGGGTATGGTTGCACGGTCCGTACGGTGCTGACTACATGATCCTTTCGAGCCCCGCTCAGACACACTTAGGACCAGCACACGACGACTGGCTCCCGGCGATGGATCTCCTGATCCCCACCGCCTACGTGCTAGAGGCCGAGGGAGCTGAGCCTGCACCACCTGCACTCCCTGCGCCGCCAGCTGACCCTATGTTCTCTCAGCCTGAGCCTGCACTTTCTGCCGCTCCCGACACTTCTGTCCCCACTTCTGCCAGTGTCGGGAGTACACTTGCTGAGCCTACACCTACCACGTCTACCACTGCCACCACCACTGCTGTGCCCTTGTCGGTTGAGCCACTCACCTCTCTGCTACCCGAGCGTCCACCCACCATACTTGAGAGCGGCGAGCCTTCTTTCACTGCCGTCGTGGAGACCATGGCCAGTATGATCTCTGCTGGGATTTCGCCTTTTGGACCCCACACTGCCTCCCCAGCGGTTGACACTTCTGTCTCCACCGTAGCCGTTCTATCTGAGAGTGTCGTGACGTCTGTCCCCACGTCTGTGTCACTGACCTCTCTTGCCGCCTCGTCACCGATTTTGCCTTCCACTCCCTCTGCTACTGCTTCCACCTCACACCAGCCTGCGTCCCAGCCTCGCCCTGAGGCTGGGCATCCACTAGTGAGCACAACACCCTTACCACCCATGCCTGCTATCCCGATCACCTACACCGCCCGTATTAGATAGCCCGACCAGCCCAGCCTAGACCTGTCCGTCCCTCCGCTCCACCACCCCCTGACGCCTTAGTTCAGAGCGTTCGCGCTCTTGGGGGGGTTGACTGGACTCCGGGGCGATTTTAGGGCTTTGTCTTCCACAGTCACCGCCATGCAGCAGCACCTCGAGCTACTTCCCGGCATTCACTATTGCCTGACACAGATCCTTGAGCGACTGCCATAACCACCACCCACCCAGCATACTGTTCCACGTCCACCACCACCACCCCCCCACCTCCGCCTCAGGACGGAGATGGCGCAGCACCACCAGCTTAGGCACACCCTTGATGCCTCCGATTTTTTGTCGTTATGCTGCCCATTCTCTGCTTGGTCCTAATGATATTTTTGACCACCCCCCTCCCATCACTACTTTTGTCCACTTTTTGATCATATCATTCTATATTCTTTTTCCGGGAGTGAGGGAGAGTATTTTTGGTGACACACACATATCTGGATCACTCTTGTCCTTGCATGCATCACATTCACATCATATTTTTCATTTTGTTCTTTTTATTTCTTTTTATCATGCATGCATCCCCACCCCCCTCCCATTACACGTCTCTCGGTGTGCCACACTTCGCACATTGAGGACACTGTGCACTTTAGCTTGGGGGAGTGAGTTCTCACGCTTTTTGATTTACCACCTTTATTTTTAGTTTTTTTTTCACGCCATTTTCGCATTTGCACTCATTTTCATCACTTTTTCTTTTTTACCATGCATCACGTTTTTCTTATTTTCTTCGTGTGCCGCATTGTAAATAGTTTTATTTTCCCTTTTTATCTTTATTTCTTTCATCTCATGCTAGAGATGACTTTTCTGTGATGATGATGACGTGGAGTTAGCTTTCTCTATATGCATGCTATATTTGTCATGTCTTAGCTTTTATTTCTGATATCATATGCTATGATCTGTCGTGCATTTAGAGATAGTAACCCACACTTTTTCCGTATGAAAATGGATGAAATTCTATTATTAGCTGAGTCTGAATATTCATATGTATGCTATCGTAGAAAACACACCAAGATTCACGCATTGAATGCTTATATATGGAGTATCGTTTTCTTTTCCTATATCACTTCTATTTGCATGACCTGTACACTTCACTTCAGGATGATTGAATGATGTTAGCTATGATAAATCTGGATTAGTTTGCTTTTTTGAGATCGAAACCGAGTAGATTAGATTACCCTGCTGAAGTTGTCATGCACGTCCTATAGAGTGAACTGAGAGACATATTTATTTCTTTCTCCACATATCTTGAACATTAATTCTCTATTTTAAAATCATTGGTGAATCTCCCCTTAGCGATTCTAGTATTTGGTATTTCCCCCGTTATTAAATTCCTAGCTCCAAATTCCCCGAAATCCAAAGAAAAAAAATACTTGTATATCCTTCTCTTTGATTTGGGATCATTGTGTATAAATGCTATTAAAAAAAGGGGGGAAAAGAAAAAGATTTGAAAAAAAAGAAAAGAAAAGAGAAAGGAAGCTCAAAACGATCCCATCTCATACCCCTTCTCTCTTTCTTCCCTCTTTTTGTTTTTATTTTTATTTTCTTTTACTTTTGGAGCGTCAATAGAGATGGGGAATGTAAGTATAGTTTTGTATATGCCACCACGCTTATAGATAAGCTTGGGGGAGAGAATCCAATGATGTGTGAGAGAGTGACTACCTGACGGTGCATGACAACCTAGGCTAAGTAATATTCTATGCTCGGTGAGATTGTTTTAGCTTCACGAAATCCAGAAATCTACGCCTAGCATTCACTTCATGAAATCCACGCTTTTCTATTCTTCCTACTCTATTGTGAGATATCCTCTATTCTCCTCATAGAAAGCATTCAATTGAAAAGTGTGTGATCTGCGATATTGTATACCGCTTTAAATGATTCAGACGATGTTAATCTTAGAATTATTCCATTTTTCATACTATATCGTTATTCTTGGGTTTTCTATCTCTATTTGCACCATTATACTATGATATCGAAATAAAAATCTTTGACATGTGTTTTACATTCGATGCATGCTATATGAGTAAGCAAAACCCACGTCCTGAGAAAAATGATCTAGCAGCTTCCCTCTTCGCTTTCTTCTTTCTTTTTTCGTTTTCCGTTTTTCCATCGTTTTCATTTTCTAAATCCACCGGGTTCGCCTTTTACTTATCTTCCTCGAGGACGAGTAAGAGGTAAGCTTGGGGGATTTTGATCACTCCATATTTTACACCTTTTTCCCGCATGTTTGCATGCCATTTGAATCGCTCAAATCACGTTTTTCACGATTTATCGACAACATTGCGATACTTTTCACGATTTGTTGTTTTTGTCGTATTTCAGGAGATTTGGAGCGATTTGGAGTGATTCCGAGATACACCCACTCCGGAGTGTCACCGACGACTTCCCTGAGGGGTATTTTGAGATTGGAGAGGAGCGGAAGAAGAAAGAACGTCGTAGGAGCGACGAGGAGGCAAAAATACGCAATTTGGGCATCTTCAGTATCTCACTCGGTCGAGTGAAGGAGTCACTCGGCCGACCAACGAGACCCCGCTCGGCCGGCCAGATCGGACACGCTCCAAGCAGTATATCAGCGTGCACTCGGCCGAGCATCAGAAGCCGACTCGGCCGAGTGACGTATCCCGTCCGCCCGAGTGGTACCCAGACGACGGCCATCAAAAAGAGCCAACTTACTGTAATCCGTCAGTCTGAGCAGCAGAAGCCCGACTCGGCCGAGTGGCAATTGCCGTCCGCCCGAGTGAAGATAGCCCATCGGCCGAGTGACGACAACTCACTCGGCCGAGTGACGCCCGATGTGACGACCCCCAAGACCCCAGAGTTACTGGAATCCGTCAGGGTCCCTCACTCGGCCGAGTGACCTTTGTCACTCGGCCGAGTGAGCAGCGCTGCCTGTAGCGGAAATCACGATTTTGGCGCTGCGCAGGGGCAGTTTGGTCACGAATTTTTGGGCAGTTTTGGGGGTTATTTAACCCCAGATTCTAACCTAGTTTGAGAGCCTTTTCATTTGCTTTTGGCAGCCTTTTTAGTTTAGATTTTTAGAGTTTAATTCTTGTGATGGGAGAGGAGAGAAAAGTGTTATTTTGATTAGATGCTTGGAAATCTACATTGGTTTGTCTCTCTCTCTCTCTCTATTAAAAATCCTATTTTTATTGCTATTTTGAATATTGCTATGAATTCCATTGCTGTTTCTATTGATTATTCTTCCATTAGCAATATGATTTGTGAGTAGTTTTAACGTCTTAGGGCGTGGGAATGAACCCTACGAGCCCAATTTCCGATTTGTGACGATTTGGTAGAACTATTGCTAGAATTGATTAGGGCTAGTTTGGGATTGATATAATATGGATAGCTAGGTGTTCATATCAATTGGGATTTGCAAGAGATTGGATCCCAATTCGATAGGAAACCCTAGAAATCCGAATTGGGTTGAAATTGAGTTTCCTTAGTATCGGTTTGCAAGAGATTGGACCGATACTAGGATTCTCGGTTGCAATTCTATACCGATACCCGTTTGCAAGAGATTGGACGGGTAGGAACTATCCCAACCTAGGTCGTAGCCCGAGTTTGCACGAGAGTGGGCTCGAGATGCGATTGAACGATGACGTTGATCCTAATGCTAGCTTGCCTAGGCTAGGGTTTGCAAGAGATTGGACCCGAGCCTAGGTTTGCTATAGACCGGTAACAGCGCGAGAGCGTGAGCTAGGTTTTACATTCAGTTGCAACTAGTTCACCTTACATTCTACCCTAGCAATTGTGAAACCGATGAATCACAATGACGAGATACGGTGAGTAGCGGGGATTCCCTATTTCCTAGGCGTCTTTATTTGATTTTATATCTCTTTTTACATTGTTTGACGATTGTGACAACATCGCCGAAAGGAAATTTCCTACTTTTCTGTCCCCATAGCCAGGTTGTTCGGAGAAGGCACTATCATACGTCCTCCCTGTGTTCGATACCCGCTCGCCGCTACACCGTGCGCTTACGGTAAGACTACACGGTCGCTCTTTAGGGTGTACGCCCGGGCGCGATCAAGTTTTTGGTGCCGTTGCCAGGGATTTATCTCCGTGTATTTGCGCCATACTAGGTTGTGCTCTAGGGTTGCATTTTGGAGCGATCAGTGAGGCCTATTCCCTGGGCCACTTTCAAGGCGAGATTTGATGAGGAGTATTTCCCTCGAGCTGCCAGGAGGGAGCTGATGCAGTAGTTTATCAATCTGAAGTAGGGAAATCTGACAGTAGATCAGTACCACCAGGAGTTCACCAAGTTGTGTCGCTTTGCACCGAATTTGGTTCAGAACGACGAGGATCGAGCTCGGCGATTCCTGCAGGGTCTCTCCTTGGATCTGCAGAGTCTGATGTCTTCTTCGGACTTGGACTCTTACGGGAAGTTGCTGGTAGCTGCGAAGTGGCAGGAGCTGATTGCCAATCAGAGGAAGCTGCAGTTTTCAGGAGCTGGGAAGAGGCCTATGGAGCAGGCCAGAGCTGTGGTTAGACCTGAGATGAGGCCTAATCAGTCCGTGCAGTTTAAGAGGCCAGGTGGGGATAGTCAGAAGATGTTCATTTTTGCGGCAGGACTGGCCATGTGAAGGAGCAGTGCAGGAGGTTTCTGGGCCAGTGCTTACTTTGTGGCGACGCTAAGCATTTAGTGAAGGATTGCCTGCTTGCTAGACAGCCGCAGAAAGCACTTGTAGCCGCTGGACGTAGAGCGCCTCTTATTCCCCAGAAGCAGGCTTTTCAGCCTAGAAGGCAAGCTTTCACGATGACCGCAGTAGAGGATGAGGCTGAGGACTGAGTTATTGCAGGTAACCCTCAGACTAGTCTTTACTTTTCATTAGTTAACCTTGCATGTTAGATTAGACCTTGTATGCTAGAATAAGTTTTGATTGCTAGTTTGTTTGTTAGGGTTATTCTTGTTTGTGCTTGTCCCGCACGGGTTCTCTTCGACTCCGGTGCATTCATGTACATCTTATCTCGAAGTTTTGTGGACAAGCATTCTCTGTCGACTTCCCCTCTTTCCAAGAGTTGGGACATCGCTACAGGGAATGGTGTGATCTCGGTATCCCTTGGTTGTCGATCTTGTTCCTTGGTAGTTTGTGGACTCAAGCTTTACGCCAATTTTATCATCCATGACATTACCAATTATGATGCCGTTCTCGGGATGGATTGGCTTAGTTGCTTCTTCGCTACGATCGACTGCCGACGGAAGAAGGTGGTGTTTGAGATTCCTGGTCATCCGACCTTTGAGTTCAGCAGTGGTAGCAGTTCGCTTGGGCCAGTCAGATTTCGGGCCAAGCCAGTGGTGGAGCATGTAGCTATGCATATGGAGGTGAGTGGACCAGCTGTGGTGAGAGATTTCGATGATGTCTCTGACCATCAACATTATCTCCTCCTCCTCATCGTCATTTTCACCAGCTTGAAGAGCTGGTGGCTTTGGATCTTTTTCCTTCTCCTCTGGTTTCTCTCTAGCCTCTATATTCTGCAGCTCAAGCTTGTCAGACATTAAATTGCCTATCAAGTCATCCACTCTCATTTGCGATAGATCTTTCGCTTCTTGGATGGCAGTGACTTTAGGCCTGAAAGAGCTTGACAGCGCCCTTAAGCTTTTTCTTACCTGTTCAAGGCTAGAATATGGCTTACCGAGGGAGCTAGACTTGTAGACGATGTTGGTGAACCTCGCAAACATCTCTGATATTGACTCTGATGGTAGCATGCAAAAGCTCTCGTACTCTGTACTCAGAAGTGCAAGCCTAGGCTCCTTCACCTGTGGCGTTCCCTCGTGTATCGCCTCCAGTGTATGACATATTGCCTGTGCAGTTTGACAATGTGAGATACAATTAAACTCAGATTTATCAAGAGAGCATATAAGAGCATTCATAACTTTTCCATTTAAAGAATATAATCTCCCATCATTATCATCCCACTTGTCTTCAGGTTTAAGCATATCAATATTTTCAATTTTAATAACTGGTGGCTTATAACCTTTTTCGACTACGTGTCAAACTTTATAATCAACAGATATCAAGTAGATTTTTATTCTAGATTTCCAATAAGCATAATCTACTCCATTAAATTTAGGGGGTCGTGATATAGACTGACCTTCAGAAAAAGCACAATCAATAGAGTTATTCATGATCAATATAGGCTAGATCTTATAACCTGCTCTGATACCACTTATTGGATCTGGATCTAAGCCTAGAGGGGGTGAATAGGCCAATAAAAAATTCACGTACAACCCACGAGCAATCACACATAGTTATAGCAGATTCAGAATAAATAAAAGCAATCACAGATGCACAACAGATTTACCCCGGTTCGATCGATCACCACGACCTACGTCCAGCCCCCGAAAGCAAATATTAAATTAATAGTGTACATACACAGCCGTAATAGCTAGAGAACCAACGTCTCAACACTCACCAGGCTCAGTATCCCACTTACCATGTTCAACACTACCAATCCTAATATATGCTCTCACTTGACAACACGCGTCAAGTTCCTCTTGTCTAGACCACCACTAGACAAGACCCCAAAATATCACAAGTAAATGGTAAAGTTTCCCCTATGGAGATCAAACAATACTACATAAAAATAATAATAATAATTTAGAAATCTCTGTTTTGTGTAGCCGTCGTCGTCTCCATCAATCAGTATGGGCCAGCTCTCGTCTGGCAAGATGTCGTCGTTACGTCGTGCAACTCAAGTTGCGGCCTTGGCTTGTATCTGAAAATAGCGGCCTTGTCTCCTCCGTAGCAACTTGCGGCCTTGCTCAATGGTGGATACTTGCGTCCTCCTTATTGATGGATGTTGGCTAGCAAGGGGCTTGATCAACTTGGATGATGGCTTGCGGCCTCCTTGGCTTGATGGCACTATGAGGTTGCGGCTTCTCCTTTGGCTAGCTCCTTTGTAGATGCTTGCGGCACTAGATCTCCTTCTTGGCACTTGCGAGAGTTGATGTGGCAATGGGAAGATCCAAGTTAATGTTGCGGCTAGGAGATGTTGTTTAGGGGCTAATCTTGCGGCAAGAGATCTTCTCCTTGTTGATGGTTCTTTGTAGAGGATGGAGCTTGGTTGAAGGGGTTGCGGCAATGAGAACTTGAGGAGTAGGATTGCGGCAAGGAAGAGTATAGCTATTTGGGATGTTACGGCCAAGTATATGATGTAGAAGATGAAGCTTTAAGGATGACTTGCGCAAGGTGCTTGGTTGTGGCTATAGGATTTTGGCTTAGGGGCTTTGGAGCTTGGATAGATGCCGTAACTTTTGGCCTTGGATCTTCAATATGTCCGACCGTCTTTTATGGTGTTTGCCGCACTCTTCTTCCTCTTGGATGCATGTTTTAAATAGGAGGGTGGCTGGGGTTTAGGTGCAGCCAAAGGAGGAGGAATAACAAGATACGTTGCGGCTAATGAGGGGTCTAATGGCTAGGATGCAATCCCCTTGGAGATAGGAAAGCAAGATGGTTTGGATTGTGGGGATTTGATTAGATCTTGTTGCAATGCTAATAGGATTGGGAATTTGAATCAGAATTGACTTTGGATTCAATAGGATATGAGATTGGAATAGGGAACCAAGTAGGATTTGAATTTATCACAAATGATTTGCAAGAGATACTCCATATCCCTACATCTTTGACCAAGTCCAAATTGCTATATGAATAGCAATTTCCTCCATCAATTAACTTAATCATCACTTTGAAGATTTACAAGCGTGCTACTCCTGAAAACACTTAGCACACACATTAGAACGTTGACACACGTTTGTTATCATTAAACACGAAGTCAACGATTGATGTATCCAACATACCTTCTATCCAACAGTTATAACATCATCTGTTTGAGTAAGTAGCCCAACGATTCTGGTAAGCCTGGGCAAAGAACATCTTGTTCAAAGCATCAGAAGCAGTAAATAAAGTCAGAGAAGGAGCCGATGCTTCAGGACCGACTCTGGCTTTCTTAGAAGCCTGCATTGAAGGAGATGGAGTTGTGGAGAGCTAGACAGAGCACTATGTTGCTTGGCAGAACTATGATGACGGCGACAAAAATGAGGAACTTCCAGGTCAGCAGACATATCAGACAGAACATGGACCGGATCAGATATAGGATGCTCAGAAGTAGGAGTAGTTGTAGCATCACCTGGAGGAGTGGAAGTGCATGGTGTGTCCTGTGTCAAAACATGATACATGACATGGACCGTTGAGGAATCAGCTAGATGGTACTGAGATGTTGGTTCCCATGTAGTAACATCAACAGTAACAAGACAATCATCAGGGGACACATGTTCATTAATAAGATAATCTGACACAATGTCATCTGAATATCCAACCCACATACATGATCTTGAAAATTTGAACCCCGTGGATCTGAAGAATCTATAGCAACTGTCTGATGTGCACCAACACCAGCAGATACAGTTCTTGAAGAATCAGAGTCATCCAACATGACTATCTTAGTCAACACAACAAAGGAAGATATGGGACCATATTCAGTGGTGGACAGTAAAAGAGTATCCTCATTAACAACTTTAATACTTTTCAGCTAGCCTCCAATATAAGACAAGTCCACATCTCCAATAGTTAATCCAGAAAAAATTAACCGAGACACATCAAAAGGCTCCCATGTCTCTCTTATTAGCAAATAAATCCACAGGCATAACGGAATTAGATGAAGAAAAATATACCTCACATCTAATAATAGGCTGCACACATGGAATGATATCCAGTGTAGTAGTCGAGCTCTGAGAGGCCGAAATAGTAGCTGGTGGGTTGAAGACATCGGCGGTGCTGACAGAGAAGCTTCGGTGGTCTGCATGTCAAAATTTGGATACATGGATGCGGCAGAAACGTCGAAGTGTTGGATCTGGATCCTAGCCTAGAGGGGGGTGAATAGGCTTATAAAAATAATTCATGCAACCCACGAATAATCACACGCAGTTATAGCAGCAACTGGGTAAATAAAATGCAGACATAGAGTACACAGTAGATATACCCTGGTTCGGTCGTCCCAACGACCTACTCCAGCCCCCAAAGCAGAACAGTATTGAATAGCGCAATAGGTACAAAACCACAAGTTAGAGCACGCTCAGAGCACCCTCTACGTCTCTACACTCGCCAGGCTCTCAGTACCCCACACACAGTGTTTTCTCTCATTATCAATCCTAGTAAAGCTTTCTACCAGCTAGTCCCAAACTAGCTGGGTCTCACTTGTCTAGTCCCAACTAGACAAGTCCCAAATAGTCACAGAATAAAGGTAAAGTTTCCCTACAGAGAACGTTACACTAAGACACGAATAAAAGGGTTTAAGGGTTTAGAAATGCTCAGTTCGTGTCCGTGTAGGCGTCTCTGTCAATCAGCACGTCGTCAGCTCTAATCTGACGCAAACGGTTTCTCGATCCGACTCCTGGATCTCAAATAGCACACTGGTCTGTGCGTAAAGTAATCCCAGTTCAAACTGAAATATTCTTTGGACTGTGCGCTCAGCAATCCCCTTTAAATAAGCCGTCAGTGCACAAAGCAGAGCAGTTCAAATCTTTTTAATAAGAGGTCTGTGTGTAGAGCAGCTCAATTAAATCCCCTTGCCACGTCAGCCGGCGCCTCCTTTCGCTTCTCGTTTATTCTCTCAATCTTCGCCGTTGGTTTTAGTTGAGGAGAGATCTTAGCCGTTCACTCGTTTTTAATCCATGCAGCAGCTGTCTGCGTTTCTCGATAACGGCGACTTCTTCATTTCGTTCTAGGGCGTGCAGGCAACGGCGGTCTACTCCGGGCGGCTTCTTCGGCAACAACGAGCGGTGGCAACTCCTCGGTGATGGCGAGCTCTCAGCGACGGCGAGAACGTCTTCGTGCAGCGGCGATGGTGACTTCGTTTTCAACTTCTTCGATGTGCAGCGAACTTACAGCAGCGACGATGGCTTTGTTCTCTCCTCGGCGGCTTCGTGCAAGCGGCGCTCGGTCTTCGTACGGCGGTTTCTTCTCCGTTTGTCAACGGTGGCGATTTCATTCTCGACGGAGAAGCCTTCAGGATGCAGTGGCGAGGCTCTCGCTTCCTTGGCACGATGACGATGTTGCAGCAGCGATGTGTTTCCGGCGGTGAGCAGTCGTCTTCTCCGGCGATGCTCTTGTTTCATGCAGCGACGATCTCCACACGAGCAGCATCGGCGACTCAACTTCTCTGCCGTGATGGGTGGCAGCACCTGCGACGACAACGGCCACGTCTCCGATCTTCTCCGACTTCGTGCAGTGGGCTTCGTCTTCGGCAACGTCGACTCGATGGGTGATGATGCAGTGGACTTCTCCGATGATGGCTTCGCAACGGCGGCTTCCTCTACTTCTCCAAGCGATGCAGCACCGGCGATTCAACTTCTCGGCGGCGACGAGATCTTCTTTGACAATGGATCGACGGCGGGTTCTCAGACGAACTTCGACGGCGAGGTCCTCGGGCGGTTGTTCTCCTCTGACTTTGAGAGCTCACGGGTGGCGCTGAGTATTATTATTATTTGAAGCTCTTCGAAGAGGGTGTGTGTTTGCCTTTGAGATATTTTGTAGCTCTCGGAGGAAAAATAGATTATTGCTGCACTCTCTTTTTTATTGCCGTAACCTTTTGAAGAAGGCCTCTATTAATTTTAATTGCCGCGCTTTAGGCTATGAAGGGGATGTTTGCTTATATAGGATAGCCTAGGGTTTAGGAGAGAATCCCTAAGAGATAGGAATTGATTATAGGGGATCCTATTTTGAAAAGGAGTTAGAGATTTGATTTATCACTTTGCACCACAAATAGGAGATATGATTTAATGCAAGATGGAATTTGATGGCAATTCAAATTGGTGTTTGAATAGAAGATCAAGTAAGATTTCAATCGGATATGAAATACGAATTTTGAATTGAATCTTTATGGCAAATGACTTAATCAAATCAAAAATCAATATTGGATTTGCACCAATCACCAATTGATTTGATCCAATCATCTTTGCTATGTGAATGGCACTAAGACCAAGTCCATTAGCTATGTGGATAGCAAATTCTCCAATTAGTGAAAGATGTATCGTTTAGCCAATCCTGAAACACACTAAACACCCACGTCAGATATAATGATACGTTTGTCATCATCAAATAAAGATCCTAGATCGTTGCTTCCAACAATCTCCGCCTTTTGGTGATGACAAACCCATACAAGATTTGAGCAATAGATATGGGTATGTGAAGTTTGTTGAAGGGTGTAATGCAATATGATGTATGGATGAGTCATTCAAGCACACTACAAAGCATGCACAACAAATAGTAAATATAAAAGCAAGCTCCCCCTTCTCTCAAGCTCCCCCTTCAACATTTATTCAAGTATTTTTCTCAATCTCTCAAGCTCCCCCTTTAACAAATAACACCGACACACAAATCTTTCATTCTCTTTCTTTCTCCCCCTTTGTAATCACCAAAAGTGGATTAATGAAGTCACAAGAATATTCCATGCAAAAATAAACCATTATTAGCTGTAGCGTGCAATTTGCATGAGTTTTCCAAAGAATAGACAATTCAAGCTCATAGATATTCAAAACAAGACTTCTCCACCTTTGTGTAGTGTAGTGATATAGACAATAAAGTACAAGAGGAGATTCAATTTTAGAAAATCAACCAAATCAATCGACATTTTCCAATTTTCATGAATATCACTAGGATTGATTTTTCCCACCTCATCAAAGATGAGTTCAAGTTACCGAAGCCCGAAACATGGCCTAAAAGGACTTTTAAATGTGGGGTGGCATTGCTTGACGAGTTACATACACCAACGCTAGTGATTACCCATTTAGCACAAGTTGGATACTCGTGGGTTGTGTATTAGCCATGAAGTGTATCCATTTTTCATACGAAGCAAATATAGTATTTTTTTTCAATTCTTTTGTGCTCAATTTTAATTCATGGCTAAACACTTCATATCCCTTAGAAAAATCAGAAATTAATCATTCCTAAATTCACTATCCACTATTCTTCAAAAGAATCTCCAAAAGCACTAAAAAGTCACATATCGTGAAAGTGCAAATGTAGGTGTAGAAGTCTAGTTTAAAAATTATGAGACATGTCATGGCTACTAAAAAGAGAACAACATGTTTATGTAGCTACAACAATAATGAATTAACTTCTACAAGGGATAGATTTGAACATTCATACAATACCACTTAAGATAAATCATAAAGGGTATTCTTTTAAGCACATTTTTTTTATTTTTTTTTTGTTTTTCAAATTTTTTTTTGTTTTTTTCAGAAATAAAAACATTAAAAATCATGCAAGCAAGCACACAAAACAAAATAAAAACAAGCACAAAAAAAATCAAGCACACAACACAATCTATGAAGGTATGCAATGAAATGCAAAGAGGGATAAAAATTATACCTTCGCGTCGCTATTTGGCTAAGGAGCTAGAAATAGAATGAGACTTTAAAAATTTGCTCCTCACCAAGCCTCCATCACACCTACATGAAAGGTGTTAAGTGTGACCTTGGAATCCAACAAGGTCCACGAGTGTTAGCCATTAAAGATTTAGGAACCCAAACTTGTTTAAACTTGATATTTGTGTTCCTAAATTTACAATAATATGAAGTGTGGCCTACACTATCACAAGTAAAGCACTTTGCATATTTGTTCTTTGCAATTGAGGGTACATTGTGGAATTTCTTGAATTTTTGCTTTTCAACGTTTTTCAGACCAAAACCAAGTCCTCTTCTATTATTGCCATATAATTGATTCTCTAAAATAGTGTCCAACGATTGTTTTCCAATAGAGAATTTCTTAATGGCTACTTCAAGATGAGAGACTTTGGTTTTTAATTGTTTATTTTCTTCCACAAACATCGTGCATTTACTAATAAAAGCTCTCTTGTTTTCCTCTTCCTTCTTTTCAAATTCAATCATTTTTCTCTTAAAGTCATTATCCAACATACAGAATTTATCATTAAGCTCTCTAATCACATAGTCTTTTTTAGTTTCGAGCTTAATCAAATCAAGTTTAAGCATGCTAATTTGGTTTAATAATGAGGAACAAGAAATACAAGGAGCATTTTCATCAAAGCTTTCTTTTTCCTTCTTCATGACTTCAATAGTAGACTTACATGCATTAAGTTCAATTTTAAGTTTTTCATTCTCTTTAAACACATTATCATCTCTAACTTGCATGTCATAGTTCTGATTTTGGAGACATTCAATAGTGAACTCATGATCTACTATTTGATTTTGCATTTCTTCGCAAATTTTAAGAAGTTCAGCTTTGCTACTTGACGGTTTCTCATCTTGGATGCCCATCAAAGCCATGCAAGAATGGGCTTCATTTTCCTCCTCGCTTTCAGCTTCGCTATCCATATCCCATGTTAATACCTTCGATTTTCCTTTTCCTTTAGCGAGCTGAGCAGTTTCATTTGGGCAATCCTTCATAAGATGTCCTCTTCCCTTGCATTTAAAACATTGCATTCTATCAGTAGATTTCTGATCATTAAATTGTTTGGAAGATTATTAAAGTTAGAACGATTAAACCTGGGTGCCATTTTATTTCTCCCATGCTTGGTCTTGATGAACTTTCTGAAGTTTCTCACCATTAGCGCTATGTCATCGTCATCATCTTCACTTTCGTCAGCTTTCAGAGCAAGGGGCTTTATGGCTTTCTCTTTCTCCTCAGGTTTCTCTCTTGCTTCAACATTTTGCAGTTTCAACTCATGGGACATCAAATTACGAATTAAGTCCTCCACCTTCAATTGAGACAATACCTTTGCTTCCTGGATGGCGGTGACCTTTGGTCTGAAAGAGCTTGGCAATGCTCTTAGGATCTTCCTCACTTGATCGAGGCTATCATATGGCTTTCCAAGCGAGCTGGACTTGTAGACTATGTCGGTGAACCTCGCGTACATCTCTGATATGCTCTCTGATGGTAGCATGCGAAATCCCTCGAACTCTGCACTCAAAAGAGACAGTCTAGACTCATTTACTTGTGACGTTCCCTCGTGCGTCACCTCCAAAGTATGCCATATTTCCTGCGCAGTTAAACAATGTGAGATTCTATTATATTCAGATTTATCAAGTGCACAAATGAGAGCATTCATAGCTTTAGCATTTAAAGAATAAGATTTCCAATCATCATCATCCCATTTGTCATTTGGTTTTTCAATCTCAACATTTTCTACTTTAATAACAGGCAGTTTATACCCTTTTTCAATTATTTGCCAAGCTTTATAATCAACAGAAATAAGGTAGATTTTCATTCGATTTTTCCAATAAGCATAATCACCTCCATTAAATCTAGGGGGACGGGAAACAGACTGACCCTCAGTAAAAGCACTATCCATATGGTTATTCATGGTCAATCCTAGTCTAGATCCTAAAACCTGCTCCGATACCACTTGTTGGATCTGGATCCTAGCCTAGAGGGGGGTGAATATGCTTATAAAAATAATTCGTGCAACCCACGAATAAGCACACACAGTTATAGCAGTAACATGGTAAATAAAATGCAGACACAGAGTACACAGCAGATTTACCCTGGTTCGGTCGTCCCAACAACATACTCCAGCCCCCAAAGCAGAACTAGTATTGAATAGTACAATAGGTACAAAACCACAAGTTAGAGCATGCTCAGAGCACCCTCTACGTCTCTACACTTGCCAGGCTCTCAGTACCCCACATACAGTGTTTTCTCTCACTATCAATCCTAGTAAAGCTTTCTACCAGCTAGTCCCAAACTAGCTGGGTCCCACTTGTCTAGTCCTAACTAGACAAGTCCCAAAATGGTCACAGAATAAAAGTAAAGTTTACCCTACAGAGAACGTTACACTAAGACACGAATAAAAGGGTTTAAGGGTTTAGAAATGCTCAGTTCGTGTCCGTGTAGGCGTCTCTGTCAATCAGCACGTCGTCAGCTCCAATCTGACGCAAACGGTGTCTCGATCCGACTCCTGGATCTCAAATAGCACACTGGTCTGTGCGTAAAGTAATCCCAGTTCAAACTGAAATATTCTTTGGACTGTGCGCTCAGCAATCCCCTTTAAATAAGCCGTCAATGCGCAAAGCAGAGCAGTTCAAATCTTTTTAATAAGAGGTCTGTGTGCAGAGCAGCTCAATTAAATCCCCTTGCCACGTCAGCAGGCGCCTCCTTTCGCTTCTCGTTTATTCTCTCAATTTTCACCGTTGGTTTTAGTTGAGGAGAGATCTCAGCCGTTCACTCGTTTTTAATCCATGATGCAGTTGTCTGTGTTTCTCGATAACAGCGACTTCTTCGTTTCGTTCTAGGGCGTGCAGGCAACGGCGGTATACTCCGGGCGGCTTCTTCGGCAACGACGAGCGGTGGCAACTCCTCGGTGATGGCGATCTCTCAGCGACAGTGAGAACGTCTTCGTGCAGCGGTGATGGTGACTTCGTTTTCAACTTCTCCGACGTGCAGCGAACTTGCAGCAGCGACGGTGGCTTCGTTCTCTCCTCGGCGGATTCGTGCAAGCGTCGCTCGGTCTTCGTACGGCGGTTTCTGCTCCGTTCGTCGGCGGTGGCGATTTCGTTCTCGACGGAGAAGCCTTCAGGATGCAGTGGTGAGGCTCTCGCTTCCTTGGCACGATGATGATGTTGCAGCAGCGATGTGTTTCCGGCGGTGAGCAGTCGTCTTCTCTGGCGATGCTCTTGTTTCGTGCAGCGACGATCTCCACACGAGCAGCAGCGGCGACTCAACTTCTCCGCCGTGATGGGCGGCAGCACCTGCGAAGACAACGGCCACGTCTCCGATCTTCTCCGACTTCGTGCAGTGGGCTTCGTCTTCGGTAACGTCGACTCGATGGGTGATGATGCAGTGGACTTCTCCGATGATGGCTTCGCAACAGCGGCTTCCTCTACTTCTCCAAGCGATGCAGCACCGGCGATTCAACTTCTCGATGGCGACGAGATCTTCTTTGACAATGGATCGACGGCGGCTTCTCAGACGAACTTCGACGGCGAGGTCCTCGGGTGGTTGTTCTCCTCTGACTTCGAGAGCTCACGGGTGACGCTGAGTATTATTTTTTTGAAGCTCTTCGAAGAGGGTGTGTGTTTGCCTTTGAGATATTTCGTAGCTCTCAGAGGAAAAATAGATTATTGCTGCACTCTCTTTTTGATTGCTGTAACCTTTTGAAGAAGGCCTCTATTAATTTTAATTGACGCGCTTTAGGCTATGAAGGGGATGTTTGCTTATATAAGATAGCCTATGGTTTAGGAGAGAATCCCTAAGAGATAGGAATTGATTATAGGGGATCCTATTTTGAAAAGGAGTTAGAGATTTGATTTATCACTTTACACCACAAATAGGAGATATGATTTGATGCAAGATGGAATTTGATGGCAATTCAAATTGGTGTTTGAATAGAAGATCAAGTAAGATTTCAATCGGATATGAAATACGAATTTTGAATTGAATCTTTATGGAAAATGACTTAATCAAATCAAAAATCAATATTGGATTTGCACCAATCACCAATTGATTTGATCCAATCATCTTTGCTATGTGAATGGCACTAAGACCAAGTCCATTAGCTATGTGGATAGCAAATTCTCCAAGTAGTGAAAGATGTATCGTTTAGCCAATCCTGAAACACACTAAGCACCCACGTCAGATATAACGATACGTTTGTCATCATCAAACCAAGATCCTAGATCGTTGCTTCCAACACGAAGAAGTGGACAAAATTTGGGGAAGTCAGCCAGAATGGGTGAAGAGGCCGTGAAAGACGGATCGGCGGTGGATCTCTATGCTGGAGAGGGTGTATGCAAAGATCTGATGGTGCTGGCAGAGGATGAGTGGTGAGAAGAGCGGCGAGGTAATTCTCTGATAATTCTGGTGGAAGATTCATAAGAATTTGTAGCAAGTTGCTCACATTGATTGTTGAAAGGATATTTTGATTCTGGTGTTATAACATCTGCAACAACATCGTTCTATGTCGTATCTAATGTTACAACATCAGTCACAAAATGAGGTGTTTCTCTGAAAGCTGCAGTGTTTAGGCTATATAATTCAGACTTCCTGGCCCATTGCCTTTTCACTCTTCTACCGAGAGACTATACAGTTCTTCTCTCCATAGAATGACGCATATGCTAAAGCAGTTCTTCTTAGAATGACCAATAATTCTACAATATCCACACTCTACAATATCCACACACTGGACTTTCACCTTTCACAGTTTTTGTTAACTTCTTCTTACCATCATAGCCCTTGTGCTGATCAATTTTCTCAAATTCCTTCTTTACTTTTATCCTTTTTACAGTAGAAATGTTATAATTAAATCCTCTGTTATATCCCATACAGTACGATCTACTGAAATCTTACCCATGGTCAAGATGTCATCCATCTTTGCTTTTCCAGAGTTTCACTTATTCAATGTGCACTCAGCTTTCTCTTCCGTGAGAAGGACATTTCTGAAGTTGCTTTCCAGTTCTCTAAAGTTTCCTCAACTTTCAGGCAATTGATTTTGACTTCTTCCTTCTCTTTCTCCAGTCTTTCATTCTCCTCTTTCAGCATTTTGTTAATATAGCAGATTTGCATCCACTTCCGATACATCATCTGGTATGTTATTCGGATATCATCGTCAATAACTTTCTCATCGTTGTCAACTTCAGAATCTGATTCGGTTGTAGATGTCATGGATGATGTTGCAACACTGGATCTGACATTGTCTGATTTGTTGGCTGATGGCATGACTGGTGTTGCAACATCAGATCTAACATGGCTGCTATTGTTTTCATTTGGTCGCTTCTTCTGATAGGCCGCAAAGGCAATGTAGTTACTAGTGATTTCCTCATCTTCAGCACTCCCCTCAGAGTCATCTCCACTCCATGTACTCGTCAAGGACTTTCCTTCTGCTTCTTCAGAGTGTTTGCACATTCAGTCTGAATATGTCCATATCCCTCACACTCTTTACATTGAATTCCTTTTCCTTTCTTCTTCTGATCATACCTTTGATTTCGGTTGAAGGATTTTCCAACAAATGTATCACTTGACCGAGGCACATTATTTCATGTTCTGAAATTTTGTCCTTTACTACTAATCTTCGTTAGCATCCTTGATTTCCCCTATGAGTTGTTTGTATCCACAAGCAAAGGATGGCGAATAACTGAAGCATCTTCTCGAGTATTCATGATTGACGTACTGATAATCCAAGATCACACCCTCTTTGACAACAAAGCACCACGGATGACCTACTCTGATACCAATTGTAGATGTCAGTACCTAGGATTCAATCAAATAAACCATGAAAGCATAAGTGGATAACACAAGAACACACAAAAACTTGGTAACGCAGTTCGGTTCGCACACCTACATCTGCAGGGCCACGCCCAGAAAATCAGATTACTCCACTATATCAAATAACGATTACAATCACTAATATTGCAATTCTATTAGGAGGAACACACTCTCCCTCAATACAAACCGCAATGGGTGATTCCAATCAACCCCATGGAGTAATCACCGCAAGATCCACTTGCGCGCAAGATCCACTTGCATAAACCGACTAGGTCAAACTCCCTTCGATCCCTACGTGCGTAGCCGCCGGCCTCCGTCCCTGGACGTAGAAACCACAAGATCCCCTTGCATAAACCAACTAGATCAAACTCCCTTCGATCCCTACTTGTGTAGCCGTTGGCCTCCGTTCCCGGATATTGATCACCAATCTTCATGAAAGAGATAGCCCTAGTAGAATCCGCATGAGCACCTTATAAGCCGGCCTCCACCAATTTAGGAACTGTTTTGGGAAAACAGTTCTATAAAATCTCATGCATATTTTCCGCCATATATCTAGGAACTACTTCGGACAAATAGTCCCATAAATCAAGAAACAAATTAACCAATTTCGGATAATTAGTTCATTCAAATCTTATGCGGATATTTTGCCCATAAATTATGGTACTATTTCGGTTAAATAGTCTTATAGAATCCTAAGCAGATATTGTCTCCCATCAATCAAGGATCTATTTCGAGTAAATATACCAATTAATCTCAGCAAATATTTCCTCCCATCAATTAAGAAACTAACGAGATTTTCCCATTAAATCAGTTATTTCAGCCATCATTCAAAAATCTATTTTGGGTAACAAGGAACTGAAAAATCTCAAGCAGATATTCCATCAATCAATTCAAGAATTCCCGAAATTCTATGTTACAAATCAGATCTGAAATCAGCTAAACAGATTTACAAACCGAAACAAAATTCTTGCATTTGATCCGGCATTCAGATCACGCATGTCATGACTGATGTCGCAACATGACTCACAACATGACCTCTTAACCTGTTCAAAAACGGTTCTGATTCTACAACCTGAACATCCCAGATCTAGAGCCACTAATGCCAACATATAATAACAGAAAATCAACCCAACAATATTATTTTGTGAATATCCTTAACAAAAAAAGATAAGAGAAAAAAATTTAGCAAATAAAGTTTAAAATAGTGAAAAAAAAACTAAATTATATGTGTTATTAATAGGCCCATGAGACCCATTGGGTATCCACCCGTTCATTGAAAGATATATATATGAGGGTGGGGGGGCCTCCTAACCCCTTACACCTATTACTTTACTTTTCCATTCACAACACGTTATCAGCACGATCACGCTCGTAGGAAAAGACGATGACGCTCAAGGAAGGATTTCTTCCAACTCTCAGTTTTAAGAAGATCGTATTCTTCTCAACGGGGAGCGTAAATGGCATCCTTCATCAACCGTCGTCTAGATTCCTTAGTCGAATCTAGAGGTAAATACTCAAATTTTTAGATCTAAACTTGCTTTTCCAGTAGATCCGCATGTTTTAAGATCAAAATAGATCAAAAACACGGTAAAAATCATATTTTTATTTAGATCTGCATGTTTTAAGATCAAAAACACGGTAAAAATCGTATTTTTATCTAGATCTGCATGTCTATTATCAGTAAAAATCGATTTTTTTTAGTTCTGAATGTCTAGAAAAATATATTCGTTTTCCTCCCTTGATCCAAATCATGCACGCCCCGAAGGCACGACGGTGGCGCCGTTTTCTAGGCACCGCCGGTGGCCAAAATCCGCGGCCAGAAGCTGCAGCCGGCAGGTGACCGCGGCCAGAAGCCGCTGCTGCTGGCCAGAAACCGCAGCCGGCAGCCGCGGCAGCCGCGGCCAGCCGCCGCGGAAAAAACCCCCCTAGGGTTCCCTTTTTCGAAACCCTATCCCTAACGGGCTATTTTTTAGGGGGAGGCCCATCAACCCTATTCGGTTGTTTTCTTGGCCCAAAAGCCTGAAAATTAGCCCATTTTCACAAAAAAATTCTTTTTGGCCTCAAAAGCCCAATAATTAAAGAAATATCAATTTGTGATAGGGTTGAGCTGAAAGATAAATAAAAATGAAATGGATCAGGATTAAAGGTTTTTTTCTAAAAATTTTTTAGCACACACGTCACTTTCGTTTCAGATTATTTATTAATCTTTACATGCATGTGATATCATATATCTGCGTGGTTGTATATTTATATAAAAACTGTGTGGATGTGCTATTAGACTATGATTTTAGGGATCAGCCAGGTTTCTGACACTTTTACTTTTCTACAATCTTTTTCCTTTTTGAGAGAATCTTTGTAAGTGAGGATATATATGTAAAAAGTCAAAGCTGAAAGGACCATCCCATGGAGATGAAGGCGCTAGCATAAAGAGAAAATGGCTTCTTTTAGAAGTTCCTGAGTTGTCTTTATTTTTATGCACTTTTTGATTAATGGGACGTAATTCTCAGACTTTTTCTTTCTTTTAGTGTCTGCTGGCTGATTCCCATAGTTCTAATTTATTTCCTTTGCATATACATTAAATGCATGGATGTTTACTTTAAATAATTTATGATATTTTAATGTTGCAAGATCGCATGCGTGGATGTTTACTTTAAATAATTCATGCTATTTTAAAATGTTGCAAGATTGCATGCCTGGATGTTTACTTTAAATAGTTAAATAATTCATGTTATCTTTTGTTTATGTTGCTAGATTGCTCAAATGGCCAGACTTGCGAATGTCGATTTTTCGGTCCTGAAGGCCGATGGGTCGAACTATTTGAGTTGGCAGTTGGACCTGAAGTTCCACCTGCGCTCTCATGGGTTCTGTCTAACACCCACAGAAAAGGCAATGAAAAGTACTGCCGCGGCTTAAAAGGATGCTTCTAAAGAAGCCCCTAATGCAAAGGAAGTTTCTGATATACTTAAGGCGAAAGCCATTATTTATATCAGGAAACACGTAGACTCGACCGTGAAGGATGAGTATCTTACTGTAAAGGATCCTTATGAACTGTGGGACGCACTTGAGGAGAGGTAAATACATCAAAGGGATGTTATACTTCCTCGTGCACAGTACGAATGTGATGGGAATCTAGTCCCACCCCAAGTGGTTTGTTTTGATGATGATCACACCAAATATTGTTAAATTACTAATCATACTACTTAAGTGTATATGTTATGCAAATGAGTTAAGTGAAGCTCAAAACATACTCCGAGAAGAAGAACTTCAACCACACTCATAGAAGATGAAGATGAAATTAGCTCGCTATTCCTAAGCTCAAGCACAAGAAGAGTTCAAAGATGAAGCTCAAAGAATGTGCTCAAGATAAAGCTAAAGATGAGCTCAAATTCAAGCAAAGACTATGCAACTAGCTCAAGCTCAAGTATGGCTTCAAGTTCTTCATAGAGTCTAGTGTGTGAGTTGTTTTTCATTTTCTTAGGATTATGTCAAAGCCAAAAAAGAATATGCACACACACACACAATGATTTTCTAAAATGTTTTTAAACTTGTTTTAAAACTTATTTGAGAGCATACTTTTCATAGAAGCTAAGTTTCAACTTGTAGTCAACTACAAACACCAAGTAGTTCACTACACTGATTTCTGTCTTCTACCTGAAAAGATACTCTGGTAGTCGGCTACCAAAGTTAGGGAGTCGACTACCAATTGTAGCAGATTTTCTCAGAAACACTCTGGGAGTCGACTACCAAAGTTAGGGAGTCGACTACCAGCTGTGCGACCAGAATTCCTTGATTTACTCTCTCATTTATTCCTTGCTTGATTTTTGGGCAAAAGTCAAACTTGATTTTGAATCATTTTGAATTCTCCTTTGGCTCTATAAATAGAGACCATATGAGAACATTTTTCTCACCAATTTATTATTGAGCAAAATTCGTATTCTCTCAAAAGATCTCATCGTTCTCATTGCTCTCAAAGTTCTTCATAGCCAAAACGGTTTTTCAATTTCTGATCTTATTGCTTATATTCTTTTATAATTATTTTTAAGATCGTTATTATTATTTGCCTATTGCAAATTGGTTTTCAAAATCCTTCCTTTTGATTTTTCATATTCTCAAAGGATTTTTGAAACATCTAGATTCTAGATCACATTGAATAATTTCATGTTCTTTGTGTGATCTAAGAACACATCTAGATTCTAGGTCACATTGAATAAATTCATATTCTTTGTGTGATCTACAAATGATTTAAATTCTTTTAGCCGCACAATTGTGAATTTAATCTTGGCTATAGAATTATTGGGTGTAAAAACCAATCTCCACTAATTCATTGTGGTGTATTGGATTTGATTTTACTTGTAGTCCCTTGGTGATAAGGGTGGTTGGTAATCCTTGTTGTAGGCAAGGTGTTTGTGAAAAGTTCTCGGATTGTGAGGCAAGGTAAAGTCCTCGGGTTGTGAGGCAAGGTAAAGTCCTCGGGTTGTGAGGCAAGGATAAAATCCTAGACAACTCTAGGTGGTTGGAAATCCTAGTTGAGGCTAGGTATTTGTATTGCTAAGGCAATAGTGGAAATCTCGTACCGGATTGGTCGGGGACTGGATGTATCCAAGTTGTGTGGAACCAGGATAAAAATCCATGTCTTTGCGTTTGCTTTTCTGTATTTGATTATTTATCTCTGCAAGCAATTCTTATTTACTTTGTTATTATTATATCTTTGTAATTCTTTGTTCATTTGCATATTACAAAGATTATACATTTAATTCTGCTGTGTAAAGATGTATCTGTGTGTAAAGATCTCTTATCTAATTGTAATCATAATAGTTTATCTTTTATATTTTTATAAGATTAACTTGTTGATTAAGAACCAAGCGTAGATCACTCTACTTGGTTTCTTAGGCAACATTAGAAGGGTTTTAATTAACGATCGAAAAAGATTTATTATTTGCACAACACTATTCAACCCCCCTTCTAGTGTTGTTTGCCATCCACAGGATCCAACACTTGGTATCAAAGCAAGGTTGTAGAAGGCATTAACCAATCATTTCCCCGAAGGACAATCTTCCACCAGACCACCACTTCTCAACAGATCAAATTATGGATCTTGGAAGAATCGGATGCGAATGTACCTTTTCTCTTTCTCGTATGATCTATGGAAGATAGTGGAGAATGGAGAATCCTTATGAAGAACCCACTCTTGAGGAAGAAAAGTGGACCAAGACGGAGAAAGACAAAGTGTTTCTAAATGCCAAGGCGGTGTCTACTCTATATTGCGGCCTTGACACAACAGAGTACAACCGCATCTCCATGGCTACCTCCGCGCACCAAATATGGAAAATCCTTGAGGTAACGCATGAAGGTAACCAAAAAGTTAAATCTTCAAAATCTTCTCTTTATGCTGGCAGGTATGAAAAATTTATAATGGAGAAAGACGAGAACATAACGGAGATGTACACGAGATTTACGGAGATCGTCAACACACTTGCGGGATTGGGAAAGAAGTACACACAAGAGGATCACGTATGCAAGATCCTTAGATCCCTCACTCCCGAATGGCAATCCAAAGCTTCGGCTATTGAAGAAGGCAACGACACTTCAAAGCTAACCTTGGAAGAGCTCATCGGCAATCTAATGGCGTATGAACTCCAACTGCAAGAGCGAAAGACCAAGGAACACGGTGAAAAGAAGAAGAACCTTGCATTCAAAGCAACATAGGATACGGAGGAGTCCGAGAATGAAGTCAAAATGAGATGGAGAAACAAATGGCACTCATCTCCAAAGGATACAAGAAAATCCTAAAAGCACGTAAGTCCTACAACCGTAAGTTCAATTCCACTAATGATGTTATTTGTTATGAATGTAATAAGCTAGGCCACATGAAGAATGAGTGTCCTCTAAAGAAAATCAGAGAGAAGAGAACGAAGTCATGCAAAGGCAAAAGACCAAATAGAAAAGCTTTTAGGGCTTGGGATAGAAGCGATGATGAAGAGGATTCCGATAGCTCATCATCATCCGAAAATGAAGGAAAAGCAAGCAAAAGGAACGAGTGGAACTACATGTGCTTCATGGCACGGGAAGACCCCAAGGTAAATTCCTACCATAACTATAGTGATAGCGATAGTAGCGATGATGATGAAATTGATTATGAGGAGGAATTTCATAAAATTTATGCATTATATGAGGTCCAACTCAAAGAGCTTCTAACTCTCAAAAAGATGCATAAATCTTCTGGTTCTAATCCTATTAATCAAGAGCTAGAAAAGATTAGAGAAGAGAACCTAAAATTGATTAGCAACAATAAAGATTTAATTGAAAAGAATAGGTTGCTCAATGTAGAAATCAAAGACCTAGAAAATAGGTTTAGATACTTAGAAAAGAACATGACCGCCATTAAGGCAAAGCATGAGGACTTGGTTAATAATGTTACTAGGTTCAATAAAGGTAAAGAAAATTTAGATAGCTTGATTAGATCACAAAGACCCCAATCTAGCAAACATGGCTTAGGTTATAACATGACCAATCAAAATGCTAGAAATTCTCATCATCAAGCTAGAGTTCCTAAAACTGAAAATGGATATGTCAAAGTTTGGATTCCCAAAATTGGAACCATCCAAATGAAAGACAATTACATTTCTAGTTTTATGAACAATGTTCATTTTTGTAGAGATTATAGATTTACTTATGGGAAATCTCAACCCAAATGGGTTTGGTTCCCTCTTGGTTGATGGTTACATTATTATGTATGACTAATCCCACGGACCCACAAAGAAAGGGTACCAAAATTATTTGTTTGATTTTCAGGTACCAAAACTATAAGGGAATAGTAGAAGAGCTCCTAATGAATCTCTAAATCCATGCATACATTATGGGGGAGACCCAACTGCAATGATGCAAACTTTAAGGGGGAGCCTATGAAATTTTTTTCTTCACTTGGTATGTATACTGTTATATTTTTTTGTGATGACAAGGGGAGAAAAAGTGAAGCAAGCAAAAACATGAATGAATAATACATGATAACTGCATCTAAGCAGGGGGAGTAAGTTTACTTGCTCATCAGTTTTTATTTCATATTATTCATATGTTTTTCATTTGGGTGTCATCATCAAAAAGGGGGAGAGTGATGGGAATCTAGTCCCACCCCAAGTGGTTTGTTTTGATGATGATCACACCAAATATTGTTAAATTACTAATCATACTACTTAAGTGTGTAGGTTATGCAAATGAGCTAAGTGAAGCTCAAAGCATACTCCGAGAAGAAGAACTTCAACCACACTCATAGAAGATGAAGATGAAATTAGCTTGATATTCCTAAGCTCAAGCACAAGAAGAGTTCAAAGATGAAGCTCAAAGAGTGTGCTCAAGCTAAAGCTAAAGATGAGCTCAAATTCAAGCGAAGACTATGCAACTAGCTCAAGCTCAAGCATGGCTTCAAGTTTTACATAGAGTCTAGTGTGTGAGTTGTTTTTCATTTTCTTAGGATTATGTCAAAGCCAAGAAAGAATATGCACACACACAAAATAATTTTCTAAAATGTTTTTAAACTTGTTTTAAAACTTATTTGAGAGCATACTTTTCCTAGAAGCTAAGTTTCAACTTGTAGTCAACTACAAACTACAAACACACAGTAGTTCACTACACTGATTTCTGTCTTCTACCTGAAAAGATACTTTGGTAGTCGACTACCAAAGTTAGGGAGTCGACTATCAGTTGTAGCAGATTTTCTCAAAAACACTCTGGGAGTCGATTACCAAAGTTAGGGTGTCGACTACCACCTGTGCGACCAGAATTCCTTTATTCACTCTCTCATTTATTCCTTGCTTGATTTTTGGGCAAAAGTCAAACTTGATTTTGAATCATTTTGAATTCTCCTTTGGCTTTATAAATAGAGACCATATGAAAACATTTTTCTCACCAATTTATTCTTGAGCAAAATTTGTATTCTCTCAAAAGATATCATCGTTCTCATTGCTCTCAAAGTTCTTCATAGCCAAAACGGTTTTTCAATTTCTGATCTTATTGCTTATATTCTTTTATAATTATTTTTAAGATCATTATTATTATTTGCCTCTTCCTTTTGATTTTTCATATTCTCAAAGGATTTTTGAAACATCTAGATTCTAGATCACATTGAATAATTTCATGTTCTTTGTGTGATCTAAGAACACATCTAGATTCTAGGTCACATTGAATAAATTCATATTCTTTGTGTGATCTACGAATGATTTAAATTCTTTTAGCCACGTTAAGCACAATTGCAAATTTAATCTTGGCTATAGAATTATTGGGTGTAAAAACCAATCTCCACTAAGTCATTGTGGTGTATTGGATTTGATTTTACTTGTAGTCCCTTGGTGATAAGGGTGGTTGATAATCTTTGTTGTAGGCAAGGTGTTTGTGAAAAGTCCTCGGATTGTGAGGCAAGGTAAAGTCCTCAGGTTGTGAGGCAAGGGTAAAATCCTAGACAAGTCTAGGTGGTTGGAAATCCTAGTTGAAGCTAGGTATTTGTATTGTTAAGGCAATAGTGGAAATCTCGTACCGGATTGGTCGGGGACTGGACGTACCCAAGTTGTGGGGAACCAGGATAAAAATCCGTGTCTTTGCATTTGCTTTTCTGTATTTGATTATTTATCTCTGCAAGCAATTCTTATTTACTTTGTTATTATTATATCTTTGTAATTCTTTGTTCATTTGCATATTACAAAGATTATACATTTAATTCCACTGTGTAAAGATCTATCTGTGTGTAAAGATCTCTTATCTGATTGTAATCATAATTGTTTATCTTTTATATTTTTTTTAAGATTAACTTGTTGATTAAGAATCAAGCGTAGATCACTCTACTTGGTTTCTTAGGCAACATTAGAAGGGTTTTAATTAACGATCGAAAAAGATTTATTATTTGCACAACACTATTAACCCCACCTTCTAGTGTTGTTTGCCATCCACAGGATCCAACAGAATGGACTCACCTTCGCATACATGATTACAAATCCGTAGCAGAGTACAACTCAGCACTATTCCAAATAACCTTACGCCTGAAGTTGTGTGGTGAGAATGTTACTGAGAAGATGTTGCTAGAGAAGACGTTTATGTCTTTTCATGAGAAGGACATGATCCTCATGCAACAGTACCGTGAACGAAAGTTCACAAAGTACTCCGAACTGCTCTCATGCCTACTGATGGCTGAACAGAACAGAGAGTTATTGATTGTCACTCACAACCTGTGCCCTCCTGGCTCCGCTCCACCTCCACCTTCTGCAGAAGCACATTTCCAATCTTCCCAGAAGAAGAAGAAGGATAAGAAGGCAAAGTTCCAGAAATGGAAAGAACAGAAGCAGCGAAAAAAGGCTACTCCTCAGGCTCCTCCCCAGAACCAGAAGTTTGCAGCAAAGAAGCAAAAGTGGACGCCCAACAAAGGTGGTCCCCCCAAGAAAGACTGGGAGGATAAATGTTCTAAATGCGGAATGACTGGCCACTGGTCCAGAATCTGCCGCACTTCTAAACACCTACAGGATCTCTATCAGGCAAGTCTCAAGCCCCATGCTGAGACAAACCTGATAGTTGGGGTAGCGTTACCAGAAACTACAGGGAAGCCAGAAGAGTTCATGGAAGACGACACTCTGTAGTCTTGGACCATATGCATTTTATTTTTCTAGCACTGTATCTTATTTCCCTGCAATGTACCTTGCTTTATGTCTTTTCAAAATTCCATGTCAACTATTCTTATTATTCAGCATTTTAATATAAATGAAAGAGTTTCTTTTCGTATTATTTATTGCTTGAATGTTTTTATATAGATATGGAATCCATATGCCTAGTGGACAGTGCATCAACGCACTCAATCCTTCAAAATACAGACTACTTTACGAGCATTAGTAGCTATTCTGGTCCATTGAGAACAATCTCAGGACCAGCTGATATAATAGAAGGATCAGGGGAAGCAATCATATTGTTCCCCAATAACACACTTATCAAAATTAGAGATGCGTTATACTCACCTAAATCAATCCGAAACCTCCTAAGCTTTAAAGATATCCGTTTAAACGGGTATCACTTAGAGACGGTCGAGGAAAATAAAAAGGAATACTTGCACGTAATGTATCTTACAAATGGTACAAAAACCATTGTGGAACGTTTCGAGGGACTCCCTATGGGACTCTACCAAACAAGTATTCACTCTCCAGAAGCATTATTAACGGAGCACCTGCAGTGCCCCCAAACACCAGAATTCCAACTCTGGCATAATAGACTGGGACACCCTGAATCTGTTATGATGTACCGCATCATAAAAAGCTCAAGGGGTATAAATTTGAAGAACCTGAAGATTATTCAAAAAGGTAAATTCCCATGTCCACCATGTTACAAGGGTAAACTAATTACGGGAGTCTCTCCACTTAAAGTGTACTTGGAGTCTCCAAGCTTTCTGGAAAGAATACATGGAGACATCGTTGGGCCTATACACCATCAAGTGGTCCTTTCAGGTACTTTATGGTCCTGATAGACGCATCTACTAAGTGGTTACATGTGTGTCTACTGTCCACCCGTAACTTAGCATTATTTAAGCTTTTAGCTCAGATAATCAGGTTGCGGACCCACTTTCCCGACTACCAGATAAAGAAACTTTGTCTAGACAATGCGGGGGAGTTTACATCACAAGTCTTTCTAGACTATTGCCAAGCACATGGCATTGAAGTCAAACATCCTGTAGCACATGTTCACACCCAAAATGGGTTAGCAGAATCTCTAATTAAGAGACTGCAATGGATTGCTCATCCATTATTACTTCAATCCCAGTTTCCAGTGAATGCATGGGGTCATGCAATATTGCATGCTGCATCCTTAATAAAATTAAGACCTTCTGGAGGTCAGTCATCTTCTCCTATGCAATTAGCACTTGGACTTCCACCAATTGTCTCACACTTGAGAATATTTGGTTGTGTAGTATATGTCCATATAGCACCACCACAAAGGACAAAGATGGGTCCACAATATCGTCTAGGCATTTATGTTGGGTTTGACACGCCCTCCATAATAATATTCCTAGAACCCCTTACGGGAGACGTTTTTAAGGCACGTCTAGAAGACTGTGAATTTGATGAAACATCATTTCCAAAACTAGGTTTACAAACCAAGAAGCTTGAAGCTTCAGAGAGTATCACTTGGAATACAAAGACACTAAGTCACTTTGATCCACCCACAAGCCAGTGTGAGGAGGAGGTCCTGAAGATTCTCCATATCCAAAACACTGTCCATCTTTTGCCGGAAAAATTTACTGACAACCAGAAGATTGTCAGATCACACATCCTTGCTGCTAACACTCCAGCTAGGATTGACATACCACAAAATGGATGCAATCCGCCTGCAGCAGAGATGGTTGGACCTCTTAAAAAGAGAGGACGACCACCGGGATCCAAGGACCAAGTCCTTCGAAAGAGTAGAACTCTTGGCAATGGTAAAACAATACCACCACATGATGCTACTATAAGCCATGCTCCTCATCTCTCCCAAACTCTCAAACAGAGGAAAAACCTGGAGAAAATGAAGTTTCGATACATTATGTACGAACTGGGGAGTATTGGGACAGAAAGAGCTTATAGATGACACATTTGTGTGTAATATTTCCATCAACGTCGCGTACTGCGATGATGACATTGAACCACACTCTCTGACAGAATGTCAAACCAGAGATGATTGGCCAAAGTGGAAAGCGACAATAGGAGTGGAGTTGGATTCACTCACAAAACGCAAGGTCTTCGGACCTATTGTCCAGACACCAAAAGGTGTAAAACATGTGGGTTATAAATGTGTATTTGTTAGAAAAAGAAATGAACAGAATGCGATCGTTCGCTACAAATCAAGGCTTGTAGCGCAGGGTTTTACCCAACGTCCACGGGTGGATTTTGAAGCCATATACTCCCCGGTCATGGATGCGATCACCTTCCGATTCCTCATTGGCTTGACAGCTCAAGAGGGTTTAGATATGCAGCTTATGGACGTCGTGACTGTATACCTATATGATAATTTAGACCAAGACATCTATATGAGATTGCCTGACGGTTATTCTTTTCTTGCAACACTAAAAGAGAGACAACGTGACATCTACTCAGTTTCAAACTTCAAAGATCATTATATGGTCTAAAATTATCTGGAAGGATGTGGTATAATAGACAGAGCGAATTCCTCGTAAAGCAAGGATTTGCAAATGACGCACTCTGCCCTTGCATCTTTATAAGAGCAATGTCAATAGGATTTGTCATTATAGCCGTCTATGTGGACGACTTAAACCTCATCGGATCTCCTGGAGAGATGACTGAGATTTCTAGAAGCCTGATAGAAACTTTCAAGATGAAAGACCTCGAAAAATCGAAATTCTGTTTAGGTCTTCAAATAGAGCATCTTAACGATGGGATCCTGTTACATCAGTCAACTTATACATTGAACTTGTAGAAAAAGTTCCAATGGATAAGTGCCACCCTCTCAATATCCCAATGATCGTTAGATCATTGGATGTGCATAAAGACCCTTTCCGACCGTTGGAAGAGAAAGGAAGTACTAGGCCCTGAAGTGCCTTATCTAAGTGTAATTGGTGCACTCCTTTACTTGGCTAACTGCACTCGTCCTGACATAGCATTTGCAGTCAACATACTAGCCAGATATAGTGCTGAACCTACACAGCGGCACTGGGCTGGAGTTAAGCATCTTCTGCGCTACCTCCAAGGGTCCATGGACTTAGGTCTATTCTACAGGAAAGGGGCAACAACAGGTTTAGTTGGTTATGCTGATGCAGGTTACAGATCCGATCCTCACACAGAGAAGTCTCAGACCGGATACATGTTCACCTATGGCGGCACTGCCATATCTTGGAGATCTGTGAAGCAGACCATGACGACCATCTCATCCACACATTCAGAACTTCTAGCAATCCACGAGGCAAGCAAAGAGAGTTTCTAGCTACGTTCTATGATCCAGCACATCCTCACCTCTACCGGCCTGATGACCGACGTTCTTGAGCCTACTCCACTCCATGAAGACAATGCAGCATGTATAGCCCAGCTACAGAACGGTTACATCAAAGGCAACAAGACGAAGCATATCTCCCCCAAGTTCTTCTAGACGCATGACCTTCAGAAGAAAAAATAGATTGAGGTACAGAAGATCCAATCATGTTGGCAAATTTGCTTACCAAATCCCTGCCTACTAGTACCTTTGAGAAACTTGTAAATGGGATTGGGATGAAGAGAGCGAGAAAATGTAAGCTGGGTCAGGATGAGAGAACTATGAATGTATAGATACATAGAAGACTGATGTATAGATTCATAGGAAAATCTGCAAGTCTGAAGCTTGGTCAGATGAGGGGGAGTCAACCGCAGAGTTGTACTCTTTTCCCTTGGCTATTGGTTTTTCCCACAGGGGTTTTCATAGTCAAGGTTTTGACAAGGCAACCTCGTTGACTCTAGATCCTGTATTATCCACCCCTAGACACATCCCTAAAACAGGGGAAGTTATGGATAAACTGTTCTTTATTTAACAAGGCAGTTGTCCTAACTCGGATCCTGAAGAATCCACCTCTTATTCAATGTTGGTTGGATAAGGGGAAGTGTTATGAATAGGCCCATGAGGCACATTGGTATCCACCCATTCATTGAAAAATATATATATGAGGGTAGGGGGCTCCTAACCCCTTACACCTATTACTCTACTTTTTCCTTCACAACAATAGGATTAAAAACTTATTTAATTGTTTTGTAATTTTTGTAAACATATGATTGTTTTTAAGACCGGTCTAAAAATGCATGGTAAATTTAACTAATAATGCATTTTGATCATTAACTATTTTCCGTGTAAGTAAGGTTTGTAAACTTTAAGAAAATCTAAATTTTTTTAAAAAAATTAATATATAACAAATAACATCCAATGACACAACCTTCTATTGGCTTAAAAAATTAAAGCACATAATGTTAGAAGAGGATTAACCATGGTAAATAGCCATGGTACTATATTTATAAAACTATCATGTTAAGTTGGGAGTCCAAGGGCCTCCCCACTAACTTAGTGGGGAGTAATGGAGAGTGATGAGGGGAGGGAGGCCAAAGGCCTCCCTCAACTCACAAAACTCCCCCTCATCTCTCCATTACCTTGGGTTAAGCATATGAATACTTCAAGATTCAGTATGCCAATGGGGTGGATACTTCTGGATCCAGAGCCACTGTGGTTGCCTCGTTAAAACCTTAGCTGTGGAAAACCCAGTGGGAAAAACCAGCAGCTTAAGGGAAAAGAGTACAACTATCGAGGGACTCCCCCTGATCTGTACAAGATTCAGGCTTGCAGATCTCCTATGTATCTATACAATCATCTCCTATTCGTCTATACATCCATCATGTTCTGAAAGAAAATACAATTATCACTCATCTGTACAAGTTTCACTCATCTAGCGGCTATTGGAAGGCAGAGTCACTCTGGAGTGTAATGCTCTTCGAAGTTGGTAGATGACTCCACTAAAGTATTCTTTGAATCAGTCTTCAGTGTGTCTACAAGGTACTGCTGGACCTGGCTGGGCGTTTTCAATACTTGCTTCGTGGATGATGAGCTTCTCAGAAGATGTAGACATTGGATGATGATGTGTATATATTTAGAAGGTGGCCGGCCTATTGTGATTCAGTCATCGCGATGATCTTTAAACCTGCATATGCAATATATATTCTTTGACCCTTGGAAGTTGCGCAGAAGCAGCCTATCCTTGGTCTAGTGTTGCTCTCCAGGACAACACTGTATCTAGTTAACAACTTTACTGGAGACGTTCTATCAAAGATACGTGCAGTTGGCCAGATAATACACTAGAGCTAGTCTCTTCGGGATCTAGGATGTCCTCCCCCTCTTCCAGCTACTGGAAGGTGTCATAAATAAGCATCCATTTTTAATAGGTTGCAAAATGACATCATTCTTCGTAAACTCCAGGTGTATGAAGAATATGAAAGGGTTCCTCCACGAAGGTGTAAGCCGAGACATCTTCGGCATGATTAATAATAGTTCATCTTCACGATGATTAATGTCATCTTCAGGATGATGGTTCATCTCCAGGATGATAGTTCATCTTCAGGATGATTAATGTCATCATCAGGATGATTGTTATACCTAGGTTTTTCATTTCCAAGGTATGCTTTAAAGCTATCTGAAAACTCAATGGTCTCTGCTGGAGATCCTATTAGCTTTAAGTCGACCATATGTAAGGCAAATATAACGAATCCTGTCAACGATCTTTCGAAAAAGATACAAGGGCAGAATATTGCTTAAGATCAACTAATGATCTTTGTAGCCTTTATGGAGAAGACGTTTCTACGTTTCTCTTTCATCTCTGGAGGTAGAGTATACCCTTCTGGAAGTTTTATATAGATCTCTATATCTATATTGCCGTATATATATGCAGTCACAACGTCCATGAGCTGCATGTATTGGCTTTTGCAGAGAAGTGTAGGCTTAGTAGGAAAATGATCACATTTCCTTCATTTCAATTTCTTTATGAAATTCGAATTATATTCCACAGGTTTTTACACATTCAGGTGTATGGACTACTGGTCCAAAGACTTTGCTTTTCAAGAGTGAGTCCAGCTCTACTCTTATTGCCTCATCCCAATTTGGCCATTCTATGCGTTTACGCTATAGAAAAGTGGGTAGATGTCATCGTCGTATTCAGCGACGTGAACGGCAATAGCGAAAGCAAAACCGTCGTCGACGACTGTGATATATATGTCCAGTACCTCTCCAGTACGTACGTAATATAATGATGTTTCTCCTGTTGTTTCCTCTGCAGGGGAAATTAGGAGGGGAGAGGTTACTGGTCTGAGCTCAGTATCCTGTGGTTGGATCATTTGTATATATCCAGGAATCTTCATATTATGAGGAAATTTTTATTTTGAACCTGGCCGGTGTCCTCTTTTCAAATGAGGTACAGCCAATTCTGCTGCCGGTGGATTGCATCCATCTTTGGGAATGTCAATCCTAGCTGGCGTGTTGGCAGCAGGGACGTGTGAACGAACAATCTTCTGGTTGTCCGCAATTTTATCCGTCAATTGATGTACTTTAGTCTGAATGTGAAGGATCTTCTGGATCTCAACGTCACACAGAAAAAGTATGCGGATCATAACGAGATGAGGACTTATGTGTCCCCTGATATGGTCTCAGAAGCTTCAGGCTTCTTTAGACTGCGTGCCTATTACAATGAGACTTTACTCATCAAATTCACATTTATCAAGACTTGGTGGTAAACCATAAGAAAGCGGCATCAGCAATAAGATATGGCCATAAGTGGGCCGTATCGTGATAAGCGATGCGGAGTGCAGCTTGTTGGTCACTAAATATCAACAGGCAACTGGAATGTAACAATGGACGTGAAATCCATTGGAGTCTCTTTACCAGAGACTCTGATAACTCATTCTGAGTATGAACATGCTACAGGATGATTTCAATGCCAGTTGCTTGGCAGAAGTCTTGAATGATATGAGTGGTGAATTCACCCTTATTATTAGCTTTGAGAAAGCTATGTTGCGAGTGAATATGAAGGTACACAGAAAACCATCTAGTAGATGCATATATCAGTACAGTAATGAAGTACCGAAAATGGTCCATTTGCGGGGTGAATAGGCCCGCAAAAGGTCACCATGTATTCTCTCAATGAAGCCAGGAGACTCTAAACCCACTTTCAGGAGGGAATGTCTCTCTCTAAGTTTTCCCTTATGACAAAGGGGGCCAAGAAAACTCAACCTTTTGAAGAATCTTCAGGTTCTCCAATGGATTCATTTGATGATGCGTCCATCATCGCTGATCCAGGATGACCAAGTCCATTTTTGCCAGAGTTAAAAACTATGACAATGAAAGGCATTTCTGGTGCTGAGTCAAGTTGGTTTTCTATAGGATGAATATCTGTAATTATAGGGGCCCGACGGGGGTCCAATGAAATCGTAAGTAGATGGTCTTCTGGACATTTTCTTGACGAGTTACATATTGATATTCAATAAATATTATCCACAATTTTCAAGTTATTTTCTATAAAAGAAATATCCTTGAAAAGTGGAGATTTCCTATATGTTTATAAGGAGAATTTGCATCTTATAGTCTCGTTGTGTGTGGGAGCAATATCAATGCTACACCAGTGCAACGAGGCACTGTCCACAATATTCCATACTTCATCTATAATTAAAACGAAATTTTATTTAAGTCAATGAAAAAAGACATTCAAAATAAAAGTTCGTACTTAAGCAAATTAAAGACGAAGCAATATTGAATTTTAAATGCATAGATAAAAGATGAAGCTTAATCGAGCAGGTTGTCGTTCTCGAAGTCTTTTGCAGTAAACGTCTTCGGCGGCTGAACAGCCACCAAGTTTGTTTCGGGCAGAGACTTCTGGCTCGCTTAATACAGTTCCTGGAGGTGGCGAGGAGTGCGGCAGTTTCTGGACCAATGGCCAGTCATGCCGCATCTATGGCATTTATCCTCCCAGTTCTTCTTAGGAAGTGACACTTGGTCAGTGTTCTTTTGCTTCCATATGAAATTTCTTTTTTTTCCTTATTGTTTTTGTTTGTCTGGGGAGCTGCACCTCTTGGTTGCTTCATTATAGCTTTCCCTTTAGTGTTTTTAGCCTTCCTCTTGTTTTTCCACTTCTGGGGAGAAACGTGGTGGGCTTCAGGGATAGGGGCAGTGCCAGCTGGACGTAAGTTATGAGTTGCAAGCAGTAAGTCTAGATTCTGCTCTGCCCTAAGTAGGCATGAGATCAGATCGGAAAATTTCGTGAAATTACGTTCACGATACTGCTGCATGAGGATTGCATCTTTCTCGTGAAACGAGGTAAATGTCTTTTCCAACATGTGTTGCTCTGTCACTTCTTCACCGCACAACTTCAGGCGTGAGGTAATGTTATGAAGTGCAGAATTATACTCAGCGACGGACTTATAGTCCTGAAGCCTGAGGTTTTCCCACTCATAACTGGCACACGGTAATATAACATCAATTTGATGTTTATACCGTGCTTCCAGCGCTGTCCACAGGTCCTTTGGATCCTCAACCATTAAATATTCGGCCTTTAATGTAGATTATGGCTTTCGCCTTATCTACATCGGATATAGTGGTTGTAGGGCTGCTGCTAGTTGTAGCAGAAGCTTCGGCCGCTGCTGGGGCCGAGGAAGGAGCCAAAATGGACCCAAGGAGGGCCACCGAACGCAAGTGGAACTTCAGGTCCACTCGCCAACTCATGTAATTTGTCCCTGCAGAGTCAAGTACTTCGAAATCGACGCTTGCCAATTTTGCCATTTATCTACGCAATTTAAAATGAGCATGAATTAATTAAAATTCAAAATTCATGCATAAAGAAATAAACAAGTAAAAATGCGGGGATCGGCCAGATACCCAAAAAATAAACAGTCCAAAGTTCGTTTACAGTCCATAAAAAGGAAAGAAAAATACAACTTCGGAAACCCAAAGTGGGTCCCTATATCTTCGTCTTCATATGATGTTGCACCGAGCTTGGGCTTTAAATACAAATTTCCTCACTTACAAATTCTCTCAAAAGAAAATAAAAGTGCAAGGAAAGTAAATAGGTATACAATGGCCGATCCCGAAAAACACATTTTTACTGATTTAAACATCCACGCAGTTCTAAATATGCTACAGGCATAAAAATAAACAACCACGCATATAACTCAAGCAAAACATATGGTAAAGGAAACTAGAAAATATAATTATCTCGTAGACCACGTGGAAACGTCATACACCGTTAGGTTAGTTGACTAACAGCAGAGCGGTCTCAGGATCTTAAAGATAGTTATATTTTGAAAAATAGAATCCTAGTATTCCATAAATAATTAATAATGCAAGAGTGATATAATTTTAACAATATGACGTGACAGGCTCATAACAAAGAATTAAAATAAATTAATATTTTGAATGGGGCTGCAGGCCCATAAATATTAAACATTTTAATATATTATTATTATTTGGACTGCATGCCCATTTGCCAAAAACTAACAAATAAATTATTGCAATTGAATTAACCTGGCTTCAGGCCGAATTAGTCAAATTAAAATATCATTAATACTTGGGCTTCAGGCACAAGGGTAAAATTTTAATTGACAAAATAAGTTTGCAATTGGATTTACTGGGCGTCTGGCCCAATTGGGAAAACCAGAATAATAATTAAGCTGAATGGGGCTGCAGGCTCATAAAACTTTTTTTCATGTATAATCTGGGCTTCAGGCCCAATTAAACAGCTAGACTACTGTAATAATCAAAACTCTAATTTATTAAGTAAATAGAGCCTTTAACCCCATAAAGAGTTAATAAAACTCAATATCATCACCATGTTTTCCCCTGATTTTTTTTCTGGATTTCGGCAAGGGGTTCCGACGATCCTGGGCCGAAGAACCCCACCCAAAAAAAAATCCCACACGAAAAAGTGGGTGACAGGCGCCCCTGGATCCCCACCCAAATGAAACCAGACCTTGCATTTGCAACTTATGTCGTCTATATTTCAAAAATTACACTTCCCAATGGCCGTAAGTATCATTTGAAATTGCTCAGAATATATCATACAGCCTATGTGTGGCATGGAAGTTGTCAACATCAATTATTAGCTCTTGTACTAAAATTATTTAATGGGCCAGAACAAGCACCCAGCCCACTCAATTCCAGAACTGTGACTAGTTGGCAGGACCCAGAAAGGTTAATCACCCAGACTCAGAATTCTCGTGAATCTTCCGCCTGATCCCCACCTTCCACTCCGCAAAAACCGTCTCCTTCGCTAGCCAGAGAAGTCCACCGGAGTCCACCGGCGTCGGGGGTGCGGGCCCAGAGGGAGGTCCCCTAGTGGGGAAACGAGTGGCGCAAACAGCCGCAGCCCCATCGACAGGAGGGGGGCGGCGCTCCGACGAGAAGAGATTAATTTTAATCGGATGCCCAATTTAAATATCGATTTTGATATCAAACAATTAATATCAAACAACATGCGAAAAAATGACATAGTAGTGCTTTGTAAATTGATATCAAACAACATTAATATCGATGTTGATGCCCAATTTAAATATCTGAAATTGATTTTGCAACAGATTTTGATGCCCAATTTCAATCGGATGAAGATCCGAAAATGGGGATGTTGTTTCAATATGTTTAATCAGGTTTTGATTATGAAAACAGATTTTCTAGCTATAAATTTTGCTATAGAACTCTAAGAAAATTAGTATCACAGATTGAAACAACAAACGCATGTTAAAATATTGATCTAAGGGTTTCTCAAATTTTACCTCTAGATCAATGATCTAGGGAAGAACAAATAAAATCCGTAGATAGAAAAATATAATCCCCGCTCCTGCTATACCGCGAAGGTAATCAACCGATCGTCGTCGCACTAATAGTTGCAATAGCTTTGCCGCAACTACAAGATTCCTTCGCAAGAAAGAGAAATTTGTGGGGAAGTAATTTTATGGCTCAACTTTTTTTTTAGAGCGAAGTGCTGATAACGTGTTAGAAGAGGATTAACCATGGCAAATAGCCATGGTACTATATTTATAAAACTATCATGTTAAGTTAGGAGTCCAAGGGCCTCCCCACTAACTTAGTGGGGAGTAATGGAGAGTGATGAGGGGAGGGAGGCCAAAGGCCTCCCTCAACTCACAACACATAAGTTATACTTTATTTTTTCTGGATTAATAACATACATCAACTGCACTCGGTAAAAATGGACACCGTCGCCCATAATTTCTTTTTTAAACGCACAATAATCTTTTAAACATACACAAGGTTTAAAGGGAGTTTGGCTCTTTAGGATTCTTCGGCTTCTTCCATGTAGACTCCCGGTTCCATGTAAACTCCAAAGTTAAGCGTTCGAGGACGAAATCAATATCAAGATAAATGATGTGTTTCCACAACCAATATGTCCTCTTTACCACCTCCCTTCAAAACAAAAAAACAGGGGAGTTTCTCAGTTAAACGGCATCAACAGCTAACCAAGGCGCAGATTTTAGAACAATAGGAATACCAGTTGCAAACATTTTGAAGAGACCCATGGGTTCTCATGGATATTATTATAGCAAGCCCATCGTTTGTCTTTTCACACTGCCCAATAAAATACATCCAAATCCTATCAGACAGCCTGTCAAATCAAATGTGAGGTCTTCAGACCCACCTTCCCTTTCAAACAAAGAGAAACTGGACGTTGAAAAGACTGCTTAAACACAAAGTAGAAACATAGGGCAACGCTTAGCGCACGCTGCATGGGATGTGATTAATTAGTTCCACATAATTTCAGAAACCAGAGCGCACTATAAGATATGGAAATTGCTAACTGCACCTCAAGAAATGAGGTGCATATTGCAATCATGATGAATTCTTGCTTTTTTCGAATGAGTTAGAAGGTGATTTGACAACCTGAAGTAATATACTTACTTTTTTTGGTTAAAAAGCTTACCTGCACCTCATTCCATGAGGTGCAAAGAGCACTTTCCTAAGATATATGATGGGAATTGGTCAATGGCCCAGATGATGGTAAGTCGACGAATGCTACTCAGACTTTGAATTATTGATTTCGCGTTGTCTGGTTCAAACCGCCTATTTAAACATTTAGATTCTCTTTACGCCTACCGATGTGGAACTAAATAATAGATTGTCCAACTCTCACAGGAGAGACCGAGCGGTGCATGAACGCGCTATATTAGTCCCACATCGAGCAAATTAGACAGACATTTGTTCTATAAATTAGAGGCAGGGTGGTAGGCTTTTGAAATTAGGCTTTGGCTCGAAGGCGCTGGGATGTGGGAGGGCAACATGCTTACTATCGGAATCGAAATCAGGTGATCCGATTACAAATTCCGAACCGTTCAAAATGGATCCGATTGGTCGGAAATTGGAGTTCGGATATTTTTTTTCCGTCCAAATTAAATCGGATTCGAATTCGGATTTGTCTAAAAAATTAGGGTTTACCCGATGACCACCCCTAGTCTTAATACATATACAAAAGCCAAGGGGGTGTTTTCACCAAAGCTAACTCACGAGACACAAGCATCAATTTCAATTAAATATATACAGATACAACATACGCCATATGTATCAAGTTTCCATCGTTGGTCAGTCTGAACCCAGCAATGATCCAACCATTAGATTGCTTACTCAGTTACTCTAATCTATATGACTCTAATCTATGACAGTTAAAACTAACTCGGCACAATACACAACGTCCATCTCCACCGTCCCTTCTCAGCCTCCACATATGGATACATCTGCATTTAAATTTAATTCCCTCCCCCCCAACTAAGAGTGGAGCGTTTTCAATCTTTTTGCTGTGTGAATGAAGCCCCCTATCACCTGCATCTCATCCAATTGCTTTTGCAAGTGGGTGAAAAACAAGAAGAAGAATTAACAGATACATTGCTTTAGAGATCAAAAATTTAAGCAGGAAGTAACCAGGCGGATGACAAATACCAAGTGCTGATGCTTACCTGAGATATGAAATGGTGTTGCACCAAATGAAACAGTTGTTCCTTGGATGGGTTGGGATTGACGTCCACCTAATAAATTGTGTACGTGAGTCCAATGCCAAATTGGCAAAACGTGCATTGTTGTCTAAAGTAGATGGTTGCTATATACACCTTAGAAATGCGGTGTATTCAACGTTTTTTCTTCAAAATGAAAAAAAAACTGTCCCATCAGATATCACATTCGTGACAATTCCAAAATGAAAAAAACTGTCCCATCAGATATCACATTTGTGACAGTTTTTTTCCACTTTGGGGAAAAAAAAGTTGCATACACCGCATTTACATCATATTTCTGGTGTATTTCTGCAGTGTATATATAACAGGCCTCCTAAATAAACTAACACATGAGAGAGATCCAGATTTAGGAATCAAGGGACCAAACAGAACTCACAAGATTGAAGTGCTTCCAATATCTCCACAAGGTCGCCGTCTCGAGTTTTGCTAGATTTACCCCCTGTCAATAATCTATAATGAGAAAGCATTTCTACTCAATGATGGCTAGATATGTATCCTATATTCTTAACAAACTGTTCCGCATAACCTAATAATTTTAATTGAGCAGTAAGAGCATGCTAACCTACATTATGCATTAAAGTGGCAATAAACCGAAATCTGGACGACAACGGATTTTTCTACCGAAACCAACATGTATGATTGATAATCTATGAAGTAAAATGCTAACTCAGGCTACTATTTCTGGACAATAACCAAACACAACCGGGAAGCCCATGTATTGCATAAGAACTTCACACCATTCTCGCTCGTGTGCTTGGTAGGGTAGAACAATTTATCACCCCAATAGTATGACTAATCAGTGAATTGATCATAAGCATAATTCCTTACCAATTGAGGCTTGTGACAATGGGATTGAATGTCTCTGATACGGCCATTTGATTTAGCTGAAGATGCCCATTGCCGGGAATGCCTTGCCCTTGGCCTTGTTGGTTTCTGAAACTCTACGCTAGCTGAGCATAATGATAGAAATTAATGGTGCGCCTAAACTGATCAACAGCAAAAGATTTCGCAGTCAAACTATGAACTTACAGCAATCCATGTCTTTGTCTCCCATGTCTGAACTACTGCAGAAAGAGTTATTGCAATCCATATCTTCTTCTTCTTCGTTCCCCGTTGGAGCTTCCAGCACACTCAAAGCATTCCGCTGCAGCTTCACCTCCACCCCATTCTTAAGGACCTGAAACAAACTAGGTACATTTAAGTACAAAGCAAATGCGGGCGTAAGCAAGACAAACTCAAGCGGGCCAATGTTGTTTGAGTTCAGCTCATTTATATATCGAGCGAGAAACAAGCCAACTAAATACTGAGTCGAACACATAAGTGTTAGTTCATTTGTCGCATCCTAGAATTGAAGCTATAGACAATGTCATCTAGCATCTTTAAGCCACACTGTCTAGATAGAAAGGAATATCTATCTATACGTCAAAATATTTGTTTTTGGCAAAATTAGTTTGAATTTGATATGAAGTTAAGCATAGGTATGACAATAAATAACATGAAAAAAATGCATCATATTGTTTGTTAGTGGATTATATCCTAAACTTTTTTTCTAAACATACATGTTTATATTATGTGTACATGTTTAATGTCTATATTAACTACATGCTAATACTCAAAATATAAAATTTATACATAATACAATATTTATATGCATACACATATAGTGGCGGAGCCAGCGGGGGCAAAGGGGGGCAATTGCCCCCACTGACATTCTCAGATTTTGTGTAGTATGCAACTGCCCTCAGTTCAAGAAAGTAAAGTACAACATTTTAGCATTCAAACTCAACATCTCTTGAGTGCGCAGTGGGTAAGGCGCCGCTCGTCGAACCTGAGATCCTGGTTTCGAACCCCACCCATTGCTTGTAGCTAATTTTACTCATTATTATTTGAAATGTGAGTTGGGCTTTGTGAACCGCACAGTTTTTTCCTCATTACAATTTGTTAATCTAATCCTTAATTAGGGTATAAATGTGCCCCTTCCTTTAGGTCATAATTGATATTTTATAAAAATTAAGTGGCATGTGAAGTTGGCAAAAAAGGACTGTTTGTATGTCGATTCTCCATTTTTTTTCTTCATTATTATTTGTAATTTATTATTATTGTTTTGATTATTTGGCATTGTTTAATCAGCTTCTTTTTATGTCCTAGTGTATAAGGCGTTGGTATATGACACCAGAGTTTCTGGGTTTGATATCCATTGATGTCATTTTTATTCATTTTTATTTGTTATTTGTTATTAAGTTTTTCATGTTGGGTATTATTTAACGTTTAATTTTTTGTTAAGCTTTTTTTAAACGTATGATAGACTTGTTACGAGAGGGGAGGAGGAAAACAAGAGCGGAACCATTTTTTTTTTAATGTTGGACATTATTTAACATTTAATTTTATGTTGCATGTTACTCATTAACGGTTATTTTTTGGTTTGGTATTGTTTATAATCTTTATATCATCTTTATTTTTGGTCCGAGCAAAAAAAATTCTGATATTATTATAGTTGAGAGAGCATTTTCAGCAATGAATATCATCAAAAGTCGACTTCGAAATCGCGTGGAAGATCTATGGATGAATGATAACTTGATCACATTCATAGAAATAAACATATTCGATACAATTGGTAATGATGTAATCATCAAGCAATTTCAAAATATGAAAACATGTTGATATGTGTTGAGTTTATTTTTTATATTAATGATGAAACTCTGATTTTTGTAATTGTCTTCTTTTATTAAAACAAAATATTATATTATTATGTTTTCGTCCCCCGTAACAAAGTTTTCTGGCTCTGCCACTGTACACATATACATATATAATATCAAGCTTATTCGAACCAAACTTGAGTGAGATAGCCTAGTTTGATTTTGGCTCGTTTAAGATTTTGAACAAACCCAAATTGATCCAAATATTGAGCCAAACCTGAAAAAACAAATCATCGACTTCAAGTGCAGAATTCCCCTGATTGCTCGTATTCTTATTTTGGTATAGACCCGACATTAGCTTGGCTACTGGAATCATTTATTCCCCTCTATTTTAGCTTCAGATTTGGCACATTTCATGGATAGTTTGTTCATTTGACAACCTTCATGATAAATCTTGTGATAAATTCAGAATGATCATATAGTTGCATCTAGAAAAACTTTGCAAACTGAAACATCAATTAATTTTAATTTCAGGATCAAAGCGTGCCTCACAAGTACAAATACTCAAACTAAAATATAATATACCCAATTATGTGATGTTTCACTTATTCATTTTTCCTGAACTATGGAGTTATTATATTTATGTATAAATTAGCAAAAGTAAAGAATTAAGTTAAATACAACATTAGAACCGAAACAAGATTCTTCATCACAAACTTAAATAAAGAACCCTCTTAATATATATTTTTCATTTATGCGACCAATGGCAAACTTCTAATGCCAAACCCATGTCATCACTATACCACATTTTACACATTAGACAGGCCTCAATAAAGAAATAAAAACTAGATACAACGTTAGCCAATTAAATATCAAAAATGTTCTTAATCATTTGGCTATCAAATAAAGACAGGATCACAGCAACATCAATGCCATGGGAAATTGAAAAAATGGATATTTACCACTTACCAGCCAGTGCCAACCACCAAGACCAACAGCTTTCTTCACCACACCTTGCAGCCCCACCAAAACAGACTTAGTTCTATTATTCCCGGTAACGATCACTTTGGTGTGCCTCGGAAGCACAGATAGCTCCTCATCACCACTTTCTTCCCTCGACGGTGAAAAAACTCGTGACATGCAGAGCTCGGCCTCCATCATTTGCAATATGATATAAATCACCTTCCTGATAACCAATCCTCGTGCAAAAATACACCAATTTAATCATAAACACTTCGATACAAATTTTACCACATGGCAGATTCCAAATACAAAACCATATTTACTCAAGTACTTCGTCACTCTAACAAGATAGAGATAGGTACAAATCAGATTCAATCAAAATGTTTTGCCCCAAAACAAACCTTTAGAAATCATTTCGTTAGTTGTTACAGGTCACATTAGCAACAGTTTAGCCAGGACAATTGATCATTTAGGACCTGTGACGTGCTATTCATATAGCAACAAAAGCAACGAGCAGCACAAGACAGGGTTACTTTGATCGTGTTCAGTCCTAGACGCAAATAGTTCCTAATACTGTGACATGAGAAGAAACGTCAACGAGATTAGGACCCACCAGCCTTTAAATTATTGCCCTAAATACATGATAAGTGCATGCATACCAACCAACAAGATATCGATATTATATCACTATCGTCATCACAATTATGATCACAAGTTAAACATATACGAATTATCTCCCCAAAAATAATTTGTATGTTTTTTGAATGCACCTGATTTTTAACTCTGATCCACTCCCACCTCAAACTCAAGGCAACTGCCTCAGTAAGTTGAAATTTTGCAGTAAGATGCTGATTGAATCCAACGAAATTGTTTGATACCAACTGAAAATAGATATATTTTAATAACTGAGATTACATTACATACATATCTGATGCGATACCAACGCATGCAACCAAACCAAATTCTCTCTTTTTCAAAAACCCCAGCTGCAATACTCGCTCAAACAATAACAATATCGAAACGAACTTTTGCTAATTTATAGCCAAGCTCTCGGCTTTATGCAATATTGCATCGATTTTAAGCAAAGTTAAAAAAAAGACAAAAAAATACTGAGGCGGAGGAAGCAGGATTCCTGTAATTGAATCAAATAAATAAATATAAGAAGAAAGAACACAGCATTGATTGAACAATTACAAGACATAGAATAAAACGCATGTACACAGACCACATTCAATACTCCCTTGTTCAAATCATTTGAATAAAATTAGGACCGAAAAAATCAGTTGAAATTCGAAATAAATCAACATGCCTCGAAATGCATGCAAATTAACTCTACAATTTGCTTCAACTCCCTCAAATAGCCATAGATCTCGTTCAAATTTGAGCATGCAAAGAGAAATTGAAGCATTATTAATAACGAAACAATCCAATTCGAATATCAGAAATTAATGAGGTGCATAAATCGACCCATGCGCTTAAAACCAATACAAAGAAATTAGATTTCAAAGTTGAGAGGCATTTACCATCAAGCATTCTTAAAATGTGATGATTTCAAGCGGCCAAGACCGCAAAACAGAGCTTTTTGACATGAGACTGTGAATTTTTTTGATAAATTTGGCGAATGAGCAACACCTCTGAGCGAATTTAGGAGACAGACGGGGATTTTGAGAGAAAGGGACGAAAATTTTAGAATTTTTCTTGATTTTACAAATGGAAGAGGGGGGAGAGAGGTTTTATTAGCGCAGAATGGGAAGAGGAGGGAAGAGCGAAGGAGAGAGTAAACGATGAAGATGAGAGAGAAAGTGAGGAGAGAGTGCAGTAAATGCTGCCCAACTACCAAGTAAGTAATTGGGGCAGGATCCGGTCTAACGTACGCCTTCACTCGGCTTGTGGCGCTTCTATTCCATTACACTTGCTAAGCGCGCTGCACATGATTTAAAATTGCTAAGGTCGTGATATGAAATCGTTTTGCGAACATAACAAATTGCTCCGTTTATATACAGCATAACTTTTTACTTGGTGCACACACCAAATTGACTACTAATAAAAGAAAATCCAAGATACCAACAAGAGAAGTTACGCAACAGAAGACGGGATAAGATGCATGGTTCCAGTCTGAGCAAAGATGCACGGTTCCAGTCTCCCAACCTTCTCACAGCGAGCCCTCCTCCTCCTTAGGTACACACACCTTAGTCCAGCTAACCGGGAGTAAGCTCTTCTCATTTTCAGTTCCTTTCCACTGGAAACTTCTATGCATTTTATTTGTTAATATTCAAAAAATTTAACGAGATGGGGCTGCTCAGCCGCCTTTTAGAATCTTCTAGTACTCTCCTTGGCCATATTTACTCTATCAGATTATCCAAAACGTCTTTAAATAACTTTTGCTCATAACATCTCTCAATTCACATCCCTCACTTCACAAACCACTTAATTTTTACTTAGTGCACATAACACCTTAATGACTTAATTGCTCATCACACAGACTTAATTGCTCATTAGGGGGCTAAGGAGTCATTACAAAGTCTTAATTACTAGTTAGGGGGTTGGGAGGAGGGGGCTGAGGAGGGCAGCAGAGGGCGTAGGGGGGCTGGGGAGGGGGCATAGGGGGTTGGGGAAGAGGGGCGTGGTTGGGGAGGGCGGAGGAGGGGTTGGGGCTGGGTGGGCCTGGGGTAGGGGGCAGATGGGGTTGGGGAAGAGTGGAGGGCTGGGGAGGGAGAAGGTTGTTAGTATTTCTATCATGCATAAACTAGTTTATACGGAGCGAAAAAATAGAAAACTACTAAGATCCATGCATTTTCAAATTGATGTGATTAGATTACTAACCTTTTTGACGATTCGAATGTATTGGACTGCATGTGCTGCTTTACGAATGACCACCCTCTATCAGTATCCACACGCGAACGTTACGAACATGAATTGCGAGGGTGCTAGCTCCTTCTCCGCAACTGGGGTTTCTCTTTCTATCGCTTTTTGCTTTTCACAAAAACGGGAGAGATATATTAAATGCGTAAAAGACTGAAAATCATCTCTATATCATATATAGAATCCCACGTTAACCTTTTAACGCGTTTCAGTTACGCAACGATATCTTTAGGGATAATATCTTAACAAAATATATTATCTGTTAACTCTTTAACGCGTTTTAGTTACGCAGCGATATCTTAGGGATAATATCTTAACGAGATACGCTATCTGACGGTTAAGATATTTTGCCTTATTTTGAATTTCTAATCAGATTCGAAATCTCGTTTAAACCATATCCCATCCATTACACTTTTTGTGTGCGATCAAATAGGCTCATATCAAATTGGCAGTGGGCCTAATCCCATTAAATGCCCATAAGTCATAATTGGTCTCTAGTAAGACATTATGACTACCCAATTAATATGAATATCGTTAGTCCGATATTAACCTAATAATAGAACATGTCATAATCCTTTTGTCACATGATATCTTATTTGAACATAAGTCATGGACAGTGTCATACTTATATTGTTCAAACATTCAATTTTTCGATTACTAAGTAGACTGATAATATAAAATGATATTCATTTGAGCACGGCCATGCATTTCTAAGTCCCACTTATCAAGGGGCCCATTAGATATGTCTCTTATAAGAGAGGGACACATTCCATCTTGTTCACTCACTTTCCTCTGCATGATTCACATCATATTCAATCATAACATTTATGATTATCTGATTAAAGATAATGTTTGGTTATGTCAAAACATGATGCTCCTCATGTAGGAAACGATGATATCAGGTCTAAGGATTCTATGACATAACTAGTATGAGATCCTTTATGACATTGATCCATGTAATGATCTCATAGCGAATCTATCCAATACATTGTTCTCTAACAAGTACCTATAAGTTTGATTTGTATCACCATACATATAATTATCTTATAATTATCAATCAGACTTATACTAGTCTTAATTCATCATTATACCTTTAACGATGAATGACTAGAGATGCTTAGAATAACATAAAACAGCTATTCAAACATTACTATAATGAAATATGCCAGCAATATAACAACAACATTAAAAGAAACATTTTATAAATGAAGAAATGCCATAATATAAAGGTCCAAATATTTGGCCTAGGGCATAACTGCTAACAAAGGAGGGGGCATGGGGCTGGGGCTGGGGCTGGGGCTGGGGCTGGGGCGGGAGCTGGGCCAAAGCGGGTTGATGGCTTGGGACGGTCTGGGGAGGGGGGATGTGAGCGAGGCCTGGGGGGCCTAGTGGGGTGGGTGGGGCGGGGCTGGGAGTGAGTCAGCTAGGGGAGGGTCTGGGGAAGGGAAAGAAGAAGAAGAAGAAGAAGTTAAGTCGTATGTGTAATTAGCATAATTAGGGGGCTAGGGGGATGTAAGCGGGTCAATTGGGGGAGGACTAGGGAAGGGAAAGAAAAAGAAGTTAAGTGGTATGTGTACTGAGAAGAATTAGTTAAGTCTTTAAGTTAAGTGAAATTAGTTTAGGTAATTAATTTTTCTATGTTAGGTGGTTTGTGCACTAAGTAGAAGATGAAAAAGAGGGAAAGAGAGAAAAGAAGAAGATTGAATATGATCATTGAAAGAATCTAGAGATGTTTATGCAGACTGAGCAATTAGGTATGTGAATTAATCAATTTTGAAAATGATATTTCGAAGATTTATGAAATGGTATTTTGGTACTTTTCAAAAAATTAAGCGGTATGTGAATTGAGTAATTTGGTATGTTCACAAAGCAATCCATGTCATGATATTTTCTTTCAAAATTCATGTTTTTATCTCTCTTCCTTTAACTCTTCTTCTCTGTCCACCACCTCGTCAACACTTCTCCTCCTTCAACCATCTTCCTCCTCCTTCTTCTCCTTCCGGCACCTTTCTTCTCACAATTAAACACAAACAAATCCAAAAAATCAATTATACCCAATGAGTTCAATTAAACCCAAAAAAAATTCTAAATATCAATTAAACCCATCGAATATGAAATCCAATTATAATCAATTAAAATCATGTACATCAACGTACTTAGACTTTTAGGCCAATCATCATTTGTAACACTCAGGTCTATATTCATCTGCTGACGGGTAAATCTGCCCCCAATGAGTAAGATGTTGACGAGGAAGCCTCCCGTGACATGGTGCTCCGTCGGCTGAAGAGTGGGACCTAAAGAAGGACGGTCCCGAATCGGGGATAGCTATGTTCAAGCTGTTGGGTTGGATCCCAACCTAACTCCGAGCTATCTTCGTGGGTCTACAACACAGAGAAATCTTCATGGGGGTCAAATTTGGGTTCCGACCCAAATCCCCTCCGATGCTTAAGTTATTGGATGAATAAAAGTGAGTTCGGGACAGCTAGGTCTGACCTATTGAGAGGTCGTCCGATCACTGTCACTCCGAGCTATGGAGAAAGAAATGTAGAGTGGAAGCAAATAATAGAGTGCCAGAGTACCTTAGTGTTTAGTATCTCTAGATAATGGTCCATGTCTTATTGTCATTGAGACTACTTATAATCTAGGGTTAGCCCTGAGTGCTGTTAGTGGATAATGGTCTTGCCCTTATGATATCATGATTGTCCTTGAAAAAGAGCATAGCGACCGACCATTTACTCCACCATTACTAACATATCCCTTAATATTCGGGAGCTCAACGGGTGGATGAGCTGTTGCGTTGACTTGGCAAGCAGCTGGCCCCATATGTAGGCCTCTGGGTTGTTGAGCTAAGGTGATGCATTCGTCTTGGGCCTATTTATTCAAATGAAATATCTTTTCCCTCCACGTGGGCTGGCCCAATGTAGCAACAATGGACCCCATCTCTCAAGCTCAGATGAGGCGATGGTTGAGGTCGAGTGATGTGACTTCTTATTAATTGGGCACGACAATTAAGGCGGGAGTTTTGATTTTGTCCACAAAAATTCATGTTCTTTTGATTTGGCCATTGCAATGGTACGATGCCTGGGGCGTTGGTGCTCTCGGATGTGGACACGTACTTTCATTTAGACGGCTAGGCTTGATCAGGAAAAAGGCCTCTGATATAAGTAAGAAAAGAGATAGGGAGCGTCAAGCTCTCCCGTTCATGTTTCTGAAAGGCCTTGCTTTGCACTTGCTTCTCTCACTCATCTTCAGCGCCAAGTAAGGTAGCCTTCTCTCTTGCCCATGTTTTTATTCCTTCTTTATGTAGAATTGAGTTTCAGATGTTGAGAATTGGAGAGGTATCCCAACTTGAAGCTCCAGGTTCTTTTCAATCTCCATAGTATAGCCTGGTTCCTGGTAAAGGTAAAGGCTTGCTTATGGAACCTGAGCTCCCCATTTTGCGTGCTGAGGAGTTATCCAAGGTGCCCTTAGACGTCTTGAATTTAATCCCTAAGCTTTCTTTCTCTTTGACTGATAAGATCCGAACTGACTACCCCTATGGATTGTAGAGAGATGTATGCCCTCGTGGCTATTTATCTTAGTAAACATCTTGTTCAATAAATGAAAGTATGCTTTCTGGTAAAAATATTGTCTGAATTATTACAATTTATTAATTACTTAGATTATTCACTTGGATTCAAAGTTAGGTCACACATGTTTCGTGATGTAGATTGCGATTATTAGAAATGTCTGACCGATAGCAGCTTGAATCTTAAAAGTGTTTGTGGTCATAGATGTGTCGAGATAGGGATATCGACACATCAGACAGACCATTGTGTCTTAGTCTAGTTGCTATCATAACCATGCGATTTGGCGAAGTCGGAGACAAGGCGTAGGTGCTCATTAGAGAATGAGTCCACTGAACGACCCAAACAAAGAGTTATTGAATGGTTAAATATTAACTAACTGTCATTAATAACTCTAAGTGATGATAGGTAAGTTGGTCCTTCGGACTTGAGATCATTATACAAAGCTGTGTGTGAACGGTGTCACTTAGGTCTAAAGATCTAGCTTCACGGCAAGGCCTGCTGAAAGATCTTAGGCTGGGTGACACTCGAAGCATACTAGCTGAGTAGTGATCAATAGAGGATTCGTCTCTTCCGTTAATGGAAAGTTAGTGTCACAGGTTAGTACGGCTCTCGGTAAACCTTGGCCAAGGTAAGTTGTAAGGTGTACAACATGAATGTACCAGAGACCGACGTATACTAACCACTGCTAGCTAGTGGGGTTGACAAAGTTCCATACCCTAGGCTAGGCAAGTGACATAGTTATGACGAAGGGACTAAAACTGCGAAAAGCATCACAGTCACAGTCAGAGTGATCCCGTCGGCACTCTTGCCAACGAGTCAATCACATAATCGATGATTCTGAAACAGGGACGACACCTGCTGCTAGTGGTCAATATCGTCTAGAGATTTCGAGTCTTAACCTGTAGTAGGGTAAGGATGTAGGGTCTCACACCGAGTAATATTCACGTCTTAGTAATAGGAAGATCGTATAGAGGAATGTATTTGATGCAATGAGATTGTTGAATTCACAAGTTGGTTGTGGGGTTAGAGCATTTGGGATTGGAGGGGATTTCGTGAGGAATCCACATGATCAAACCGTGTAGGAAACGGAGTTCGTATGAGCCCAGAAATGCAAGAAAAGCACAAGAAGAAGTGGGTAAGACCCACTTGGACCAAACGGGTGCAGCCCGCTGACCCAGCGGGCTCGCCCGCTGTGCGCCCGCTGGGCACAGCGGGCCGTGCGCCCGCATGGGTGCGCCCTTGCGGGCGTGCCCAGATGCCGTAGGCGGGTGCGCCCGCTAAACTTAGCCGGCGCGCCTGCAATTTAAGTCGTTTCTAAGTAGGGTTTTGTGAAACCCTTGACGGCTACGAAATGTGGGTTTTTGCTTAACTTTGAGCAATTATTTGAAGGGTCAAACAAACTCGGATTTCGTCACCGTTTGTTCCTACACGTTCACCATTCCTAGCCCTTCGAAATGATAACTTGTATCATCTCTAGGGCTCAATGGTGATTGAGAATTAATTGATTGAAGTTAGAGTTTTGTGAAAGGTACTCTAACTTAATTAAATTAATTCTAAACCTCTTCCCTAATTTTGTCTCACATTGCTCGTGACAAAAGAAGAGGAGCCAGCCTCCTATATAAATATGTGCGCACTCTCTTCTTTATTTTTTGTACCAAGTCTCTGATTAAGGAGCTCCGGAAAATTTGAGCAAACTTAATCAAGACTTAAAATTATTCTTTTCCTCTATTAATTTTTCCTGTCCTCCAACCGAGTCCAAGCAAGGCAACGGGGAGGTCTGAATCTGATTCGGAAGTTTACGACGCGGGTTTACTCAAGTGAAACTTTCTACGGCTAGTGATGGGCTCGAAGGCAAGGTGCGACTCGGGAGCTGATCCAGTTCGCGACGAGGAGCGACGCAATGCGGTTCGGGATGCGGCTCAGATTTTGGAGCGCAAGATGGTGCGAAACATCTTGCCCGATCCAAGGCAAGATTCCGGGGTGAGTCATATTTATATATGCATTTCATTTTAAGTAGTAGTTAGAACTTTCTCGAGTTGGTCAGACCCAACTCGAGTCAGTAGATTATCCTGGCTTAGGGAATTTTTTCTTAGGGCAGTAATATTAAATAGTTTAATAATTGTTTTTTCGCTGCTTATTTAATTTTGTTCTCCGACTTAGGACGAATATGTTTAAATTAGCCCTAAGGGACCTTGAAAATACCTATAGTGGTATCAAAGCCAGATCTACTATGTACTTATATTGCTTCTATATGAACTGCATGTTTTAATTATGTGATAATTAGTTTAATGGCATGTCCTTGTTTATGTGATAACACAAGAGAAACTTGTTAGGATAGCCATTAATGAATCCTCAAATTTTATAAGATAAATTTTGACACCATGCAATAATTTTAAATTGTTTAAAATTGCCTAATGGACAATTAGGATAGCCATTTACATTCCTCAAATTTTTATGAGATAATTTTTGAGACTCTGCTATGTTTTAAATTGTTTAAAAGTGCATATTGAATGATTAGAGTAGCAGCACATTTTTTAAATCCTTATAGTTGATAAGGACCTAATAAAATCGTCAAACAAATCCATAAAATTTCGAATGTTAAGGATCCACTAGTTGATAAGGATTAACTAGAGTTAATAAAAGCCTTTAGTTGATAGTACGCATATAAATGACAAGCAACCTTCCATGGACCATGATACCAGTCAATGTGCTTGGCTAAGTTTGCTGGATCACCCTAGCTCTGTAATGCCCTACGAAGCTACTGCACACGTACTAGAGGGGGGGTGAATAGTACTTTAAAATAATCAAGAGTGTTATTCCTAATTATTGTGTAAATATACAAACAACAATGCGGAATAGACTACAAACAACAAGAAATAGACAACACAAACAAAGCATGTAACGGGTTCGGATCCACCTAAGTCTTCCCGACTTGTTCCCTGTGATCCTACGTCCCAACCACCCGGATCCCCTCCGGATACTTGAGTTAGAAACCACTAACCCAAGATTTCCACTAGACCACTTGCGAAAACCCCACAAGTGCAATCGACCTACAATCGATGTCCGTGTATCCCACAACCCAGAAACACGCAAACCTTAATCCCACAACCCGGGACTAAGCAAACTCTCACAACCGAGAGTGACAACTCAAATACGAAATAAGATGAAATAAAGAAACACTTACCACAAAATCCTATGCCTTGAGTATACTTACCAAATTAGGGCAAAGAGGGATTTTGAGGAAGAAGAAGGCACCAAACCCTAGCTCCAAGATATTGACCAGCAATGGAGGCCTATGAAGATGTTGGTGACCTTGGATCAAGCTCTTGGCTTGGAAGGCTCACAATCAATGAATCTCTCTTTTGAAATAAGAGTGAGGGAGAGATTCAAGTGAGAAGAGATAGCTTTAGAATGGAGTTGATTTGCTTCTCTTTGATTTCTCTAAACCTCTAGAATAGCAGCCTTGAATACAAGGAAAGAACCCCTCCAAGTATATATAGGATAGAGGAAAGAGAGAGGAAAAATCGTGGCAATTAATGCACCAACGGCTCTATTCTGAAGCAGACTAGTCGGTCAAAGAACAACCACTGACCGACTAGTTTCTCAACTAGTCGGTCGGTCAATCAACATGGACCGACTAACTGGAGAACAGCCAGTGGGTGAAGTTCAGACATAGAGAACTAGTCGGTCTAAGAAGACTTGCCAACCGACTAGTTTCACAACTAGTCAGTCGGTGAGTGTTCTTTGACCGACTAAGAGTCGAAATAGAATAGTCTGAATTCAAGTTGAACTAGTCGGTCTGAGAACAAATTCCAACCGACTAGTTTCTCAACTAGTCGGTCGACAATCGTTCTTAGACCGACTAACGAAAAACAGTAGCTCATGATGTGAAATGAAAGACATAACTAGTCGGTCTAAGAAGGATTCCTAACCGACTAGTTTGACAATTACTCGGTCGGTGAACCTTCTTGGACCGACTAACAGCAAACAGTGAATGAGCTGAATTCAGGCAATGATAACTAGTCAGTCTGAGAAGGATTCCTAACCGACTAGATCGTCATCTAGTCGGTCGGTGAACCTTCTTTGACCGACTAATTGATCAACAGAGTCTAGCTGAATTGAGTAAGGCATTCTAGTCGGTTCAAGAGGAATTGCCGACCGACTAGATCGTCATCTAGTCAGTTGGTTCTTCTACTTGAACCAACTAACATGCCCAAGAAGCCGCGATGAGAAGCGATAAGCTTCGGGAAAGTTTCTAATGGCTTCTATGATAATCCTAGCTCTAAGATATGAGCGATAAGAAGATTATAATGTAAGTCCTACTCAAGGCTTAACATTCTATACGAAATGAAGCTAGACGACTATAAAATAAACCTTGACGAACCATCTTCAAAAGCTTCAATCGAATCTTCTTGACTTCAATAATGGTCCTTGAGCTTCAACGAAGCTTCAGGCACATGATCACGCGTTTTGAGAAGTCTTGAGACGTCGCTTTAGATGTTCGTAGTAATTTGGCAACAATCTCTATAACTGCGCTCACACAGTGTTAGTTCACGATATTTATGTTTGCTCATCACCAAAACCAAATCCGGGGAATCAATACTCAACATTCTCCCCCTTTTTGGTGATGACAAACCAACATAAATAATAATCAATAATAATGATTCAAATGAAATTTACTTACTCCCCCTGCATTGATGACACGTTAGTTCCGTATTAAACATTAATCATACGCTTCAAGTAGACGAGGGAAATATAAAATATGAATCCTATTATTGCAATTTAGGATCTAAATCCATATTTATATCTTAACTCCCCCTGAATCTAACATATCAAATTAGATTCATGGTAAAATGCTTTAAATTATCATTTAGCTTATTGTCATTATTAATTCTCTCCCCCTTTGGCATTAGCAAAAAGAGCGGGAGGAGATCAACGACAACATCAATGGCTAAAATAAAAGCACGAGAGTCTAAGAATACGACCACGGTCGAAATGACACCAAGGTAAAATACCAACGAAAGTCAAAGCGTGCCAACAAGACCATAGTCGAAAATCGAAATCATCAAAACTCAAATCAATTTCACGAATTGAGTTATGGAACATACTCTCCAATATCAACATTCTTGGTTAAAATAGTGCATGGAAAACAATTCTATGTTTTCATAAAAGCAAATCTATTTTAATCACTAAAATCTTCGAGCGAAGAAAGTCAATATCAGAGACAAAAATACAATGTGCACAAGAAACAATTGTAAACATGATGTACACATCATACAAAATTTATTATGCCAAAATAGAGATAGTAACTACATAGAACTTATGGCATACACAATTCTAGTACTAGCATGCATTCCAAAAGAGATACTCACTAAATGAGTCAATAATAAGCATGGAATGCCATGAGCATACGAAGGATAAGAATTATAATCATAAGCTCAAAACTAGCATCAAGGTATGCATGAGATAGTCTAAAACATAAAGAGACATCTACATGCATTCAACACACATGGATACCAAATGTATATCAAATGTAAGAATATACTTACAACATTAAGCTCCCCCTACTTTGGTGCATCACTTAAGCACCATCAACTCCATTTGAATGAAAATCCTTTGCAAATCGAGGAGTTGGTAGGGTTGGTGTTCCAGGGTGGATTGAACCTAGAAAACATCATTCTTGGAGCTAAATTTAGATTTGTTGCTCCTTCTTTTATTCTTGAGTACCTGAAGATAAAATTATCATTCCATGGTACCCAAGGACATTGGGTCCTAAGAGATTAGACCTTTGAAAGCCAAGTCCAATTGGACTTAGACTTCCCAACGAAATCATCATTATGCACGACATTCATAAAATAGGAATTCATGTAAGCTTGTTTTTCATGCATGCTTGTGTCCTTCGGGTTCCAAATAGTGTAGATTTTGGGAGCCATAATCCTATTGGGAGCATGCATACGTTGTTGATTTCTACGTGATGCATGTCGTGGATATGCATATGGCACATGATGAGATGGTGCATGATGATAATTGTTCATATGAAAATGAGGATGAACATATGCATGTGGATGAACACGTGCATGAGTGTGTCTCACATGGTGTGCACGTGCTCGTGGATGCGGAGCATAAAAATCATCATATGTGCTAACATGTGGGGTAGGATGTGTGTTCCTACGTGGCATGGTATACATGAAAGCATGACCCTTCTTTGGAGGTCCACCCAAAGTGGGTTTCTTTCCAAATGAGGGTGTGTACCTAGCGGAAGTACCATTGGTAGAAGAACTACCCATGAAGTGTTTGCTCCTACTAGTAAAGGCTTCGGAAGATGGCCTAACAAAGGTCGTGGCCGATTTGGATGAGTCTCCCATCTTACACCCCAAGCTAATGTGATGATTGGCCGGAAGTAAGTCATTTAGGATATTATCCAAATGGCCCTTACCTTTATTGAATTTATCAATTCGGTCTAATGTGCACTCATACTTCTCGGTGAGAGAATGCATAGAAGCATCCAAGGTGGACACTTGCGATGTGAGTGCACAAACACGTGATTTGAGATTTTTATTCTCAATACTCAAAGTTGAGTTTTGAGACGTCAAATCCGCTATCACATGTTCATTCGAATCCTCAACATGAACATGCTCAAGTTGAGATTTGAGATTTACAATCTCATTTCTCAAACCTTCAACAACGGTGTCGTTGTTGACGATGATAGGTTTAGGCGAGGTTTGAAGACTAGTTAGCTCATTTTTAGTCTTAATAAATCTATTAGCTAATTTAGAAAACTTAAACCAAAGTTGTTCATTAGCTAATCTAAGTTCGTCCATTGTTACCTCACCGCCTTCATCCTCGCTTTCCTCGCTTTCATCGGAGGAAGTCTCTTGATCACGTTCTTCTCTTCCCATGAAGCACATGTGTGCTTTCTCCACTTTTTTATCATCCGACTCTCCACTTGAGGAGTCCTCCTCGGAGTCGGTGAATAAGCCGACAAGCCCTTTCTTGTACCCCTTCTTGTACTTTCTTGACTTGTCGTATTTGGGTGCCTTCCACTTCTCCTTGTGTTTGTTGAGAAGACAATCCGGCTTGATGTGTCCTGGCTTGTTGCATTTATAACACACATGAGTAGAGGCATTAGTCGAACTAAATTTAGATAAATTCTTAAACTTACATTTTCGGAAGAATCGGTCGAACTTCTTTGACAAATCGGCCAAAGCTTCCATGTCCAACTCGTCTTCCGATTCTTCATCATCGATGGATGTAGATGGAGATGGAGCGGCCTTGAACGCAATCGCCTTTTTCTTTGGCACGTCTTGCTCCAAGTACGACTTCATCTTTTCCTGCATCTTCATCTTACTGTCATTGCGTACCTCATAAGACATCAAGGTACCCATTAGTTGAACGACAGTATATTTACTCATATCGTTACCTTCCTCGATGGCGAAGGTACGCTTTTCCCAACAAGACGAAAGTCCATCGATGATCTTTGAGACTTTCTCCTTTTGGGTGTAGGTTTTCCCAAGAGCCTCCAATTCGTTGGTGATGTCAATGAAGCGAGCATAATACTCCTTCATCTTCTCACCCTGTTGCATATGAAATAATTCGTAATCTTTATTAATAACAACGAGTTTAGAGTCTTTTACCGTACTCGTTCCTTCGTGCAAGATGAGGAGTTGGTTCCAAATTTGATATGCACTCTTACATGTGCATATCTTGTTGAAGTCTTCGGGCTCCAACACACATTGCAAGGCATTCATTGCCTTGGCATTGTTTACCTCCGCGGCGACCTCCGCGGTAGTCCACTTCGTGAAATCTTGTTCGGTGGGCTCGACATACTCCGTCATCGTGGCTCTCCATAGTGAAGTGCTCCGGAGAAACGTTTCCATCCAGCATTTCCAGTACCCGTAATTGGTACCGTTGAAGAAGGGAGGCCTTATTGAGGAGTGTCCTTCCATCACCGAAGAAGCTCCTTGACAATCCTTGAAGACGTTGTAGTCGTTGTTTGTCATAGCTATGAACTTTGGCTTTGTAGCTTTGAACTCTGGCTCTGATACCAACTGTAATGCCCTACGAAGCTACTGCACACGTACTAGAGGTGGGTGAATAGTACTTTAAAATAATCAAGAGTGTTATTCCTAATTATTGTGCAAACATACAAACAACAATGCGGAATAAACTACAAACAACAAGAAATAGACAACGCAAACAAAGCATGTAACGGGTTCGGATCCACCCAAGTCTTCCCGACTTGTTCCTGGTGATCCTACGTCCCAACCACCCAGACCACCTCCGGATACTTGAGTTAGAAACCACTAACCCAAGATTTCCACTAGCCCACTTGCGGAAACCCCACAAGTGCAATCGACCTACAATCGATGTCCATGTATCCCACAACCCGGGAACACGCAAACCTTAATCCCACAACCCGGGACTAAGCAAACTCTCACAACCGAGAGTAACAACTCAAATACGAAATGAGATGAAATAAAGAAACACTTACCACAAAATCCTATGCCTTGAGTATACTTACCAAATTAGGGTAAAGAGGGATTTTGATGAAGAAGAAGGCACCAAACCCTAGCTCCAAGATATTGACCAGCAATGGAGGCCTAGAAAGATGTTGGTGACCTTATATCAAGCTCTTGGCTTGGAAGGCTCACAATCAATGAATCTCTCTTTTGAAATAAGAGTGAGGGAGAGATTCAAGTGAGAAGAGATAGCTTTAAAATGGAGTTGATTTGCTTCTCTTTGATTTCTCTAAACCTCTAGAATAGCAGCCTTGAATACAAGGAAAGAACCCCTCCAAGTATATATAGGATAGAGGAAAGAGAGAGGAAAAATCGTGGCAATTAATGCACTAACGGCTCTATTCTGAAGCAGACTAGTCGGTCAAAGAAGAACCACTGACCGACTAGTTTCTCAACTAGTCGATCGGTCAATCAACATGGACAGACTAACTGGAGAACAGCCAGCAGGTGAAGTTCAGACATAGAGAACTAGTCGGTCTAAGAAGACTTACCAACCGACTAGTTTCACAACTAGTCGGTCGGTGAGTGTTCTTTGACGGGCTAAGAGTCGAAATAGAATAGTCTGAATTCAAGTCGAACTAGTCAGTCTGAGAACAAATTCCAACCGACTAGTTTCTCAACTAGTAGGTCGACAATCGTTCTTAGACCGACTAACGAAAAACAGTAGCTCAGGCTGTGAAATGAAAGACATAACTAGTCGGTCTAAGAAGGATTCCTAACCGACTAGTTTGACAACTAGTCGATCGGTGAACCTTCTTGGACCGACTAACAGCAAACAGTGAATGAGTTGAATTCAGGCAATGATAACTAGTCGGTCTGAGAAGGATTCCTAACTGACTAGATCGTCATCTAGTCGGTCGGTGAACCTTCTTTGACCGACTAATTGATCAACAGAGTCTAGCTGAATTGAGCAAGGCATTCTAGTCAGTTCAAGAGGAATTACCGACCGACTAGATGTTCATCTAGTCGGTTGGTTCTTCTACTTGAACCAACTAACATGCCCAAGAAGCCGCGATGAGAAGCGATAAGCTTCGGGAAAGTTTCTACTGGCTTCTATGATAATCCTAGCTCTAAGATATGAGCGATAAGAAGATTATAATGTAAGTCCTACTCAAGGCTTAACATTCTATACGAAATGAAGCTAGACGACTATAAAATAAATCTTGACGAACCGTCTTCAAAAGCTTCAATCGAATCTTCTTGACTTCAATAATGGTCCTTGAGCTTCAACGAAGCTTCAGGCACATGATCACGCGTTTTGAGAAGTCTTGAGACGTCGCTTTAGATGTTCGTAGTAATTTGCTGACGATCTCCATAACTGCGCTCACACAGTGTTAATTCACGATATTTATGTTTGCTCATCACCAAAACCAAATCCGGGGAATCAATACTCAACAAGCTCGACTGGGGGTTAAGTGGTCCTGGCTTAGTCAATTCCCTGACCGTGTCCGCTGGACCGCAAGGACGCGAATCATTATTATGCAACGCTGTCAACTATATCTAGTCAAAAATGTTAATAAATATTTTACAAGATAATTCGTAGCCCTCTTTGTTTTAGACGTTGGAATCTGTAAGATCAGTGTTACAGTTGTTGAGCTACACTCAAGCTGTTACACGGCAACCTTACAGAAACCAATTTCTTCATACATGTGTCTTAATCCAAACCGTCGCATCGTGAATACACCGAGCGCCGGTGTAAGTTAGGCCAATGATGTAGTCTAAGACTTGACCCAAACCGACGCATCGTGAATACACCGAGCACCGGGGCAAGTCAAGCTAGACACGAAAACAAGGGTCTGACTAGACTAGTCGTTGTGATTTGGATGAGCACACTCATGATCACAAATGACTAGGGGTAAAAATCAAATAGGGAGTCAAATTCGATATGATTGACAAAGAGTTCGTCTATCGATAGCCGAGTCGAATGACTTGTTGAGCTACACTCAAGGTCAGGCGACTCAAAGTTGTTGGATTCCTGCTCCCATTTAATATTAATTATGTTTTGGCTTAAACGATCTTTAAATTAATGGGAGAGTATAATTGGATAAAAGCCATTCTAATTATATTTTAAAATATTTTGAACACATGCTAATTATAGGAGTTCTAATCTTTGCAGCATGACGAGTAAGATAAATAATATCCGAGATAAGAACTTATTAACTGGTTATAATAAAAATAATGACTGGGCAAAGAAATCTATAACAGAAAGGGAAGAAACAAAGGGAGGGTGATTTTATGCCTTAACTACTAAAATGCAAAGTGTAGTTCTTTCGGTAATTCTAATGCATGGGTGTTATACACCATTGCAGGCTCTCATATCTGTAATCAGTTGCATGGAATGAGAATCATTAGAAAACTCGAAAAGAATGAAATCATTCTCCAAGTCGGCAACGTATCAAATGTTGATGTTGTAGCTGTGGGAGACCTTAAACACACATTAGCTAGTGGAGCTAACTTGCTTTTGAAGCAATGTTACTACATCCCAAACTTCCTGTGCAATATTATATACATCTCGGCTTTGGCTAAAGATGGTTATAATTTTACTATCAACGGAAATGTTATGAACATTTATTTTGATGGAAAGTTTCTATGTTTTGGGACACTCAATAATGGTGTATACACTTTAAGCAATAAGGTTGTATTAAACGTTAATACGAGAAAACGTAAGGAGTCTAGTTTTAATGAAACCTATCTTTGGCATTGTAGACTAGGCCATATTGGAGAGAAGAGACTCAACAAATTACATAAAAAGGGGCTCTTGGGCCTCTCGAATTTTGAGTCATTCGACGCTTGCGAGTCTTGCCTCAAAGGTAAGATAGCTAAAACTCCTTTTGCAAGTCAAGGGGAGAGAGTTATCGAACTCTTAGGTGTAGTACATTCCGATGTATGTGGACCCATGTCTACATTAGCCAAAGGTGGATTTTCATATTTCGTCACGTTTACTGACGATCACTCAAGTTTTGGACATGTGTTCTTAATGAAACATAAGTTCGAAACCTTTGAGCGATTCAAAGAGTACCGTGCCGAAGTCGAAAACCAGACTGGGAAAAGTATTAAGATCCTTCGATCAGATCGAGGAGGAGAATACTTAAGCCATGAATTCCTTACTTACTTAAAAGAGAATGGAATTCTCTCTTAGGTCACACCTCCTTACACACCTCAACATAACGGTGTATCAGAGAGGAGGAACCGCACCTTGTTAGACATGGTGCGGTCCATGATAAGTGAAGCTGAGTTAACTACTTCCCTCTGGGGCTATGCCCTGGAAACTGCTATATATATTCTAAATAAAGTTCTGTTAAGATCTATGCATATGACACCATATCAGATATGGACCGGCAAGAAACCCAGCCTTACACTTAAGGGTATGGGGTTGTCCTGAGTATGTCAAAAGGCAAAATCCAGACAAACTGGAAGACAGATCTATACTGTGTAAATTCATAGGGTACCCGAGACATTCATTAGGTTATGTCTTTTACCATCCAGAGCAACAAAAGATTGTTGTCTCTAGACATGCCACTTTTCTAGAAAAGGAATTCCTTGTGAAGGAATCAACTGACAAGGTAATTGATCTGGATGAATGCTCGGAGGAAATACTCACACAGGAACAAGTGTCGGAACTAGTGGGAGAGTCAGAAATTGGCTTCTCCCAACCAGTTAGAAGGAAGTCCAATAGGGTTCCTCGAGTCCCCGAAAGGTACTACGGTTTTCTCGTAGACTGTGGGATTGAGGATTGCATCATATTAGATGATGACCATGTTAGCTACCAGGAAGCCATAAAGAGTATAGACTCTAAAAAATGGCTAGATGCAATGAAGTCCGAAATAGATTCCATGCACGCGAATAAGGTATGGACCTTAGAAAACGTACCCAAGGGAAATGTTCCCATAGGCTGCAAATGGATCTTCAAGAAGAAGATCGGTGCAGATGGAAAAGTAGAAACGTACAAGGCTAGATTGGTTGCAAAAGGATGTCGTCAGATTCTAGGAATAGATTATGACGAAACCTTCTCACCAGTGGCCATGCACAAGTCTATTCGGATTATACTCACTATTGCTGCCCACTACGACTACGAAATCTGGCAAATGGATGTGAAGACTGCTATCCTAAACGATGATTTAGAAGAGCAGATTTACATGACTCAGTCAGAAGGCTTCGAAGTCAGTGGGAGTGAAGGAAAAGCATGTAGGTTGCATAGGTCCATCTATGTGCTTAAGCAAGCTTCAAGGAGTTGGAACATCCGCTTCGACAAAACAGTCAAAAAGTTTGGTTTTGTCAGAAATGAGGATGATCCATGCATCGACAAAAGGACCATTAATAATAATTCTTTAGTTATCCTCGTTCTATATGTAGATGATATTCTGATAATATGTATCAACATAGAGATGTTGAAGTCTGTTAAAAGATGTCCATCAGCCAATTTCTCCATGAAAGACTTGGGAGAAGCATCCTACATACTAGGTGTGAAGATCCATAGAGATAGATCTAAACGGATGCTAGGACTCTCCCAAACCAGGTACATTGACACCGTGTTTTAGCATGGAAAACAGTAATTGTGGTTTTATACCAGCCAATCATGGAATAACCCTTTCCAAGAAGATGTTTCCGCAGACTGACTTGGAAAAGGAACAAATGACCAAGATCCCATATGCTTCTGTTGTGGGATCTATCATGTACTCTATGATCTGTACTAGACCCGACGTCGCTTATGCACTAGGTGTAGTAAGTCGATATTAGTCTAACCCTGGAGAGGAGCACTGGAAAGCTATCAAAACAATACTTAAGTACTTAGGAAGGACTAAAGACTTGATCTTGGTTTATGGAAGTGATGACCTGAAAGTTGAAGGCTTCATAGAATCCAGCTTTCAGAGTGATGTGGATGATAGCAAATCGATCTCTGGATATGTTTTCACTCACAACGGAGGAGCAGTCAGTTGGAGGAGTTCCAAACAAGTCACTATTACAGACTCCACGATGGAAGCCGAATACATAGCGGCCAACGATGCAGCAAAGAAAGCAGTCTGTATGAGGAAGTTCATCAACCAGTTTGGAATGGTGCCTGCTATTCAAAGTCCAATACCGTTGTATTGCGACAACAATGCAACCATCAGCCTGGTTTAAGAACCGAGATTCCACAAGAGATCCAGACACATTCTTCGCAAGTATCACCTGATACGGGAGATCAAGTAGAGGAAGGATATAGAACTCCTTAGAGTCTCTTCAGAAGACAACCTAGCAGATCCATTCACGAAGGTGCTGGCACGTGATCGTCTAGAGAGACTAGCGTGTAAATATGGTATGAGATACCAAAATAAATAGGCCTGAGTGTAAGTGGGAGATGTAGAGAGATGTATGCCCTCGTGGCTATTTATCTTAGTAAACATCTTGTTCAATAAATGAAAGTATGCTTTCTGGTAAAAATATTGTCTGAGTTATTACAATTTATTAATTACTTAGATTATTCCCTTGGATTCAAAGTTAGGTCACACATGTTTCGCGATGTAGATTGCGATTATGAGAAATGTCTGACCGATAGCAGCTTGAATCTTAAAAGAGTTTGTGGTCATAGATGTGTCGAGATAGGGATATCGGGACATTAGACAGACCATTGTGTCTTAGTCTAGTTGGTCTCATAACCATGCGACTTGGCGAAGTCGGAGACAAGGCGTAGGTGCTCATTAGAGAATGAGTCCACTGAACGACCCAAACAAAGAGTTATTAAATGGTTAAACATTAACTAACTGTCATTAATAACTCTAAGTGATGATAGGTAAGTTGGTCCTTAGGACTTGAGATCATTATACGAAGCTGTGTGTGAACGGTGTCACTTAGGTCTAAAGATCTATCTTCGAGGCAAGGCTTGCTGAAAGATCTTAGGCTGGGTGACACTCGAAGCATACGAGCTGAGTAGTGATCAATAGAGGATTCGTCTCTTCCGTTAATGGGAAGTTAGTGTCACAGGTCAGTACAACTCTCGGTAAAACCTTTACCAAGGTATATTGTAAGGTGTACAACATGAATGTACCAGAGAACGATGTATACTGACCACTGCTAGCTAGTGGAGTTGCTAGAGTTTCATACCCTAGGCTAGGCAAGTGACATAGTTGTGACGAAGGGACTAAAACTGCGGAAATCATCACGGTCACAGTCAGAGTGATCCCGTCGGCACTCTTGCCAACGAGTCAATCACGTAATCGATGATTCTGAAACAGAGACGACACCTGCTACTAGTGGTCATTATTGTCTAGAGACTTCGAGTCTCAACCTGTAGTAGGGTAAGGCTGTTGGGTCTCACACCGAGTAATATTCACGTCTTAGTAATAGGAAGATCGTATAGAGGAATGTATTTGATGCAATGAGATTGTTGAATTCACAAGTTGGTTGTGAGGTTAAAGCATTTGGGATTGGAGGGAATTTCGTGAGGAATCCACAGGATCAAACCGTGTAGGAAACAGAGTTCGAATGAGCCCAAAAACGTAAGAAAGGCACAAGAAGAAGTGGGTAAGACCCACTTGGACCAAACGGGCGCGGCCCGCTGACCAAGCGGGCTCGCCCGTTGGGAATAGCAGGCGGGGCCTGCTGGGAACAGCGAGCGCGGCCCGCTGGTCACAGCGCCCGCATGGGTGCGCCCTTGCGGGCGCACCCAGATGCCTTAGGCTGGCACGCTTGCTAAACTTAGTGGGCGCGCCCGCAATTTAAGTCGTTTCTAATTAGGGTTTTGTGAAACCTTGACGGCTACGAAATGTGGGATTTTGCTCAACTTTGAGCAATTGTTTGAAGGATCAAACAAACTCGGATTTCGTCGCCGTTTGTTCCTACGCGTTCACCATTCCTAGCCATTCGAAATGATAACTTGTATCGTCTCTAGGGCTCAATGGTGATTGAGAATTAATTGATTGAAGTTAGAGTTTTGTGAAAGGTATTCTAACTTAATTAAATTAATTCTAAACCTCTTCCTTAATTTTGCCCCACATTGCTCGTGACAAAAGAAGAGGAGTCAGCCTCCTATATAAATAGGTGCACACACTCTTCTTTGTTTTTTGTACCAAGTCTGATTAAGGAGCTCCGGAAAATTTGAGCAAACTTAATTAAGACTTAAAATTATTCTTTTCCTCTATTAATTTTTCTTGTCCTCCAACCGAGTCCTAGCAAGGCAACGGGGAGGCCCGAATCTGATTCGGAAGTCTACGACGCGGGTTTACTCAAGTGAAACTTTCTATGGCTAGTGATGGGCTCGGAGGCAAGGTGCGACTCGGGAGCTGATCCAGTTCACGACGAGGAGCGACGCAATGCGATTCGGGATGCGGCTCAGATTTTAGAGCGCAAGACGGTGCGGAACATCATGCCCGATCCAAGGCAAGATTCCGAGTGAGTCATATTTATATATGCATTTCATTTTAAGTAGTAGTTATAACTTTCTCGAGTTGGTTAGACCCAACTCGAGTCAGTAGATTATCCTGGCTTAGGGAATTTTTTCTTAGGGCAGTGATTATTAAATAGTTTAATAATTGTTTTTCCGCTGCTTATTTAATTTTGTTTGTCCGACTTAGGACGAATATGTTTATATTAGCCCTAAGGGACCTTGAAAATCCCTACATGGATATCAGATCCCTGAGATGAACGAGAGGATCTGTTTCCCTAATAAACGAGAGGTAAGGGTTATGTCAAAGCCTTCTAGTTTGGCCTTCTACTCCCTCTTCACCCCTTCACCCTTGAGGTCTTGAATTTTCTTGAACTTTCCCTTTTGTCAACTTGCACCCCACGCCATCTCCTCTTTGGTCAATTTTATCATGCTTTACCTGTTGAACAAGATAAAAACGAATATTCCGCTCTTTCGCTTTTTTCTTCCAGGTTCAAACTAACCCTCAGGGCGTGTGGTGTCATATCATTGCTCAGAAGAACAGAAATCTTATTTAGGATCATCCTAGTTCCGTACATGACTCAGAGGACACATTTGCCTTTGTCACCTTCCCAAGTGTGGTAACATTCTTCACTTATTGGGGTAGCCTAAACCCTTCAGCTTCTGTGAAGCTAAGGCTTTCTGTTACTAAGGCTAGAGCAACTATGCTTCTGTTGAACCTCTCACAAGAAGAGAGGTCGATCAACCATTTATTGGACAAGAGCTTGTTGAAGAGTGTCTTATGGAGCCCGTGTAATGCTAAAATTTAGAATCTATCTTCATAATTGCTTACCATAATTTCTTTTCTCTTTACAGAGATGGTTGGCCAAGAGTTCGACGATATAGCCCCTAAGCTACGGAAGCTCCTCCAATCGAAACTCAAGGAGTCGATGGGTGGCTTGTCTGCTTGTCCATCATCCCTTCCGAAACAAAGATTATCCAAGGGAGCTGGGAAAGCAACCCTGGCCAATGGATAGTTGGTTCCAGCCTCGGCCCCGCCTACTAAAAATATGGCTCCATGCTCGACCTATGCCATTGAAGGTCCGGTCCCAACTGTGGGGGGTTCGAGCTCAAGATCTTAAGAATCAACGAAGGGGAAGAGAGCATGCCCTTTGGTTGAAGTGGAATGTAGGGGAAGGGAAGAGGAAGAAGAAAGATGTTGTCCTTCTAAGCCTCACTCCCCTAAATGCTGATGCGGCCAAGACCCAAGCCCTCCAGACTCAAATCGTGACCCACAGTGCATCTTCGAAGACGTCTGTGCCACCCCCTGGATTAGGCAATTATGAGGACACTTGGCCATGGGGAGGCCACATCCCTCCAACATCATTGGTCGAGCTGATCCCTTCTGAATATGAGGGGACTTTGTTGTCAAATAAACAAGTGCCTACTTCTCCGAAGCATCCTAAAGGGGAAGCTCCACAAGCCCACTTTGAAGGATACAAAGATCTAGGATCTCTAGTTTGATAATAACAAACGTATAAGAACTATTTAATGTGTGTGTTAAGTGTGTTTCAGGAATGGCAAAGTAGTAGGTCTACATTTGATGACTTAGTCAACGCGGTGGAGAAATTGCTATAGCAAATTGGAAGATGGGGAAATTGATATTCATATATCAACTTGGACTTGGTCAAAGTGATGGTGACTATAGCTACAAATATTGGACCAAGTCAAATTGGAGAGTATCTTATTCAAATAAATTTAAGATTGATTCAAATCCCCATTGCCATTCTAATTCTATTCCAATATGGAGAGATATGGAGTATCTTTTTCAAATCTCCTTTAATTGATTCAAGTCAATGAACGATCCTATCAAATCTCCTATCCCATTTGAATCCAAAATCTTAATCCAATTAGTATTGCAATGAGATCTAATTCAAATCCTAAAGCTACAAAAATTGAATTCCATAGCCATTCATATTCAAACTCCATATCCTAATAGATTTATTCAAATCCTAATCAAACTAGGATTCCTTCCAATCTTCATCAAATATGGGATTCTAATTGATTTTATCATATCCCATCCTCTCCTATATAAACTCATATTAAAAGAGAGAGATTTTGAGAGAGATGAAACCAAAGAAATTCGGCCACAACCCTAGAGAAAACCTTCATGGCCGCAACTTTGCAAGGAGCTCGACAGAGGACGCTAAAAAGTGCATAACTTTCTCCACAGAGCTCGGATTGACGAATCGTTTGTGCTAGGACGATCACAACTCAGTGCTCTACAACATGGTGATATTTTTCTGATATTAATCTTTGTATTAAATCAGTGGTATTTATTTTAGCATGAGTTGTATTCTGAATAACTTCATATATTTCATCATTTCAGATTGGGGCATCAACCTCCATTTCGCCTCCGTGGCGCATCCCCAGTCCAATGGCCTCGCCAAAGCAGTGAACAAATGCATCCTGGAGCTGTTGAAGAAGGTCGGCAACGCCCCGGGACCCGGCCTTACGAGCTACCTAGCATCCTTTGGTCTTACCGCACGACGGACAAGGCAACGACAGGCGAGAGCCCCTTTATGCTGGCTTATGGAGCAGAGGCCGTCGTTCTAGTGGAGGTCGATGAGGAGTCTCTACACCTCCAGTACTGCAACGAGCAAGCTAACATGGTGAGGGTCTTGACATCAATTGAGCGCTCGTTGACGAGGTAAGGGATTGTGCACTAACATGTTTGATTACGCACAGCCAAAGGATGGCGAAGTACTACAACTCCCGCGTTAAGAAGCGGAGCTTCAGAGTCAACGACCTTGTTCTCCGGGACGCCACTTTCAGACCCGATATCGATCGACGAGGCAAGCTCTCCGTAAAGTGGGAAGGCCCCTACACCATAGCTGACGTCGTAGGACCGACGACATACATTCTGGCGAACATGTACATTCAGTTCATATTTTATATTCAATATACCACGGTATTCGTACACTCAGTGTGTTATCTGAATTTATGTTTCAGCCCTCACCTCCCGCAAATTCCGGGGCATGCTGACCAGCTTCGCCCTCAATAGGATCACCGGTGGGTTAAGGAACAGGCTCCGGCTCGCACCATCCCATCCATCAACTCTGGGGCAAGCCTGACGGCTTCACCCTCGATAGTGTTTGTTGGTTGGGTTAAGGAACGAGCGATGGCTCGCACCCTCCCCTCTCTCAAACTTCGAGGCAGGCTGACGAGATTCACCCTCGAAAGGATCGCTGGCGGGTTAAGGAGCGAGCGACAGCTCGTACCCTCCCCTCCATCAACTCTAGAGCAAGCCTGACGACTTTGCCCTCGATAGTGTTCGCCGGGACCGACAAGAAACGAGCGATGGCTCGCACCCTCCCGTCCCTTAACTCCAGGGCAGTGCACCATCAACGGAGGCTGTGGGGTCGCCTCCCCTCTTAGGCAGCTAGCCGAGCCGGACACTCTATAAAATTCGGGGCAGGCTGACGAGCTTCGCCCTCAAAAGGATCGCTGGTGGGTTAAGGAGCGAGTGACGGCTCGTACCCCTCCCCTCCATCAACTCCGGGGCAAGCCTGACGGCTTCGCCCTCGATAGAGTTCATCGGGACTGACAAGGAACGAGCAACGGCTCGCACCCTCATGTCCCTCAACTCCATGGCAGTAAGCCATCAACAGAGGTCGCAGGGTCGTCCCCCTCCCGGGCAGCTAGCCGAGCCGGACACTCTACAAAATCCGGGGCAGGCTTACGAGCTTCGCCCTCGAAAGGATCGCCGGTGGGTTAAGAAGCGAGTGACGGCTTGTACCCTCCCTTCCATCAACTCCAAGGTAAGCCTGACGGCTTAGCTCTCAATAGTGTTCGCTGGGACCGATAAGGAACGAGCAACGGCACGCACCCTCCTGTCCCTCAACTCTGAGGCAGTGCGCTATCAACGGAGGCCATGGGGTGACCCCCTCCCAGGCAGCTAGCCGATCCAGACACACTACAAAATCTAGGGCAGGCTGACAAACTTCGCCCTCGAAAGGATCGTCGGTGGGTTAAGGAGCGAGTGACGGCTCGTACCCTCCCCTCCATTAACTCCGGTGAATGCCTGACGGCTTCACCCTCGATAGTGTTCGTCGAGACCGATAAGAAATGAGCGACAGCTTGCACCCTCCCGTCCCTCAGATCTAGGGCAGTGTGCCATCAACGAAGGCCGCAGGGTCACCCCCCTCCCGGGTAGCTAGCCGAGCCGGACACTCTACAAAATCCGAGGTAGGTTGACGACCTTCGCCCTCGAAAGGATCGCCGGTGGGTTAAGAAGCAAGTGACGGCTCGTACCCTCCCCTCCATCAACTCTGGGGCAAGCCCGATGGCTTCGCCCTTGATAGTGTTTTTCGGGTGGGAAAAGGAACGAGCGACGGCTCGCACCCTCCCCTCCCTCAACTCCGGGCAGTGCACCATCAACGAATGCCACGGTATCGCCCCCTTCCGGGCCACTAGCCGTGCAGGACGTACTCTGGGCCGAGCTAACGAGCTTCCTTAGAGGTCGCGGGTCCACCCCGCCCTCTGGAAGTCAGTCTGTAAACTCGAATAGGACGTACAACTCCACAACATTCTCCTCCTCCTCAACCATGCACTCATCAGCCGCAGAATGTTGAGGGCATACCCATACAAAAGCATAGTCTGCACAAACAACGAGCGATAGTAAGGAAAAATTTCAAATTTCATTTATAAACTAACTTTTTACAACTCAGGCCCCTCCAAAAATAGAACAAGACTACAGGCCTGGCCCCCGGGCTGGCCGCACAACTTTGCCCTAATCTACGGCGCTTTGACTTGGCTGCCACCCTCCGGGGCCTGTGCGCCTGCCACAACGCCTTCATGGTCATCGCCCTCCGAAACCTGCATGCCTGCCTCGACGCCTTCATGGTCGCCGCCCTCCAGGGCCCGCGCGCTCACCTGGTCGCCTTCCTAGTCGCCACCGCCATGAATCTCCGCCACCTCGGTCTCAAGTGCGGTCGAAGTCTCCGCCTCATCATCAGACATAGGCGACAGCCAGGCAAAGTCGATCTACATGCCGAAGTAGAGCTTCCCCAACCTCACCATCGCCCTCTCAAAGCTGGCCTCCAGAGCATCATTGAAGCCCTCCGCCCTCATGGCCGTTAACGCGGGGGCAAGCGTGTCGTTCTGATACTTGAGAACAGCCTGGGCCCCGACTTTGCCCATGTCGATCTTCTCCAGTTTGATGTTCTGCCGCTCCAGCTTGGTGATCTTCGCTCCATTCGTCTCTCTCTCCGAGGTCAGTAGTTCCTCGGCGACGACCCGTCGGGTTTCCTCTTGGTGGGCCCTCTCTTGCAGCTTCTCAACAGCCTTCTCCAGCTTGGCGGTCTCGTCCTTCTGGGCCTGGTAGTCCCCATGGACTCTCGCCAGTCGCTCCATTGCCTCCTTCAACTTTGCCTCGGTGCCCCTGAGGGCGACCACCTTTCTCCCAAGTGCCACCTCGAGTCGGTTTATCTCTGAGGAGTGTCGTATAAGGGGCACCAGAGCGGCGACAGCCTACAAAGAAGATCAAATGATAAGCATGTGGAACAGGAGAGAAGTTTGGCATCTGGGGTGAGGGACGACATACCTGCATATTATGCTAGATGGCCGAGGCGTGGAGGAGTTCAACATCGACATCCCGCAGGGCCTCTCGGTCCCTCGGCAGCAGGCTATTCTCCGCCAGGCGGGCTGCCACGCCGGCCTCATTAAAGACCAACTCTTGGGCCCCTACTGGGTAGCGCGACACGATAATTGCTTCTGGCAGAAGGGCAAGAACCGCCTCCTTTGTTGACTTGAAGGTGGCTAGGGCGGCCTTGCAGCTCGGATGGCCCGGCTTCCTGATCACTCCATATTTTACACCTTTTTTCGCATGTTTGCATGCCATTTAGATCGCTCAAATCGTGTTTTTCACGTTGATTCGACAATATTGCGATGCTTTTCATGATTTGTTGTTTTTGTCGTATTTCAGGAGATTTGGAGCGATTTGGAGTGATTCTGAGATGCACCCACTCCGGAGTGTCACTGACGACTCTCTTGAGGGGTATTTTGCGATTAGAGAGGAGTGGAAGAAGAAAGAACGTCGTAGGAGCGACAAGGAGGAAAAAATATGAAGAATGGGCATTTTCAGCATGCCACTCGGCCGAGTGAAGGAGTCACTCGGCCGAGCATAGACAGCCCGCTCGGCCGGCCAGATCAGACATGCAACAGAGCTAATATCAGCGTGCACTCGGCCGAGCATCGCCAGACCACTCGGCCGATCACCGAGTCATCCCTCGCCCGAGTGGAGCCAAGACGACGGTAACAAAAGATGCTGAACTCTCTGTTTTTCGTCTGTACAGTCCTAAGCTCCGACTCGGCCGAGTGACCAACGCCGTCCGCCCGAGTGAAGAACGCCCTTCGGCCGAGTGAAGAAAAGTCACTCGGCCGAGTGACTCCCGAGGAGATGACCCCAAGACACCCAACTCTCTGTAATTGTACATGGTCTCTCACTCGGCCGAGTGACATTTGTCACTCGGACGAGTGAGCCGCGCTGCCTGTAGCGTAAACTGCGATTTTGAGGCTGCACAGGGGCATTTTCGTCAGGGTTTTTTGGGCGATTTTGGGGGGTATTTAACCCCAGTTTTTAACCTAGTTTAGAGAGCTTTTTCAGAACTTTTTGGCAGCCCTTTTTGATTAACTTTTTAGGAATTAGATTTAGCTTTTGGGGAGGAGAGAAAAGGGAGATTTTGTTGGATGCTATCTTGTTCTTCATTGGTTTGTCTCTCTCTCTCTCTCTCTCAAAAACTCCATTTTTATTGATTTATTGAATATTGCTATGAATTCCATTCATTTTACTTGTGAATTTCTATTGCATTCTATTATGGATTGTGAGTAGTTTCATCGTCTTAGGGCATAGGGATGAACCCTACGAGCCCAATTTTCAAATTTGTGATGAATTGGTGAAACTATTGTAAGGATTGAGTAGGGTTAGTTTGGGATTGCTATAATACGAATAGCTAGGGATTCATACCGATTGGGATTTGCAAGAGATTGGATCCCAATTCGATAGGAAGCCCTAGAAATTCGAAATGGGGTTGCAATTGAACTTCTCCAGAATCGGTTTGCAAGAGATTGGACCGAAACTAGGGTTTTCGATTGCAATTCTATACCAATACCCGTTTGCAAGCGATTGGACGGGTAGGAACTATCCCAACCTAGGTCGTAGCTCGAGTTTACACGAGAGTGGGCTCGAGATACGATTGAACGATGATGTTGTTCTTCACGCTAGTTTGCCTAGGTAAGGGTTTGCAAGAGATTGGACCCTACCCTAGGTTGGCTATAGACCGGAAATAGCGCGAGAGTGTGAGCTTGGTTCTACATTTAGTTGCAACTAGTTCACCCGAATTTCAAGTCTAGCAATTGTGAAAACCTACGAATCACAATGATGAGATGCGGCAAGTAGCGGGGATTCCCTATCCCTAGGCGTCTTTATTGATTTGTTATTTCTTTCATACATTTGAACGACTGTGACCGCATATTTGCAAACATTTCTCGACTATTCTTATAGCCAGGTGATTGAAGAAGACACTGTTATTAGGCCTCCCTGTGTTCGATACTCGCTTGCCGCTACACCGTGCGCTTGCGGTAAGACTACAGTGTCGTCGCTCCGGGACGTGTATCCGGGGCGCGATCAAGTTTTTGGCGCCGTTGCTGGGGACGGCAATAGTGTTTGATTCTACCTACCTAGCTATTTTTCTTTTTGTTCTATCATTTTTTATTTTGTTTCACCCTTCCATTGTGCTAACTATTTCTTTGAAACTCTGTTTTCCCTTGCATGTACACGAGATCCTCGGCGAACCCTGAAGAAATACTATACGATCCGGAGATCGAGCGTACATTGAGGAGAATCCGAGCGGAGAGGAGACCCGTTACGGAAGGAAATTTTATGACCCATCCTGAGACACCCGAAGAGTTGGCGACGCGAATGGCGAGGATTATTTCCATAAGAGATAGGCTTCGGCCTAAGACTTCTTCCATGACCTCGTCCATAGCCATGCCGGAGTTGGCGGCCAATAAAAATTTCGAGTTGAAGACCGGATTGGTGGTTCTTATGCAACAAGATCATTTTCATGGGAACTCCCATGAAAACCCTCATTACCACATCCAGCTCTTCCTATCAAAGTGTGCCACCTTCCAAATGCCGGGCGTCTCCGTGGATGCTATCAGACTGCGCCTCTTCCCTTTCACACTCAAGGACAAGGCATTATATTGGTTGAGAACGCAAGCTAAAGGAATTTTCACCACTTGGGATGAATTGGCGAGTGCCTTCGTCGACAAATTTTACCCGCCCTCCAAGACGGTGAAGATAAGAAGTGCTCTCGTGTCCTTCAAGCAAGGACCACAAGAGACTCTCTATGAAGCATGGGAGCGCTTCAAGGACTTGCAACATCAATGCCCCATCATAGCATTGAGGATTGGGAGCTTGTCCACAGTTTCTACAATGGACTCCAACCGAGCACGAAGCAGATTATTGATGCCACCGCAAATGGAGCCATTTTGTCAAAGACTCCCGATGAAGCTACAGCCTTGCTTGAGGAGATGGCCTCGAACAACCACCAGTGGGGCGACGAGCGAGGACACTCTTCGTCCTCCTTGAAGCCGTCTAGCATTTAAGAGGCCAAGGCCGTCGCGGAGCTAGCCAACAAATTTGATTCTCTCCACAAGGTAGTGGAGAGATTGGAAAGTACATTACGGAGCCTCAAGGAGCCCCTACTACATCCACGTCGACAAATCATATGAGTGATTGGCAAGACCAATCCCAAGCCATGTATGTAGGAGGAGAGCATGGAGAAGGAGCGTTGGAGCAAATTCAATACGTCGCGGGGAATTCTGGATATTGGGCCAATCCGGCCGCTAGAAACCATCCGGGTTTCTCATATGCTAATAATGATGGTGCATTGAACCCCCCGCAACAACAACCTCCTCAAGCTCGGGCCCCACCACCACCACAACCTAATTATCCACCGAGGGGGCCACCGCAACAAAACTTCCCACCGAGGCAACAAGTGGGACCTTATAGGCCACACGGGTATAATCAAGGGTGGAGGAATCTCAACCCTCCACAAGCTCAACCACGTCCGGATTTTGAAGCCAAGGTGGAGGAGTTTATGGCAGAACAAAGAAAGATTAACGCCACATTGAAGGCGGGACAAGATTCTCTCGTCACCGTTGTCGCTCAAATTGGGGAGCAACTTGCTTTGCTCAATAGGAACAACCAACAATTGCCGGCTCAACCCAAGCCGAATCCACGGGGCAACACCGGCCATATCAATGCGGTCGTTGCGGTTACAACAAGAGGAGGGAAAGATACCACCCCCCCCATGACTCAAATTAAGGAAACCGTGGTGGAGAATCTACAAGAGAGCGAGCCGACAATTGAAGTTGAAAAAGAGAAGGAGCCGCAAGGAGAAGTGAAATCTAGAATGGAGGAGCTTATTGATGAGCGCCGATTTATGCCACCGGTGCCCTTCCCTCAACGGCTAGCTAGAGCCAAGATGGAGAAACGGCTAGCCAAGTTTCTCGAGTATTTGAGAGGGGTGAGCCTCAATATCCCCTTCCTCAACGCTATAGTGGAAATCCCATCTTACGCCAAGTTCTTAAAGGACTTAATTACAGGAAGGAAGAGGAAGGAGAAGATCATGCTCGCGGAGGAAGGGACTTGGTTCACAAGGTGGGAAAAGGATCCCGCCAAATTTAAAGATCCAGGGAATTTCCGGATTCCTTGCACTCTAGGCGGCGTCCCCCTACAAAAAGCATTGGTAGATTTGGGGGCTAGTGTTAGCCTCATGCCTCTCTCCATGTTCCGGAAGTTGAATACCGGCACGGATTTAAAGCCGACCGATATGCGGATTCAACTAGCAGACGGGCGGATTACAAGGCCGGTTGGGATCGCAGAGGACATCCCACTCCAAGTTCCGGGGGCATATGTTTGCCATGCGATTTCGTGATAATGGACATCAAGGAGGAGGGCGATACATCACTCATACTTGGACGCCCATTCCTTGCCACCGGCGGTGTCATCGTCGATGTGCGGGAGGGGACCCTTACCTTGAACATCGGCAACATCGAAGTGGAGCTCCATATACCGAAGGCAATGAAGCACATGCCGTATCATGAGGAGCTAGATTACATGGACCTCCTTGATGAGGTCATCGAAGAGGCGATCCCTCACTCCATCGGCGCACCCCACGAAGATAGCTTCGAAGAAGGCCTAGATTTGGCCAAGGAAGAGAAGATGGAGCACTCCCCCGATATCTCCATGGTGATTGATGATGGCGACGCTGATGTCGCAAGAATACGGGAGCTCTGCAAGCTCTCGAAGTTGAGGACTCTGAAGAAAGCTCCACCGATACGACGATCGGTGTCACCGGCAAAGTCGAAGACCGGAACAAGCTCTAGCTTGGGGGAGCCACCCCCCAACATTGCCCGTAACGAAGGGGCGCTGAGGAAGACCACACACCACCATGATCCAAATCTGAGCGGTCTTCCCGGCAAATTCGACGGGTGCATCTCATATGCACCCAACATCCCGCGCTAAATTGAAAATTTAAAAGGGGTCGAGCTCAAGACCTTAAACGAGCGCTTGTCGGGAGGCAACCCGACGGTTATCGCATTTTTTCTATTTTAGTTTTTATTTTTGTTTTAGACTTTATTAGTGTTTTTGAGTCGTTTGCCCGAAAAATTGTGACAACGTGTCCTATTTTCTTTGACAGGAGGAGGAGAAAAGGATATCTATCATAAGGAGGATGACCGAGGCGAAGAAGAACGCTCCAGGAATGCGTTCGAGGCTTAGGAGGAAGAAGAAACCACCTGGAGGAAGAAAAACAGAGAGTAGAGCCAAAACGGAGCCCCGAAGAAGAAAACAGAGCCACACTCGGTCGAGTATCATGGCCACTCGGCCGAGCAAAGAAAGCCGTCCGCCCGAGTGGCACACCAACGAGGGAAGTCTGCTGTACCCAACTCTCTGTCTTTTTTGTGATTTCAGTATAAACTACCACTCGACCGAGTATATTTCTTCACTCGGCCGAGTGAAACTGAAACCCTCCTAGGACGAAAATTGCCGAGTGGCTTGTGCCACTCGGCCGAATGGACTTTTTCCACTCGGTCGAGGGTGGCATAGTCACTCGGCCGAGTCGTAAGCAGAGGGAGAAAATTTAAAAAAACTTTTCCGTTACGATCACTCGGCCGAGTGACTTAGTCACTCGGCCGAGTCGTAACTTCCCTTATATAAGGCGAACGGGCTCGGCGCGATTTTCGAAACGCCCAAAATCAGTTCTCTCGCCCGAGCCCGCGACCCTTCAGCTCCCTCGCCCACGACGCCACCCCTTCACCCGATTCGAGCCGCCGCCGGCCCCGATCACCGACCACCCGCCGGCGACCGCTCCGGCGACCACCCCCCACCGCCGGCCACCCTCCTCGCCGCCGGCCAAGCTCCGGTAACCCCTATTTCGCGTAAAATCCTATTTTCTCCCCATTTTTGACGATCCGAGTACCCATTGAGCCCCTAACTCAAATCGATTCCTTTATTTATCTGTTATACCCCATCTCCCCCATGTATTTCGAATTTTATACGCTGATATCATTGTTTTATACGCATGCTATCTTGGGGGAGCTTAGGGGAGCTCTCGGACGTGCTATTGGTTTCGTGGAGGCGGCGTCTTCGCACCTACCCGCTGTTTTGCTCTCGCGGCGTGTCCAGGTACCATCGTTCCATCTTCTTAGCACGCCGCATTTTATATTAGTTGGGTGAGCACTCGGGGTGCACATGCCGCCCCTTACACGGCCACGCACTCGGGGAGCTTCCGCCAAGCGGAAGCGGACGGATGAGCCCGGCCCCTCCCACGCTAGGGAGGACTCCCCTCCACCTTCACCACCTCACCCCACGCAGCCATTACCAGCCGATCCCGTCCACCTGCAGCCACTCCCAGCCGACCCCGTTCATGCACAACCACCACCGGCTCCCATTGTCGGGCCGCTGGGGATTACGTTCAGAGACGACGCACAACGCGTCTGATTTGAGCGTATCGCCCAGCAACCGATAGTACCCTCCAGGTTCGTCCATTTAGCTGACCTAGACCGCCTGGGGGTACTTGAGGGGATGCTCAGGTTGTACGACAATGTGGGTTGGCGAGATTTTCTGTCTGTGTCGGCGGACACCTACGTCCGTCCGACACTCGAGGTACTTAGCTCGATCGCCCGGACCGCTGAGGGATGCTCCTTTAGACTTATGGATCGAGAGTGTCAGATCACTCTCGATATGCTTCGAGCATTCTTTCAATGGCCCGCAGTCCCCGCGCCCGACCGAGCCTACGCCCCCACACACATCCCTCCCCCATCTTTCGATTCACATGCCTTTTGGGCCAGGATCACGGGTTTACCACAGGCCTTTGACCCTAGTAGGGCCAAGGCCTCGGCCATAGTCCACCCCTGCCTCCGTATAGCACAGCGCCTTATGGCGACCACTTTTCTAGCGAGGTACGAGCCTGTGACGATGTCTACGCCTGAGCTCTATATGCTCTACGCGATGACTCGACCCAGAGTTCTGGATGGGGATGGTGTTGCGATAGTCCCCGCCGTTGAGATTGACGTCGCTAGCTGGTTTTTGGACCGCATCATCGTATCGGTGGGCGCTCGCTCCCCGATATGTTGCGGCAGCCTGATCACCCTGCTAGCCCTGATGACCGACGAGGACCTTCCGGCCGACCTTCGTCGACCCTCGGGCCCCACTTCACTTTCGATAGACGTTATGGCCCGGATGAAGATGCTTCGTCCCCACGGCCAGCGGCACTGGGTATGGTTGCACGGTCCCTTCGGTGCTGACTACATGATCCTTCCGAGCCCCGCTCGGACACACATAGGACCAGCTCACGAGGACTGGCTTCCGGTGATGGATCTCCTGATCCCCACCGCCTACGTGCTTGAGGCCGAGGAGGCTGAGCAGGCACACCCTGTAATGCCCTACAAGCTACTGCACAAGTACTAGAGTGGGGGTGAATAGTACTTTAAAAATAACAAGGAGTATAATTCCTAATTATAGTGCAAACAACTACCAAATCAATTTGCGGAAGCTTAAATTGAATGACAACAATAAATTTAACAAAGCTAACAAAAGATGTTACTGGGTTCGGATCCACCCAAGTCTCCCCGACTTGTTCCCGGTGATCCTACGTCCCAACCACCCGGATCCCCTCCGGATACTTAGGTTAGAAACCCTAACCCAAGATTTCCACTATGAATATCTTGTGAAAAACCTTCACAAGATCAAATCATACATGCAATGGCAATAGTGAATCCCATAACCCGGGATCACAACCTTCTCTCACAACCGAGAGAATCAATAAGCAATATAAACAAGTTTATAATGAAATAAACAATCTTACCACAAAATCCTATACCTTGAGTTTTTCTTACCCAATAGGTGAAAGGAAGGATTTGAGGAAGATGAAGTCACCAAGACCTAGCACCAAGGAAATGACCAGCAATAGGTGCCTAGGAGTGATTTGGAGACTTGAATCAAGCAAGAGCTTGAAGAGCTCACCAAGAACAAGCTTCTCTCAATATGGATTCTAGATCTAGAAAGTGAGAGAATGAGTTTCTTGTGAGGAAGAGAGCTTTGGAAATGAGTGAGAATGGCTATCTCTTTTAATCTCAATGAATCTCTTAATGGCAGCTCTAACCTAGAGAGAAATGACCGAGGTTCGTATTTATAGGGTCCCATAAAAACAAGTTAGGTCAATTCCCAACGGATAGAAATCTGAGGCAACTAGTCGGTCAAAGAACAACCACTGACCGACTAGTTCATCAACTAGTCGGTCAGTCAAACAACATGGACCGACTAAGTGAGGAACTGAGAAGAGATAGAAATTCAGACCTAGAAATCTAGTCGGTCCAAGAAGACATTCTGACCGACTAGTTTCACAACTAGTCGGTCAGTCAGTGAACATAGACCGACTAAGAGGCAAAATGAAATAGTCTGAATACAAATTGACTTAGTCGGTCCAAGAACAAAAGTTGACCGACTAGATTGTCAACTAGTCGGTCACCAAACGTTCTTAGACCGACTAACGATAAACAGTAGCTTAGGAGAAATTTAGCATGTACAGTAAATCACAACTAGTCGGTCAAAGAAGCATCACTGACTGACTAGTTCACAAACTAGTCGGTCGGTGAGTCAACGTAGACCGACTAACTGTAAACAGTAAGGTGCAAGAAATTAAGGAAGCAAACTAGTCGGTCCAAGAAGCTCTGCTGACCGACTAGATCACCATCTAGTCGGTCAGTACTTCTTCTTGTACCAACTAATATGCACAAACAAGTCCGAATCGAAGCGCGACGCTTCGAGGAAGTTAGAATGAATTTGTACTAAGATCCTAGAGCTACGATATGAGCGATATGAAGATAGAAACGTAAGATATACTCAAGGCTTAACATTCTATAGATCGAAGCTTAAAAGACTATAAATAAAACCTTAAAGAACGGTCTTCGAGAGCTTCGATTAATTCTTCATGACTTCCAAAACGGTCCAAGAGCTTCAACGAAGCTTTAGGCAATGAATACGTGTTTTGAGAAGTCTTGAGATGTCGCTTTGATTGTTCTCGTGAATTTGGCGACGATCTCCAATACTGCGCTCACAATTTGTTAGTTCATGAATTATTTATGTTTGCTCATCATCCAAAACCAAATCCGGGGAGTCCAATATTCAACATTCTCCCCCTTTTTGGTGATGACAAACCAACATAAATAATAATCAAAAATAATGATTCAAATGAAAAATACTTACCCCCCCTGCATTGATGACACGTTAATTCCAAAATGAATATATATGAATTGCATCAATGAGATGAGTAAGATAAATAAAGAGAATCGATTTTTGAAATATCGGATTTTGAAAATCCTTATATATATCTTAACTCCCCCTGAATCTAACACATCAAATTAGATTCTTGGACATTGAGTTAAATTTTCATTTGACCTATTTATTATCATTATCTCTCCCCCTTTGGCATTATCCCAAAAATGGGGGGCATACAACGACAACAACTAGGAAATGGAGAATCCAACATCGGGAGTCGTAGACAATGACGATGGACCCAATTGACACCAAGGGAAAAACGATGAAATCAAATCAAGGTGTGCCCAAATGTCCATCATCTAAAAGCGAAAATTAAAATCATCAAAAATACCAAATATTAATTCATTTATTGAGTAAAGGAACATACTCTCCAATATTCAATATTCTTGGTTAAATTTGTGCATGGAAAACAATTCTATATAATCATAGAAATATAATCTATTTAACCAAGCTTCCAAGCGTCGAGCGACGAATTCACATTTCATATGCGTTGAACGAATAGTAAATGTGCACGACGAATTAAAACATAGAGAACATCGATGTATATATATATATAAAAACATCATGAGTACATCCAAAAAGATATCACATCGAGTACATCAAAATACAAACGACCATGGATATCAACCAAAAATGTAAATACATCATACATCAACTAACCATCAGCATCATCCAAAGTACATCAAAATACAACACCGACATCCATAAAAATCAAAATACATCAAAATAACCCTCAAACTCCATCCTAACCCAAAATACTCTCAATAAGATGCATCATCCAATGAGCAGTGGTGCCATCTCCAGGAGCAGATGGCACCACTGCTCCCTCAGAAGTCTGAACTACTGGTGCAGAAGTCTCTGGAGCACCGGAAGTGGTGCCATCTCCAGGAGCAGATGTGGTAGTAGTAGCAGCAGCGGTGGCCTCATCGCCACGAGCCAAGGAGGTGACAAGCTCATCAAACTCCTCATCGTCCATCTCCTCGTCCTCAGAAACAGGAGGAGGAAGCTGGACGCCCATCAAGCTAGCCATACGGCAGACGACCTCTTCGGTACGAGCCAAACGCGACTCGTGCCGACGAAGTAGGCGTACGACATCATCTAATGTGGCAGAAGGAGTGGGGGCAGCAGCAGCTGAGGGAGTGGCCTGGGAAGCAGATGTGGTCGACCTCTGCACGTGACGAAGCGCCGCAAGAGATTTCTTAACGGCCGTCGCGTTCAGAGGAGGACCCAAGGGACGCTCATCATCAGGATGAAGGGGAACACCGAATCGACAGAAAACCAAAGTCAACAGACATGGATATGGGATATGCGCAGATTTAGTGGTCTTGCGTATACAGTCGAAAGAGTCCATCTTATCGAGTATAATGCAAGCCCAATTATTCTCGCTACCCATGAAAAGAGCGTATATCAGTTTCAAAAACGGCTGAGATGGAAGAGATGAAGATCCATACTTGGGAAGAAGGCAGGACTTCAAGATAAGGTTAAGCACCCAAGCATTTGATTTGAAAGATTTGGAAGGGACTCCTATAAAAGCTGGGGGGATAACCTGGAAGATTTTGCCTAGGGTCCGTTGATCTAAGGAGGAGATATCGTCGACAGAGATGTCAGACGGGAGGAGGCCACACGACGAGCAACCAATCAACTCCCTCAAGATTTCTGCCGTGAGGACTATCGGAGTCCCCAAAACAGAAGTCTCAATGGAGTGGGTCTCGCCGTACTGACCCCGGACACGGTTGGCATAAAATAGCTTGACCAGGCGAGGATAGGGTCGGGGGTTTGCCTTAGGGTCGAAGCGAAGGTAGTCCAATAGGCCACTATAGGAGAGAAGATCAGCAAGGCCAAGGAAATCAGAAAACTGAACGTAATGTTCCAACAGCAGCGGGTAGTGCTCTATACGATTGTACGCAGCTAGACACTGTGGGTCGTCGCGGCACAACGATATATCAACACCTCCGACTGGCATTGGAGCTTTACCCTTAGCCTTACTGGTCTTAGGAGGAGGTGGAGGAGGGGGTGGAGTGGGTGCCTTCTCGGGATGTTCAGGAGTGTATTCTTCGTCGGAATCATCCTCGGAATCACTACCTGAACGCTCACCGGGAGGGGTGGGAGCACGGAACTTTTTAGGTTTAGGTTTAGGCTTGGACGATTGGCCGGTAGGTTTAGGCTTGGACGTCCTCTTCCGCTTCAACGGAGTCGAAGACGAAGAGCGGGGACGAGTGGTCTTGGCCCTACGTTTAGGAGGGGTCGAAGCGGTCCCGGTCTCTACGGTCATGGGGGATGCCCCAGAAGATGAAATCGGGATTCTCGTTCGTGCCATGATCGCGGCACAACGAGTACAACCAAATGTCGGGATAGGTTCAAATACCCTAAGCACAAACCTTAGAACCTAACACATAAGCCCTAAGAGTGAAAAATCGAAACCCTAGATCAAATTCCGAAACCGTAGAGCTTATAGATGAAAAAAGAGATCTAGAACACACCCTAGGGATGAAAACAGAGATCTAGGAAGGGGGGTTATACCTAGGAGAGAGGGCGACGGCGTCGGACGGCGGGGATGGCCGGAAAATTGGCCACTGACGACGGGAATACGAAGGGGTTTCGGTCGGGGAGAGGGAGTTTTCGAGTGGGAGTGTGAAATAGACCGACTAAAATGAAGAATAGTCGGACAAAACTTGATTAAGTCGGTCGGGAAAGCGAAAAGACGCATTTGCCCTAACACACTTAGTCGGTCACAGTTCAAGCACTGACCGACTAGATTATGATCTAGTCGGTCGGTCAATGAGCTTGAACCGACTAAGTCGAAACAGAGGCCAACAGAAATTTTTAGGGCTAGAGTTAGTCGGTCGCAGTATACTCACTGACCGACTAGTTTTCAATCTAGTCGATCGGTACGTGTACTGTGACCGACTAAAGAAAGAAAATGACAATAGAAAGATTAAAGCTTGAACTAGTCGGTCTGAGTTCACTAGCTGACCGACTAGATGAGCATCTAGTCGGTTGACTAATGAACTGAAACTGACTAGAAGAGTCCAATAGTTGATAAATGAGTTCTCTTCAAAAACCACTTGGGTGAAACATCTTAACTCTCTCATTAGTCATCTAAACTACCCCATAAAACATTGAAATCTCATATACGATATTCAAATAAGAATTCGAGCAAAAATTCAAACAAATCACATAAAATCCCCAAAAATTCAATAAATCTAGCATGAACGAAATATCGCGAAATATAATAGCATGCAAGATAATTGAATGAAACATGAATCCTATATCTCGGATTCACCCATAATCCCCAATTCTCGACGCAACCGCACAAAGGAGTCCTCCTTTAAGGGTTTCGTGAAAATATCGGCGATTTGCTTTTGGGTTTCAACGTACACTAATATGATGTCCTTTTTAGCAACATGATCGTCTAAGAAATGGTGTCAGACATCTATGTGTTTAGATCGGGAATGGTGCACCGGATTCTTTGAAAGACAAATAGCACTTTGGTTATCCACCATGATAGGGCTAGTATCACAATGAATACCAAAATCCTTCAGTGTGTGTCTCATCCAAAGAACCTGGGCACAAGCGGCACCGGCAGCAATGTATTCCCCCTCGGTGGTTGAAAGTGATACCGAATTTTGCTTCTTGGAAAACCAAGAGACAAGGGAATTTCCTAGAAAATGGCAAGTGCCACTAGTACTTTTCCTGTCGGATTTGCATCCCGCATAATCAGCGTCACTATATGAGACTAACTCATACGTGCTAGATTTTGGATAAAGTAATCCAAAATCAAGTGTATAACTTAGATAACGGAAAATACGTTTTACCGCTACTAAGTGAGAATCCTTAGGTTGAGACTGATAACGAGCACAAATACAAACGGCAAACATAATATCGGGCCTACTTGCGGTAAGATAAAGTAAACTACCTATCATACCTCGATATAGACGAATGTCTACATCTTTTCCGCCCGTATCTTTATCAAGATGCGTTGTAGTGCTCATAGGAGTCTTTTTCCCGAAGGCATTCTCCATTCCAAATCGCTTTAGCAACTCCACCGTGTATTTCGTTTGGTGGATGAAGATTGCATCGTTCAATTGGCGAATTTGGAGACCTAAGAAATATTTGAGTTCGCCCATGTGGCTCATCTCAAATTGTTCCTTCATAACATTAGAAAACTCTTCGCAAAGAGTGAAGTTAGTAGCACCGAAAATGATATCATCAACATAAATTTGAACTAATAAAATATCATTATTCACATGCTTAACAAAAAGTGTAGAATCGGCTTCGCCCATTTTAAAATTCAAATCCAAAAGAAAATTCTTTAGGCGATCATACCAAGCTCGAGGAGCTTGTCTCAAACCATAAAGAGCTTTCTTTAGTTTAAAAACATGATTTGGAAATTTTTCATTTATGAAGCCCGGAGGTTGAGAAACGTAAACTTCCTCAACAACATCTCCGTTTAAAAATGCACTTTTAACATCCATTTGAAATAATTTAAAATTTTTATGGCATGCAAAAGACAATAATAGTCTAATTGATTCTAATCTAGCTACCGGAGCGAAGGATTCTTCGAAATCGATACCTTCCTCTTGGCGATAGCCTTGAGCAACTAACCGAGCTTTATTCCGGACGATGACTTGGTTTTCGTCGGTTTTGTTCTTGAAGATCCACTTTGTCCCTATGACGGTGTGGTTCTTCGATGGCAAAGGAACAAGCTCCCATACCTCATTCCTCTCGAATTGAATGAGTTCCTCCTCCATGGCAAGGATCCAATCACTATCTTCGCACGCTTCAACTATATTCTTTGGCTCTATCGATGAGGCAAAGGCACAATTGGCGAAGTGGTGGACTTGCGATCTCGTCTTGACTCTATCATGAATATTGCCAATGACTTGCTCATGGGGATGGTCGCGAACGGTATGAAGCCGCTTGGGAATACCTTGATCACTAGGAACATTCTCAAAAACTTCATTAGTTGGGTTAGTATCAATAGAATCAATTGAATCAATAGACTTAGAATTTTCAAACGAATCACATATAACATTCATAGAGTCATCATCATTTGAAATTCTAGGAGTAGTAAAATTCTCATTAAAAGAGACATGTAGTGATTCCTCGATCGTAGAGGATCTTTTGTTGTATATCCGGTAGGCTTTGCTACGTGAGGAATACCCAATAAATATCCCCTCATCCGATCTCGGATCAAACTTGTCCAAATTATCATATGTGTTTTTAATAAAACATTTTGCGCCGAAAACATGAAAATGTTTAACTTGAGGCAATCTACCAAACAACAATTCATAGCAAGTTTGTTTGGTGCCGGGCCTCAAAAGTATTCTATTAAACACATAGCAAGCGGTGTGTACCGCTTCCGCCCAAAATTGATAACCAAGTTGACTATCTTCGAGCATAGTACGAGCACACTCCACAAGCGTTCTATTCTTCCTCTCAACAACACCATTTTGAGGAGGTGCGCGAGGGAAAGAAAACGTATGAGTAATTCCAAGATCATCACAAAAATTTGAGAAAGACTCATTCTCAAATTCACCCCCATGATCACTACGAATAGTGACAATGGTGGTTCCGATGAGATTTTGTACTTTCTTCACAAATATTGTGAAGTTTTCAAAAGCTTCATTTTTATTACATAAGAAAAATACCCATGTAAATCTAGAATAATCATCGACGATGACAAGACCATATCTTGCATTTCCTAAGGAAGCAACTCTAGTTGGCCCAAATAAATCTAGATGCAATAGCTCTAGTGGCCGTTTAGTAGAAATGCTTTTCTTAGGTTTAAATGAAGATTTAGGAAGCTTGCCACGTTGACAAGAATCACAAAAACTTTTCTTTTCAAAAACGAGCTTCGGAAAACCTTTAATGGAATTTAATTTTGAAAGCTTATAAAGTGTTCCAAAGTTCACATGTCCAAAGCGTCGATGCCATAAGTGTTGTTCACTTGTGTTGCAACGAGACATTGTTCATATGACTTAGGAAGATCCAAAATATAGATATCTTTATGGCGTGTGCCGGAAAATAATAATTTATTATTATCATTTGAAATATGACACAATCCTTTCGCAAAGCTAACTTTGTAACCTTTGTCACAAAGTTGGCTTATTGAAATAAGATTATGATTTAAACCATTAACTAGATAGACATCACTAATTAAGGGTTTAGATGGGTTACCCACTTTACCAACACCGACGATGGTTCTGCTCTCGTTGCCTCCAAATACGACGCGGTTTCCATTTGCAATGGGAACTACTCCGGAGAGCAATTTAGCGTCACCCGTCATGTGTTTTGAACACCCGCTATCGAGTATCCAATTCCCTTTGGAGCTAAATTTAAATTTGTTGCTCCTTTTCTTTTTCTTTTCCTTGAGTACCTAAAGATAGAAACTTTCATATCATGGTACCCAAGGTCATTGGGTCCTCAAAGGTTAGACCTTTGGAAGCCAAGTTCAATTGGACTTAGACTTCCCCACATAATTTCTACTATGCACAACATCCGAAAAATAAGCATTCATATACACTTGTTTTTCATCCATGCTTGTGTCCTTTGGGCTCCAAATAGTGAAAATCTTGGGAGCCCTCATCCTATTGGGTGCATGCATGCGACGTTGATTTCTACGTGATGCATGTTGTGGATAGGCATACGGAACATGATGGAATGGTGCACGACGAGAATTATTCATATGATGAGGTGGGTGAACATATGCATGTGTGGGAACACGTGCGTGAGGGTGTCTCACATGGTGTGCACGTGCCCGAGAATGTGTTGCATAAAAATCATCATATGTGTGAGATGGTGGAGTAGGACGTGTGTTCCTACGTGGCATGGTATTGGTGTACATATAAGCATGCCCCTTCTTTGGAGGTCCACCCAAAGTGGGTTTCTTTCCGAAAGAGGGTGTGGACGAGGTGGAAGCACCATTGGTAGATGAACTACCAATAGAGTGTTTGCTACCACTCGTAGAGTCACCGGAAGTTGGCCTAACAAAAGTAGTGGCCGCTTTGGATGGACATCCCATCGTATACCCCAAACCAATGTGGTGATTGGCCGGAAGTAAGTCACTTAGGATTTTATCCAAATGGTCCTTACCCTTATTGAATTTATTAATTCGGCCTAATGTGTTCTCATATTTCTCTTTGAGAGAACGCAAAGAAGTATCCAAAGTAGATACTTGCGATGTGAGCACATAAACACGAGATTTAAGATTCTCATTCTCAATACTCAAAGTCGAGTTTTGAGAAGTCAAATCCGCTATCTTATGTTCTTCCGGATCTTCAATGCTAACATGTTCAAGTTTAGATTTGAGATTGACAATCTCATTTCTTAACTCTTCAACAACGGTGTCGTTGTTGGTGATGATAGTCTTAGGCGAGGTTTGAATGCTAGCTAGGTCATCTTTTACTTTAGTATATCTATTTACTAATTTAGTGTATTTAGACCATAATTGAGAGTTAGCATTCCTAAGATCATCCATGGTTACCTCATCGCCTTCGTTGTCGCTATCATCGGAGGAGGAAGATTCTTGATCATGCTCCTCTCTCGCCATGAAGCACATGTGCGCTTGCTCCACTTTCTCATCGTCCGACTCTCTGCTTGAGGAATCCTCGGAGTCGGTGAATGTTGCTCCGACAAGTCCCTTTTTGTACCCCTTTTTGTACTTCTTCGACTTGTCGAATTTCGGCGCCTTCCACTTCTCCTTTTGCTTGTTTTGAGGACAATCCGGTTTGATGTGTCCTGGCTTATTTCATTTAAAGCACAAAGGTGGAGAGGCGTTAGTAGAAGTAAATTTAGATTTTTGTTTGAAGTTACCCTTTCGGAAGAAGCGATTGAACTTCTTTGCCATGAGTGCAATGGATTCCATGTCCATTTCTTCTTCCGAGTCCTCATCATCGGTAGAGGTGGATGAAGCCGCCTTGAATGCAATCGCCTTTTTCTTAGGCGCGTCTTGGTTCAAATAGGACTTCATCTTTTCTTGTAACTTCACCTTGCTATCTTTGCGTACCTCGTATGACATCAAAGTACCCATCAATTGAACTATGGTATACTTATTCATGTCATTACCTTCCTCGATGGCGAAGGTACGTTTCTCCCAAGAAGAAGGAAGTCCTTCGATAAGCTTCGAACACTTCTCCTTTTGGGTGTAGGTTTTGCCGAGAGCTTCCAACTCGTTCATTATGTCGACGAAGCGAGCATAATACTCCTTCATCTTTTCTCCCTGTTCCATATGAAACAATTCGTAATCTCTATTGACTACTACGAGTTTAGAATCTCTTACCCGACTCGTTCCTTCATGCAAAATGAGGATCGAATTCCAAATTTGATATGCACTCTTACATGTGCATATCTTATTAAAATCTTCGGGTTCCAATGTGCATTGTAAAGCATTCATAGCTTTGGCATTTGCAATCTCCGCGGCGACCTCCGCGGTAGTCCACTTGTCGAAATCCTCTTCGGTAGGCACATTGTACTCCGACATGGTAATTCTCCACAAGGAGGCGCTCCGGAGGAACGTTTCCATCCGGCATTTCCAATATCCATAATTGACGCCGTTGAAGAATGGAGGCCTAGTCGAGGAATGTCCTTCCATGACCGAAGACGCTCCTTCACGGTTCCTGAAGGTGCCATAGTCGGAAGGTGGACGCACGGTTTTGTTGTCGTTGGCAGACATAGCTAAGTATCTGGCTCTGATACCAAATGTAATGCCCTACAAGCTACTGCACAAGTACTAGAGGGGGGGTGAATAGTACTTTAAAAATAACAAGGAGTATAATTCCTAATTATAGTGCAAACAACTACCAAATCAATTTGCGGAAGCTTAAATTGAATGACAACAACAAATTTAACAAAGCTAACAAAAGATGTTACTGGGTTCGGATCCACCCAAGTCTCCCCGACTTGTTCCCGGTGATCCTACGTCCCAACCACCCGGATCCCCTCCGGATACTTAGGTTAAAAACCCTAACCCAAGATTTCCACTATGAATATCTTGTGAAAAACCTTCACAAGATCAAATCATACATGCAATGGCAATAGTGAATCCCACAACCCGGGATCACAACCTTCTCTCACAACCGAGAGAATCAATAAGCAATATAAACAAGTTTATAATGAAATAAACAATCTTACCACAAAATCCTATACCTTGAGTTTTTCTTACCCAATAGGTGAAAGGAAGGATTTGAGGAAGATGAAGTCACCAAGACCTAGCACCCAGGAAATGACCAGCAATAGGTGCCTAGGAGTGATTTGGAGACTTGAATCAAGCAAGAGCTTGAAGAGCTCACCAAGAACAAGCTTCTCTCAATATGGATTCTAGATCTAGAAAGTGAGAGAATGTGTTTTTTGTGAGGAAGAGAGCTTTGGAAATGAGTGAGAATGGCTATCTCTTTTAATCTCAATGAATCTCTTAATGGCAGCTCTAACCTAGAGAGAAATGACCTAGGTTCGTATTTATAGGGTCCCATAAAAACAAGTTAGGTCAATTCCCAACGGATAGAAATCTGAGGCAACTAGTCGGTCAAAGAACAACCACTGACCGACTAGTTCATCAACTAGTCGGTCAGTCAAACAACATGGACCGACTAAGTGAGGAACTGAGAAGAGATAGAAATTCAGACCTAGAAATCTAGTCGGTCCAAGAAGACATTCTGACCGACTAGTTTCACAACTAGTCGGTCAGTCAGTGAACGTAGACCGACTAAGAGGCAAACTGAAATAGTCTGAATACAAATTAACTTAGTCGGTCCAAGAACAAAAGTTGACCGACTAGATTGTCAACTAGTCGGTCACCAAACGTTCTTAGACCGACTAACGATAAACAGTAGCTTAGGAGAAATTTAGCATGTACAGTAAATCACAACTAGTCGGTCAAAGAAGCATCACTGACTGACTAGTTCACAAACTAGTCGGTCGGTGAGTCAACGTAGACCGACTAACTGTAAACAGTAAGGTGCAATAAATTAAGGAAGCAAACTAGTCGGTCTAAGAAGCTCTGCTGACCGACTAGATCACCATCTAGTCGGTCAGTACTTCTTCTTGTACCAACTAATATGCACAAACAAGTCCGAATCGAAGCGCGACGCTTCGAGGAAGTTAGAATGAATTTGTACTAAGATCCTAGAGCTACGATATGAGCGATATGAAGATAGAAACGTAAGATATACTCAAGGCTTAACATTCTATAGATCGAAGCTTAAAAGACTATAAATAAAACCTTAAAGAACGGTCTTCGAGAGCTTCGATTAATTCTTCATGACTTCCAAAACGGTCCAAGAGCTTCAACGAAGCTTTAGGCAATGAATACGTGTTTTGAGAAGTCTTGAGATGTCGCTTTGATTGTTCTCGTGAATTTGGCGACGATCTCCAATACTGCGCTCACAATTTGTTAGTTCATGAATTATTTATGCTTGCTCATCATCCAAAACCAAATCCGGGGAGTCCAATATTCAACACACCCTGCACCTGTTGACCCTGTGATCCCTCAGCCTGAGCCTGCACTTTCTGCCGCTCCTGACACCTCTATCCACACTTCTGCCGGTGTCGGGAGTACACTTGCTGAGTCGTCCTCCACTGTCACCACGCCTACCACCACCCCCACCACTGATGTGCCCCTGTCGGTTGAGCCCCTTCTCTCTTTACCACCTGAGCGTCCACCTTCTATTGTTGAGAGCGGTGAGTCTTCCTTTGCTTCCGTCGTGGAGACCCTATCCACCTTGATCTCCACTAGGATCTCACCTTTTGGACCCCACACTTCCTCCCCAGCGGTTGACCCCTCTGTCTCCACCGTAGCCGTCCTATCTGAGAGTGTCGTGACGTCTGTTTCCACGTCTGTGTCACTGACCTCTCTTGCCGCCTCGTCACCGATTTTGTCTTCCACTTTCGCTGCTGCTGCTTCCACTTCACACCAGCCTGCGTCCCAGCCTCGCACTGAGGCTAGGCGTCCACTAGTGAGCACAGCCCCCTTTCCACATTTGCCTGCTGGCCCGATTGTTTACACCACCCGTGTCCGACAGCCCCGACCTGTTCAGCCTAGACCTGTCCATCCCTCCGCTCCACCACCCCCTGACGCCTTAGTTCAGAGCGTTCGCGCTCATGAGGGGGCGTTGAGTGGACTCAGGGGCGATTTTAGGGCTCTGTCTTCCACAGTCACCGCCATGCAGCACCGCCTCGAGCTACTTCCCGGCATTCACTTTTGCCTCACCCAGATTCTCGAGCGACTTCCACGACCACCACCCCCACCACTACCCACCCAGCAGACTGTTACCCAGCCACCACCCCCACCTCTGCCTCAGGACGAAGATTGCGCAGCACCACCAGCTTAGGCACACCCTTGATGCCACCGATTTTTTTGTCGTTATGCTGCCCATTCTCTGCTTGGTCCTGATGATTTTTGCCCACCCCTCCTCCCCTCACTATTTTTGTCCACATTTTGATCATATCATTCTATATCCTTTTTCGGGAGTGAGGGAGAGTATTTTTGGTGACACACACATATCTGCATCACTCTTATCCTTGCATGCATCACATTCGCATCTTTTTTTTCATTTTGTTATTTTTATTTCTTTTTATCATGCATGCATCCCCTCCCCCCACCCATTACCCGTCTCTCGGTGTGCCACACTTCGCACATTGAGGACACTGTGCACTTTAGCTTGGGGGAGTGAGTTCTCACACTTTTCGCTTTTATCACTTTTATTTTTAGTTTTTCCACGGTTTTCCACTTTTGCACCCATTTTTCGTCACGTTTTTTTGATTTTTACCATGCGTCACGTTTTTTCTTATTTTCCTTGTGTGCTGCATTGTAAATAGTTTTTATTTTTCCTTTTGTCTTTATTTCTTTCATCTTTTGCTAGAGATGACTTTTCTGTGATGACGACGACGTGGTGTTAGTTTTTCTCTATATGCATGCTATATTTGTCATGTCATAGCTCTTTATTTCTGATATCATATGTTATGTTCTGCCTTGCATTTAGAAATAGTAACTCACTCTCTTTTGCTGTATGAAAATGGATGAAATTCTATTATTAACTGATGTCTGATGATTCATATGTATGCTATCGTAGAAAACACACCAAGATTCACGCATTGATGCTTATATCTGGAGTACTGCTTTCTTTTCTCATATCACTTCTTATTGCATGATTTGTACGCTTCACTTCAGGTTGATTGAATGTTGCTAGCAATGATAAATCTGGATTAGTTTACTTTTTGAGATTAAACTGAGTAGATTATATTACCCTGCTGAAGTTGTCATGCACGTCCTATAGAGTGAACTGAGAGATACATTTATTTCTTCCTCCATATATCTTGAACATTATTTCTCTATTTTAAATTCATTGGTGAATCTCCCCTTAAGCAATTCTATTATTGGCATTCCCCCGTTATTAAAATCACATGCTCCAAATTCCCCAAAACCCAAAGGAAAAATACATGTATATCCTTCTCTTTGATTTGGGATCATTTGTGTATATATGCCATTCAAAAAAAAAGAAAAAGAAAAGAAAAAGGAAAAAGATTTGAGAATAAGTGAATAAAAGAGAAAATAAGTTCGAAAATGATCCCATCTCATATACTTTGTCTCTTTCTTCCCTCCTTTGCTTTTATTTTTGTTTTCTTTGACTTTTGGAGCTTCATAAGAAACGGGGATGTAAATATTGTTTTGTATATGCCACCACGCTTATAGATAAGCTTGGGGGAGAGAATCTAATTATGTGTGAGAGAGTGACTACTTGACGGTGCATGACAACCTAGGCTAAGTAATATTTTATACTCGGTGAGACTGCTAAAGTTTCACGAAATCCAGAAATCTACGCTTAGCATTCATTTCATGAAAACCACTCTTTTTCTATTCTTTCTCCTCTATCGTGTGATATCTCTTATTCTCCTTATAGAAAGCAGTCAATTGAAAAGTGTGTGATCTACGGTATTGTATACCGCTTTAGATGCTTCAGACGATGTTAATCTTAGAATTATTCCATTTTTTATGCTATATTGATATTCTTGGGTTTTCTATTTCAAATGCACCATTATACTATGATATCAAAATAAAAGTCTTTGACATGTGTTTTATATTCGATGCATGTTATATGAGTAAGCAAAACCCACGTCCTGAGAAAATGATCTAGCAACTTCCCTCTTCGTTTTCTATTTTGTTTTTCATTTTCCGTTTTCCGCCTTTCCACCGTTTTCTTTATCTTTATCCACCGGGTTCGCTTTTTACTTATCAACTCGAGGACGAGTAAGAGGTAAGCTTGGGGGATTTTGATCACTCCATATTTTACACCTTTTTTCGCAAGTTTGCATGCCATTTAGATCGCTCAAATCGTGTTTTTCAGGTTTATTCGACAATATTGCGATGCGTTTCACGATTTATTGTTTTTGTCGTATTTCAGGAGATTTGGAGCGATTTGGAGTGATTCTGAGATGCACCCACTCCGGAACTCTCTTGAGGGGTATTTTGTGATTAGAGAGGAGTGGAAGAAGAAAGAACGTCGTAGGAGCGACGAGGAGGCAAAAACATGAAGAATGGGCATTTTCAGCATGCCACTCGGCCGAGTGAAGGAGTCACTTGGCCGAGCATAGACAGCCCGCTCGGCCAGCCAGATCGGAACGCAACAGAGCTAATATCAGCGTGCACTCGGCCGAGCATCGCCAAACGACTCGGCCGATCACCGAGTCATCCTCGCCCGAGTGGAGCCAAGACGACGACAACAAAAGATGCTGAACTCTCTGTTTTTCGTCTGTACAGTCCTAAGCTCCGACTCGGCCGAGTGACCAACGCCGTCCGCCCGAGTGAAGAACGCCCTTCGGCCGAGTGAAGAAAAGTCACTCGGCCGAGTGACTCCCGAGGAGACGACCCCCAAGACCCCCAACTCTCTGTAATTGTACAAGGTCTATCACTCGACCGAGTGACATTTGTCACTCGGCCGAGTGAGCCGCGCTGCCTGTAGCGTAAACTGCGATTTTGAGGCTGCGCAGGGGCATTTTCATCAGGGTTTTTTGGGCGATTTTGGGGGGTATTTAACCCCAGTTTTTAACCTAGTTTAGAGAGCTTTTTCAGAACTTTTTGGCAGCCCTTTTTGATTAACTTTTTAGGAATTAGATTTAGCTTTTGGGGAGGAGAGAAAAGGGAGATTTTGTTGGATGCTATCTTGTTCTTCATTGGTTTGTCTCTCTCTCTCTCTCTCTCTCTCTCTCTCAAAAACTCCATTTTTATTGATTTATTGAATATTGCTATGAATTCCATTCATTTTACTTGTGAATTTCTATTGCATTCTATTATGGATTGTGAGTAGTTTCATCGTCTTAGGGCGTAGGGATGAACCCTACGAGCCCAATTCCAAATTTGTGATGAATTGGTGAAACTATTGCTAGGATTGAGTAGGGTTAGTTTGGGATTGCTATAATACGAATAGCTAGGGATTCAAACCGATTGGGATTTACAAGAGATTGGATCCCAATTCGATAGGAAGCCCTAGAAATTCGAAATGGGTTTGCAATTGAACTTCTCCGGAATCGGTTTGCAACAGATTGTACCGAAACTAGGGTTTTCGATTGCAATTCTATACCAATACCCGTTTGCAAGATATTGGACGGGTAGGAACTATCCCAACCTAGGTCGTAGCTCGAGTTTGCACGAGAGTGGGCTCGAGATACGATTGAACGATGATGTTGTTCTTCACGCTAGTTTGCCTAGGTTAGGGTTTGCAAGAGATTGGACCCTACCCTAGGTTGGCTATAGACCGGCAATAGCGAGAGAGCATGAGCTTGGTTCTACATTTAGTTGCAACTAGTTCACCCGAATTTCAAGTCTAGCAATTGTGAAAACCTACGAATCACAATGATGAGATGCGGCAAGTAGCGGTGATTCCCTATCCCTATGCATCTTTATTGATTTGTTATTTCTTTCATACATTTGAACGACTATGACCGCATATTTGCAAACATTTCTCGACTATTCTTATAGCCAGGTGATTAAAGAAGACACTGTTATTAGGCCTCCCTGTGTTCGATACCCCTCGCCGCTACACCGTGCGCTTGCGGTAAGACTACAGTGTCGCCGCTCCGGGACATGTATCCGGGACGCGATCAAGTTTTTGGCCAGCCCATACGACGGGCATCCGAAGGGCCAGGTCACCACTGCAGGACAGCTGGTGGCGGTTGATGCCATCAGAGGTCTCGATGGGTGGCTGAGCTGGTGGGAACAGTAGCAGCGGCACTGACCGACGGGTCCGGGCGTACAGTGGTCACGGGGCTAACTGCGGGCTCCTCCAGGTCGAGGTCGACTATGCCGCCAGCTGTCACCTCGCTCGGGTGGGGAGGAGGATCTGCGGTCGCAGCCTCCTTCCTCATCCTCTTGACCCGCTCTCCTTTCTTGGCCTTAGCAGTGGCAGACACCTCCAGACTCCGCTTGTGGCCCTTACCCTTGCTCGGTGGGAGCTTCGTCGACGCCTCCCTTGATTTCATCATCCCCTCCTCCATGGACATACTCATGGCCACTCCTGCAGAAAGAAGACAGATCAGGGTGAGCTTTTCAGATGTTGTTCGCAACACACTGAGTACCTTCAAACCAGACATGCTGGGCGACCATCTCGTCCGCGAACAAGTCTTTGAAGACCATGTTCTCCCTCGGGATCACCTCTAAGATACCGGCGTTCTCCAGATCGCTCCCCTCCAGAGCAACTTCGGCATTTACTGTAGGATTCAGCGTCCCCCAGTTCGACCTCAATGCCAGATCTGCTGGAGTTGATACAAAGAAGAACTTCTCCTTCCAGTCCCTGACCTTGCCCGGTAGCCCGAGGAGGAGCATCCTACCTGACCTCGTGCCGATGTAGTAGTAGTCCTCCATCTTCTGCGCCCTAAAGAAATACTGGAAGAGCGGTGGCGTCGGGGTTATCCTGTGGGCAGAGCAGAGCACGAGGAAGCTGACCATCGTACTGATGGAGTTTGGTGTCAATTGGAAGAAGGGGAGCTCGAGGAAGTGTAGAATGAGAAGAAGATAGGGGTGGAGCGGGAAGCGAAGACCTAGGACGAAGGTCGGGAAGTATACGCTAACCTCGTAATCCCGTGGGGAGCAAACCCCCTCATGAGGCATAGGGAGGCGGACTGTGTAGGGGGGCCAGATGTACTGGGCACTGATCTTTTGGATCTCGAAGGGCAGCAGCAGTGACATCTGGGCTAAAATTCCTATGGGGACCGTGGCCGCGGTTCCACCGCCGCCGGTGACCCTGGCGGCTTTGGCGGCCTTGGCGATCGACTCGGGTGCTTTCCCTTTCTTGGGGTCCCTCGTCATCATCGACGATGAAGCAGCGACTTGACCTACCACCGTGTCTCTCTCTGGCCCCGACATCAACGGTGTCTCCGATACCGTCGGTGTCGACTCAGCGGCGTCACCCCTGCCAACCTCCCCAAAGTGCCATTCGATGTGGGCATCCGAAGAAAAAGAAGATGCAGGAGAAGCGGATGAGGACATCGTTGGAATCAGGAGTGTACCTGAAGTAGAGATCAAACGAAGGAAGCTCCGACGAACAACGACAGCTACTCTCGACGGTGCAGGGGGGAAGAATTTGACGTTTTGAAAAATCCGGAGAAAGTCTCTCCCGCTCCCTCTCTGGCTCCATTTGTAAGAAGAGGCAGGTGATCACCACCATTCGACGTGGGCCACGTGGCGAGATCCTAGCAGGCCTGAGCTGGCACCTTGAGTTCTCCTCCAATCACATCAGCCACGCGTCATCTGTTCAGTGGATGGGCACCTTGAACTCTCCCCGTCACCGGATCGCCATCATGATTTCTAATATTCGGCAGACAGGGTCCATTGAATGTAGCTGACCCGTCCTCGACTAGTGGGAAGGTGATTCTCATCCAAGCTGAAGCTGGGATGGTCGCGTCGAGCTCGAATGACGTGGGCAATTGTTACGCCCTAGAGGCCGGCCCATAAAGTTGAGACCCACCTGCGTTGAAGGCCCAAGCTGACGCCTCACCGACTCTCCTGATAGGACTCTTGTCAAGCTGATCGCCTCGTTCCCGAGAAGCTCGCCTCGCCCCGCCCCAAGCTCGCCTTCCAGGACCACCAAGAAGTCCACCTCAGTGACCTTACAGCTCGCCTTACCAGGGACCAGCTCGCCCACCCGCAACGAGGAGCATCCTTCGGAGGAGCCGAGTCCACTCGCTGCCCCACAGCTTGCCCCTGAGGGCGACCAAGCACAAATATCTCTGACAGGGTGACATAAGCTCACCTACTCACCATTAATACCAGCGGTTAAAGGAAAGAACTAATGGCCGCCCCTCGCATCTCATTAATGCCTCTGACACTGCCTATCACCATTAATGCAGTAACTATCCCTGCCACAGCCCCAACACTCGAGTGACAGTAGGGATGATTCGACGACTGATAAGACGGCGAGCAACCGCCTCTCAGCCCTATACATATCCCCCTCCTGCCTTCATTAAGGGGGTTGGTTGATCAATCAGCTGGTAAATTGATTCTAAATCTCTTACTCACACACAAGAGGAAAGGTCGTCCATATCTTTGTTCTTCCACTATAGCTTGCCACGACAGGTCGACCTATTTTTAGCTCGACCTACGTGCCTAGCTCCCTTTTCTAAGCCCTAATCCTGACTTAGGCTTTGGAGGGGCTTAGGGCCGGCAGCTGGCCCTGCCTTTCTGACCTCTTGCTCATCCTCGTAGGGAGCTCGCCTCGGCTACCGGGAGCATGCGACCATCGTACGACCTCCAGGCGACCTAAGGCTCTTCACCCTTAAAGCGTGCTCCGAGTCCTCCTAGCCTCGCCTTTATTCAAAACCTGTAAATCATTGTACCCGTGATTTCCACACAAACAAATTCTATTATGTGCGGACTTGACCCGCAACAATGAGCATTACCTAAAGATGCAACTCTAGTAGGCCTAAATAAATCTAGATGAAGAAGTTCTGGGGGCCTTTTAGAAGAAATGCAATCTTTTAGTTTAAATTACGATTTACGGAGTTTGCCACATTGACAAGAATCACAAAAAAATTCTATTAAAAGAAATCTTTGGAAATCCTTTAACTAAATCATGCTTAGATAATTTATAAAGATTTTTGCAATGAACATGTCCAAAACGACGATGCCATAAAATTTGTTTATTAGTGTGTGTAATTAAGCAATGTTATATTAATTGTGGCATACTTAAAACATAAATATCTTTATGGTGTGAGCTGAAAAATAAAACACTAGATTTATTATCAATAATACTACACATACCCTCTCCAAAGTAAACCTTGTAATCTTTGTCACAAAGTTGACTAATGGAAATGAGGTTATGTTCTAAACCATCTACAAGATAAACATTTTCAATTAAAGGTTTAGATGGATTATCGACTTTACCAACTCCAATGATGGTTCCCTTTTCATCGCCTTCAAAGGTCACTGTTGCACCGTTCTTGATGCGGATCACTTCGAAAAGCAAGGAAAGATCTCCTGTCATATGCTTGGAGCAACCACTATCAAGTATCCATCCTTTCTTCTTAGAGCACATTTTGCGTTTGTTGCTCTTTTTCATTTTCTTCGATACATATACATTTTACCATAAGCTCATGGTACCCAAGCTCGTTGGGTCTAAGGGAATTAGCCCTTTGGAAACCAAGTCCAAGTGGACTTTGGCTTCCCAACTTAATCATCACAATTAATTACATCTCTAAAATATGAGTGCACACATGAATTCCTATCATGTATGATAGTGTCATTAGTACCCCAAATAGTGTAAGTTTTGAGAGTCCTTTTCTTAGTTGCATGCACATGAGGTTGATTTCTACGTGGTGCATGAAACTTATAAGGATGTGATTTAGCATATGAGAAAGGTGGAGGATAGGCATGAGACATATAATGGTCATGTGAAGCATAAGGAGCATACATATGATGAGGTGCATATGAATGAGCATACATATTTGGATGTGGTGGTTGAGCATATGTATGTGGAGGAGCACGTGCATGAGCATATTTCATGTGTTGGTTTGCACGTGTCTGTGGATGTGGTGCATAGAACTCATCATAAGTGTCCACACGTGAGTAGGAGTGTTCCTACGTGGTTGTGTGTGTACATGAAAGCATGTCCCTTCCTTTGAGTTTCACCTTTGGTGGGTTTCTTTGTAAAGGAAGGAGTGTGAGAAGTGGTGACTTTCTTGATAGTTTTGATATCCAATGTGTTGTGATCACCACTTGTGGATGCATCGGAGGTTGGCCTCACAAAATCTAAAGTGATACCACTATAGGTGGTGCATTCTTTGGATACATTTGCTTTAGAATAACCAAGTCCAATACGATGGTTGGCATGTAGTTGATTTGAAAGAAAATAATCCAATTTTCCTTTTTCTTTGTTGAATTTTTCAACATCGGAGGAAATGAGCTCATATTTCTTCTCAAGAGAAGAAATTGTAGTGTCTAAGGTGGACACAAGTGTGCTGAGCTCGTGTACTTGGATTTTGAGAGATTCATTCTCAATACCCAAACTCGTGTTTGGAGATCGAAGATTTTTTCATTGCTATCCACAATAGATACATGATCCAATTGAGATTTGAGGGATTCAACCTCATTTCTCAATGACCCATTTTGAGCAAGCAATGTAGCTTTCTCAATGGTGAGTGATTCAACAATGGTGTCATTGTTGGTGATGGGATGCATAGATGACTTACAAGCAATTGTTTCCTTAGACGTACTATCTAATCATAAGTTTTTGGTATTTTGAAAATAATTGCTCATTTGCAATTCTAAGTTCATTCATGGTTACCTCGGGTTCTTCACTTTTACTTGAGCTCTCATCGGAGGATGTATCCTCTTATGCCATGGAAAACACATGAGAACTTTCATTCTTCTCATCCTCGGATTCACTTGAAGAATCTTTGCGTAAGTCATCAAATGTCCATACAAGTCCATTTTTCTTTTTCTTTTTGTACTTGTCGGAGTTGTTGTATTTTGGATCTTTCCACTTCTCCTTGTTCTTTAGCATTGGGCAATCCTTCTTGATGTGCCCTGGCTTATTATACTTATAGCAAAGAGAAGTATTGTTAGTGGAATCAAATTTAGATTTAGAAGGAAATTTACCTTTGCAAAAGAAGCGTTGGAACTTCTTCGCCATGAGTACCATAGATTCCAAGTCCATCTCATCACCGGACTCATCACTTTTGGAGGATGAAGAAGTGGATTTGAATGCTATTGATTTCTTCTTCGCCTCTGTTGGTTTCATCATTTCCCTTATTTTCATGCGGTTTTCCCTTCTCACTTCATATGACATGAGTGTACCGATGAGGTTCACCACGGTGTAGTTTTGCATGTCATTGACTTCTTTAATCGCTATGGTTCTTCTTTCCCATTTCGAGGTCATTAACATGATGATCTTCCTCACCTTTTCTTGTTGAGTGTACATCCTTCCAAGAGCTTCAAGCTCATTGGTGATGTTGGTGAAGCGAGCATACATCATAGCAATTTTCTCATCTTCCTGCATTTAAAACATATCGTAGTTTTCACTGCAACATATAACTTCGAGAGTTTTACCTTGTTGGTCCCTTCATGAGTAACAATGAGATGATTTCAAATTTGATATGCACTCTTACATGTGCATATCTTATTGAACTCATCGGGCTCCAAAGCACAATGAAGAGCATTCATTGCCTTGGCGTTGTCCACCTTTGCAGACTTCTCGACGGGTGTCCATTTGTCATAGTCCTCTTCCGTTGGTTCGACGTATTCCTTGTGAAGGGTTCTCTATAAAGAAGCACTCCTAAGGAACGTATCCATCCGGCACTTCCAATATCCGAAGTTTGTGTCATTGAAGTGCGGATGTCTAACTGTAGATTGGCCTTCAAAAACCAATGAAGCACCATCTCGATCATGATTGTTGTAGGAAGGAGGTGGTGGAACGTTGTTGTTGTTGTTGGATTCCATAACTTAACCTTGGGCTCTGATACCAATTGTAAGGACCATGTGCTATGACGAAAACACTAGAAGGGGGGTTGAATAGTGTTGATAAAATTAAAAAGAAAATTACGCCTAATTAAAATCCTCACAAACAATAATGCTGAAATAATATGAAACAACAAATTGAACAATACAAACACAAGATGTTCAAGGGTTCGGATTATCCAAGTCAAGCCCGAATTGTTTCCTGTAATCCTACATTCCTACCACCTGGGATACCGCCCAGATACTCAAGCTAAAACCCTAGCTTGAGTTTTCCTTTCGACCCACTTGTAGAAACCATACAAGTGTAATCAATACAACTATTGATGTCCTTGATTTCTAAAACCTAGGATCAAGCAACACACTCTTACAAATAGAGAGCAAATCAAAATAACAAAAGAGTTATGAAATTGAAACACGCTTACAAACTCTTATGCTTTGAAGTGTAGAGAACTTGAAGTGAGGCAAGAATGAAGTGTGTAGATCCTCTTCTTAAAAGAGAGAAAAGCCCTTGCACTTGTCTTCACCAAAGCTAGATGATGAGAGATATTTCTAGTTGGAAAACAAGCTAATATTTGGAGTTTCAGGGCTTTTGGATTGAGGTTGAGAGCTTAGACGAAATCAATAAAGTCTAGAGAGAGTATCAATGAAACAGTAGAACCCTTATGTATAAGCTCTCTCAAAACCCCCAAACGTTTTTCCAAAACCCTCAACAGAATTCGTTGGAAATGGCCCAACGGATTGAAAATACAGTCAGGACAGGCGAGGCGCCTGTTGCACTGTGTCAGAGGGTATGTGAAAGTACAAACGGTAACTTATCACGTGAGGCAGATCAACTACATAAGGTTGGACAGGTGCCTGAAAAGCATACATGCACCTGTAAAACCAACGACAGGCGTCTGTATGGCAGAAGTGTGTAACTTCACAAATTCAAGAAATTGGGAAATCAAGGGACATGCGACTGATGTGGTAGACACATGCGCATGTGCCATGGGTAGGCTCCTGTAAAACCAAAGACATACATCTTAATGCACAAGTGCAAAACTTGTTAAAATGAGAATTTTGGGCAAAGATGGACAGGCAGCTGTAGTGGAGTCGACAGGTGCCTGTGCCATAGGCAGGCGACTGTAAAACCAAAGACAGTCGCCTGAAAAGTGCAAAAGTACGTACGTTGACAAAATGGGAATTTGGGCAAGATGATACAAGCGACTGATAAACAAGTTTAAGGTGCCTGAACTGTAGACAGGTGCATGTACTTTGTACAGCAGTCACCTGTTTAGCTGTAAATAATAAAAGCCAAAAAAACTATTAGAAATGTGTGTATTTTAGAGGACTGAAGAACAAAACACATGCGCATGTCAGGAGACGGTCGCCTGGCTTTTGGCAGCAGTCGGCTATCAGACAACCAAAATGCACAGCAAATGGTTTTATGATTTAGAGACCTAGGAAATGGACTCTAAGGGATTCCTAGGATAATGTGAGTGGTGTGAGTGTGCTCCAAGTATACTCTACTTCAAGGCTACAATCTAAGAGAAAGAAACAAAAGAACAAAAAGATTTACATTGAGTTTAAGCTTCTTTTCTTTTTCTTGATTGAACTTGAAGTCTTTGAGTCTTCTTTCTTTGTCTTGATCACTCAATCATTTCTTTGAGCTTTGATTGATCTTGATTGTCATTCATTGTAATTGATCTTCATGATTGGATTTGGCAATGAATTAACTGCATGTAGGTGATAAGTCACAAGTATTTATGTTTGCTCATCATTAACACCAGGTAGGGAGAAGTTAATACTCAACAAACATTTGTTCGTCAAATTATGCATTAACTTAATTGTGCATTGGATTAACTTAAGGCAATGGTTTAATTAACACCAAAATCCCCCCTCCTCTCTCTCTCTCTCTCTCTCTCTCCCCCCCCCCCTCCCTCCTCCTTCTCTTCAGATCTCCCCAGCCACCTCTGCCCTCCGCCTTTCCAAATCTGAAGAAATCATGTTACATGGGCCCAAAGAGAGCCCTCACTTACAAGAAAACAACATACCTTCTCTTCTAACTTGCCCTTCAATTCAATCAAGATTTAAGAAGAAAAATAAAATAAAATTTTGAATAAGAAAAATTAATTAACATCAACTTGCCCCATCCGCCCCCTCCCCCGCCAAGGCCCCATCCTCCCCCTCCCCCTCCGCCCCAGCCCCCCTCCATAATTAGTACACCTAAGCCTACAAATTAAGTGGTCTGTGCACGGGAGTAAAAAGGTAACAAGTTTGAAAAAATAATAAATTTGTTGCAGAAGATATAATTGGTATTCCCTGGGATAGAGCTCTGTGTACGGGAGTAAAAAGGTCTGTGCACAGAAGTAAAAATTTTGACAGTCTATGATCTCAGCAAAAAGGTCTGTTCGCGTAGCAATTTCCAAAAAAATTTGATATGCTCACTTTCCTACCAATGTAGTTTGTGCATGTGAAAATGCCCGGAAGTTAAAGGTAGGGGTGTCAAATGGGTCGGGTCGGGTCAGGCTTGACCCGGCCCAGATAATGGTATACCCGAACCTGACCTCGATTAGATCCGGGTCACTGTCCGTATACCCGTACCCGACCTGGTGTAACCCGGGTTTACCTTTACCTGACCCGATTTGTCTTGCGGGTCGGTTTCGGATGGTCTGGTTGGGACTAAAAGTAAAAAAGATTTTTTTATTGCAAAGCAAACAGTGGCAGAGAGGAGACTCAATACGGACCTTGTGTAGCCGTACATAGGACATTACCACCAACGAAGCTATTTGTTAACTATTGATATTCAACAAATTTATATTGGTTCAATCATCCTATTGTTTAGGATTTGAAACAAAAACCCTAAAAGCAATTCATCTAGAAAGACTCGAACCAGCGACATATCCACAAACAAGCAGAAGTAGTAACCAACTATCCCAATACCGCGGATACTATAAGTATGCATAATATTAATTATTTATTATAACATATAAACGGGTGGAATTCGGGTTATCCGGATTGAGAAGTCAAACCCGTACCCGACTCGGATCCTTTTCGATCCGGATTGGCTCCTATCCATATTCAACACAAGAGGCCAGGTTTGGATCGGATCGGACGCATTTTGTCACCCCTAGTTAAAGGTATTTCAAAGCAATATGTATATTTTAACGAGAGGGCAAAAGGGCAGTTTGGTTAAACAATAGAAAACTCAAAAGCTGAGCTCGTGAGTTTGGCCAAGGACAGGTGACTCGTGTCCGCAGTTCTATCTGTCAAAAGGATCCGATGTTAGCCCGAGCGAATCCAGTGACGCCCGAAAGATTTTGTTTCCATTTTAATTTTCTTGTTTCTATTGTATTTATATTTTGTTATGAATAGGCCCATTGGGCCAATTGGGTATCCAACCCACTATTGAAAGATATAAATACACGGGTAGGGGGCTCTTAACCCCTTACACCTATTTCTCCCTAAATTCCCTTCACAACACGTTATCAGCACGATCACGCTCGTTGGAGGAGACGGCGGCTCGCGGAAAAGGAGATCCACAAATCGCTCAGAAAAAGAAGATCGTAATCTTCTCAACGGGGAGCGAAAAGGGCATCCTTCACCAACCGTCGCCTAGATTCCTCATCGAATCTAGTAGGTAAAAAATCCAAACTTTTAGATCTAAACGTGCTTTTTATCACTAGATCTGCATGTTTTAGGATCAAAAAGTTGATAAACGCGGTTAAATTCAACATTTTTAATAAGATCTGCATGTTTAAAACAATAAAAACTTGTTTTTTAGCGATCAAAACTGTTGAAAACCCCGATTTTTACCCTCCTGCCTTCGATCCAAATTTTCCGTACGCCCGTAGGGCGAAACGGCGGCGCGCCCTTCGCGCCGCCGGAGGAAACAAACGCCGCGGCCCCAGGCCGCGGCGGCCGCGGCCTGACGCCGCGGCCAGCAGCCGCGGCCTCAGGCCGCGGACTGCAGCCGCGGCCTCAGGCCGCGGCCAGTCGCCGCGGCCTGCAGGCCGCGGCCAAGCGCCGCGGCCTCAGGCCGCGGCCCTGCGCCGCGGCCTGCAGGCCGCGGCCAAGCGCCGCGGCCTCAGGCCGCGGCCCTGCGCCGCGGCCTGAAGCCGCGGCCAACTGCCGCGGCCTGAAGCCGCGGCCCTGTGCCGCGGCCTCAGGCCGCGGCCAGTTGCCGCGGCCTGAAGCCGCGGCGGCCGCGGCCTGCAGGCCGCGGCCCGCCGCAGCGGCGGCCGCGGCCCGCAGCCGCGGCCTGTCGCCGCTACGACGGCCGCGCCCTACGCGGCCAGCCGTCGCGGCGACACGCCGCGGGCCCCCCCTAGGGTTTCCAGAAACCCTAACCCTAACGGGCTATTTTTCGGGGGAGGCCCAATATTAACCCTAATGGGTTGTTTTCATGGCCCAAAAGGCCAGAAAATTAGCCCATCCACAGAAATTATTTTATTTATTTTTGGCCCTAAAAAGCCCAAAATAGTTAAAAGAAATTTTTAAAAAGGGTTGAAAGCGGTAAAAATAAAACATTATATTATGGATCAAAAAGGCAAAAAGTTTTCAAATATATATATATTCTTGCACGTCGCACACAATCTTAAATTATGCCTGTGTTTCGATTATCTGCGTGGTTGTACGTTGCAAAAAAAAAAAAAAAAAAAAATATTATCTGCGTGGATGTGCAAATTTTAGGCTATGTTTTTAGGGATCAGCCAGGTTTCCGACACCGTTTTAAATTCCCGCAATTTTTCTTTTCTTTTGAGAGAAACTTTGTATGTGAGGATGAAAATGTAAAAAGAAGACCGAAGGACACCAAAAAGAAGCTGAAGGCGTTTCGCTCAAAGAAGATAGGGGCTTCTCTCTGAAGTTCCCGAGTTGTAATTTATTTTCATGCTTTTTATTTTTGATGTAACTTCGGACTGGACTTTTTATTTATTTTTCGGTGTCGGCTGGCTGATCCCCATAGCCTAAGGTCATTATTTCTGTTTTTCATTGTTCTTGCATTAAACTGCGTGGTTGATTAAATTAGCTTTTTAATACCATGTTTTAATGTCACAATGAAAACCATCAAACAGCATGCGTGATTGTTAATTTTTAGTAATTAATTATTCACATTACCTGAAAAAGCATGTATGTTAAAACCACAGTAATTTAAATTCATGAAAATGACTACATGCGTGGATGTCTGTCTCTTTTCAGTTTTTATTGATACATGCTATTTTTTGTACATGCTAGATCATAAAATGGCCAGACTCGCAAATGTAGACTTCTCAGTCCTGAAGGCTGATGGGTCAAACTACCTGAGTTGGCAGTTGGACCTGAAGTTCCATCTGCGCTCTCATGGTTTCAGTCTCACACAGACTGAAAAGGCAACAACTAGTACTGCCCCAGCTAACAAGGAGGCTTCAGTGGAAGCACCTCATACAGAGGAAGTTTCCGATATATTAAAGGCGAAAGCCATTATATATATCAGGAAACACTTAGACTCGACCTTAAAGGACGAGTACCTCACTGTAGAGGACCCTTACGAGCTGTGGGATGCACTCGAGGAGAGGTACCGACATCAGAGGGATGTCATACTCCCCCGTGCACAGTACGAGTGGACTCACCTCCGCATACAGGATTTCAAATCTGTAGCGGAGTACAACTCAGCTCTTTTCCGCATCACCTCACGCCTGAAGTTGTGTGGTGAACCAGTGACGGAGAAAATGTTGCTGGAAAAGACGTTTACGTCTTTCCATGAAAAGGACATGATCCTTATGCAACAATATAGAGAGAGGAAGTTCACAAAGTACTCTGACCTTCTTTCATGCCTGCTCATGGCTGAACAGAACAGAGACCTGTTGGTTGCCACCCACAACCTGCGCCCTCCTGGCTCCGCTCCATTGCCACCTCCTGCAGAGGCCCACTTCCAGTCTTCCCAGAAGAAGAAGACGGACAAAAAGGCAAAATTCCAGAAATGGAAAGAACAGAAGCAGCGGAAGAAAGCCACTCCCCCAGCTCCTCCCCAGAACCAGAAGTTCGTGGACAAGAAGCAGAAGAGGATTCCCAACAAAGGAGGCACTCCCAAGAAAGACTGGGAGGACAAATGCTCCAAATGCGGGATGACGGGCCACTGGTCCAGAATCTGCCGCACAGCAAAACACCTCCAGGACCTCTACCAGGCAAGCCTCAAGCCTCGAGCTGAGACAAACCTGATGGAGAGCGCAGCGTTGGGAGAGACCTCATGGACTCCTGAAGATTTCATGGGAGACGACACTCTCTAGATCTGGACCACTTTTTATGCAAAATTAGCAATGTATCTTCTTTTTATGCATCGTATCTAGTTCTATTTTCCATGTCAAACAATATCTTTTTTAGCATTTATTTATGAAAGTGAATCTTTTATCTATAATTATTGCTTGAATGTCTTTCCCCAATTTTTTAGATATGGAACTTATCTGCCTAGTGGACAGTGCATCGACGCACTCGATCCTTCAAAACATAGACTATTTCACGAGCGTAAGTAGTTATTCTGGCCCACTGAGAACAATCTCAGGGCCAGCAAATATAATCGAAGGATCAGGGGAAGCAATTATATTGCTCCCCGGCAACACACAAATAACACTTAAAAATGCGTTATACTCCCCAAAATCCATCCGAAACCTCCTAAGTTTTAAAGACATCCGTTTAAACGGATATCACTTAGAGACGGTCGAGGAGGATAAAAGGGAATACTTGCTTGTAACGGCTCTTACAAATGGTTCAAAAACCATTGTGGAACGTTTCAAGGGACTCCCCTCGGGACTCTACCAAACAAGTATACAAACTCCAGAAACATCCATGGTGGAGCACCTGCAGTGCCCCCAGACACCAGAATTCCAACTCTGGCACAGTCGACTGGGACACCCTGGTTCGGTTATGATGTACCGCATCATAAAGAACTCTAGGGGCATTGACCTGAAGAACCTGAAGATTCTTCAAAAAGGCAAATTCCCATGTCCACCCTGTTACAAGGGTAAACTGATCACCCGACCCTCTCCACTGAAAGTGGATGTGGAGTCTCCCAGCTTTCTGGAAAGAATCCACGGAGACATTTGTGGGCCGATACACCCATCAAGTGGTCCGTTCAGGTACTTTATGGTCCTGATAGACGCATCAACTAAGTGGTCACATGTGTGCCTACTGTCCACCCGTAACCTAGCACTATCTAAGCTTTTAGCTCAGATAATAAAGTTACGGGCCCACTTCCCCGACCACCAGATAAAGAAACTTCGTCTGGACAATGCGGGGGAGTTTACGTCACAAGTCTTTCTAGACTATTGCCAAGCTCAGGGAATTGAAGTCGAACATCCTGTAGCGCATGTTCACACCCAAAATGGGTTAGCAGAATCTCTAATTAAGAGACTGCAATGGATCGCTCGTCCATTATTACTTCAATCCCAGATGCCAGTGAATGCGTGGGGTCATGCAATTCTGCATGCTGCATCTTTAATAAAATTAAGACCCTCTGGAGGTCAGTCATCTTCTCCAATGCAACTAGCACTTGGAGCCCCACCAATTGTCTCACACTTGAGAATATTTGGTTGTGCAGTATACGTCCCCATAGCACCACCACAAAGGACAAAGATGGGTCCACAACGTCGCCTAGGCATTTATGTTGGGTTTGACACCCCCTCCATAATTAGATTCCTAGAACCCCTTACGGGGGACGTCTTTAAGGCACGTCTAGAAGACTGTGAATTCGATGAAACATCGTTTCCAAGACTAGGCTCACAGACAAAGAAGCCCGAAGCTTCAGAAAGTATCACTTGGGATACAAAAACTTTATGTCACTTTGATCCGCCAACAAGCCAGTGTGAGGAGGAGGTCCTGAAGATTCTCCACATCCAAAACACTGTCCATCTCTTGCCGGACAAATTTACTGACAACCAGAAGATTGTCAAATCACACGTCCCTGCTGCTAACACTCCAGCTAGGATTGACATACCGCAAAATGGATGCAATCCGCCTGCAGCAGAAATGGTTGGACCCCTCAAAAAGAGAGGACGACCACCGGGATCCAAGAACCAAGTCCCTCGAAAGAGTAGGACCCTTGGCAATGGTAAACAAATACCACCACAGGATGCTAATTTAAGCCCTGCTACCCCATCTCTCCCAAACTCTCATGAAGAGGAAAAACCGGGAGAAAATGAAGTATCGATACACTACGTACGAACTGGGGAGTATTGGGACAGAAAAAGCACAACAATAGATGACACATTTGCGTGTAATATTGCCATCAACGTCGCGTACTGCGACGATGATATTGAACCACGCTCTCTGACAGAATGTCAAAGCAGAGATGATTGGCCAAAGTGGAAAGCGGCAATAGGAGTGGAGTTGGATTCACTCACAAAGCGCAAGGTCTTCGGACCAATAGTCCAGACACCAAAAGGTGTAAAACCTGTGGGTTATAAATGGGTATTTGTTAGAAAACGAAATGAACAGAATGAGATCGTACGCTACAAAGCAAGGCTTGTAGCGCAGGGTTTTACCCAACGTCCTGGGGTGGATTTTGAAGCCACATACTCCCCAGTCATGGACGCGATCACCTTCCGATTCCTCATTGGCATAACAGCACAAGAGGGTTTAGATATGCAACTCATGGACGTGGTCACTGCATACCTATATGGCAACCTAGACCGAGACATCTATATGAGATTGCCTGACGGTTATTCTTTGCCTGCAGCACTAAAAGAGAGAGACCGTGACATCTACTCAGTGAAACTGCAAAGATCATTATATGGTCTAAAACAATCTGGAAGGATGTGGTATAACAGACTGAGCGATTTCCTTGCACAGCAAGGATTTAAAAATGACCCAGTCTGTCCTTGCATCTTTATAAGAGCAAAGGCAACAGGATTTGTAATAATAGCCGTCTATGTAGACGACTTAAACCTCATCGGATCTCCTGAAGAGATCGCAAAGATTTCTAGAAGCCTGACAGAAACTTTCGAGATGAAAGACCTCGGAAAATCAAAATTCTGTTTAGGCCTTCAGATAGAGCATCTTAAAGATGGGATCCTGTTACACCAGTCAACTTACACATCGAACTTACTGAAAAAGTTTCAGATGGATAAGTGCCACCCCCTCAGCACTCCGATGGTCGTCAGATCATTGGATGTTCACAAAGACCCCTTCCGGCCGCTGGAAGAGGGGGAGGAAGTACTAGGCCCCGAAGTGCCTTATTTAAGTGCTATCGGTGCACTCCTTTACCTGGCTAACTGCACTCGCCCTGACATAGCGTTTGCAGTAAACTTACTAGCCAGATATAGTGCTGCACCTACACAACGGCACTGGGCCGGAGTTAAGCATCTTCTGCGCTACCTCCAAGGGTCCATAGACTTAGGTCTATTCTACAGGAAAGGGGCATCAACTGGTTTAGTTGGTTATGCTGACGCAGGTTACAGATCCGATCCTCACACAGAGAAGTCTCAGACCGGATACATGTTCACATATGGCGGTACTGCCATATCCTGGAGATCTGTGAAGCAGACCATGACGACCGTCTCATCCACCCACTCAGAGCTACTTGCGATCTTCGAAGCAAGCAAGGAATGCTTCTGGCTACGCTCAGTGATCCAGCACATACTCACCTCCACCGGCCTTACGACCGGCGTACTTGCACCCACTCCACTCCATGAAGACAATGCAGCATGTATAGCCCAGCTACAGGACGGCTACATCAAAGGTGACAAGACGAAGCATATCTCCCCCAAGTTCTTCTGGACGCACGACCTTCAGAAGCAAAAGCAGATTGAGGTACAGAAGATCCAATCATGTAATAACTTGGCGGATTTGCTTACCAAATCCCTGCCTACTAGTATCTTTGAGAAACTTGTATATGGGATTGGGATGAGGAGAGTGAGTAAATGTAAACTGGGTCAGGATGAGATAACTATGAACTCATAGATACATAGGAGACTGATGTATAGATTCATAGGAAATCTGCAAGCCTGAAGCTTGGTCAGATAAGGGGGAGTCAACTGCAGAGTTGTACTCTTTTCCCTTGGCTACAGGTTTTTTCCCACTGGGTTTTCCGTAGTCAAGGTTTTGACGAGGCAACCTCGTTGACTCTGGATCCTGAAGTATCCACCCCTTGACACATCCCCAAAACAGGGGAAGTTATGGGTTAACTGCTCTTTCTTTAACAAGACAGTTACCCTAACTCGGATCCTGAAGAATCCACCTCTTATTTCAATGTTGATTGGATAAGGGGAAGTGTTATGAATAGGCCCATTGGGCCAATTGGGTATCCAACCCACTATTGAAAGATATAAATACACGGGTAGGGGGCTCTTAACCCCTTACACCTATTTCTCCCTAAATTCCCTTCACAACATATTTTAATTTTTCTGGGCTACGTTTGAAGTCCGGTGTTTCAAGTCCGAAAGCATAAAAAGGACGACATTTGTGGGAGACAGCTGGCTCCCAATAAAAGCTTCCCCCGTCTGCTTCCGGATTCGGGGCAAGGATACTCGCCGCGTTGTCACAAACACCAAATACTGGTTTTAATCCGACAGAATTTCTCGTCGGGCGGGGCCCACAGAACACCAAACATCCGAACAAGCGAGTAGCAGCGGTCGGAAAAGGGGAGCGCACATGCGCTGCATTTAGTTTATACTCATCCCCGCCCGTGGATTTATTCTATCCTCCGTACGCTCCTGTGTTATTTTTTTGAGAATTGCTATGTAGACTTCAAAATGTGGTATTAGATGTGCTATGTAGACTTGCTATGTAGACTTCAATTGAACAACCCATTCTTAATAACCTGAGACCTAACCATTCTCAAAATCTTAGAGCAAACTCTTCTTCCTCAATATCTAAGGGAAAACCTTTGAGAGAAACATTATGAATACGTCTAAAGCCTTGAATTCTCATGCATATAGACCAAAGATAGACTCGGAGTAGTTTTCTGTTCTATAAGATTGAATCTTTAAGGAACAGAAAAGTATGGATATAAGTTTGGATTTTCTTGGCTCAAGCTAAGATAAGAAATCAAAGCTTTACATTTACCGAAGTTGTACTTGACATCTAAGGGTTTAATCCCTATATATAGAGAAGAAATCCCTATAACAAAATTCCAAAAGTAGCCCTTCCAATGGATAAAAAATGGATATATATTGAAAGTGAAAAACAGCCAACAGCTCTATTAGTTGATTAGTGTTGTGAAGGGAAAAATAGAGTAATAGGTGTAAGGGGTTAAGAGCCCCCTACCCTCATATTTATAGCTTTCATTGATGAGCCGGATACCCAATGGGCCTCATGGGCCTATTCATAACACGTCCCCTTATCCAACCAACATTGAATAAGAAGTGGATTCTTCAGGATCCGAGTTAGGATAATTGCCTTGTTAAATAAAGAACAGTTAATCCATAACTTCCCCTGTTTTACGGATGTGTCTAGGGATGGATACTTCAGGATACAGATTCAACGAGGTTGTCTCGTCAAAACCTTGACTATGGAAAACCCAGTGGAAAAAAACCAATAGCCAAGGGAAAAGAGTACAACTCTGCAGTTGACTCCCCCTAATCTGACCAAGCTTCAGGCTTGCAGATTTCCTAAGAATCTATACATCAGTCTCCTATGTATCTATATGTTCATAGTCCTCTCATCCTGACCCAGTTTATATTTTCTCATTCTCATCATCCCAATCCCATATACAAGTTTCTCAAATATACTAGTAGGCAGGGATTTGGTAAGCAAATTCGCCAAGTTATTACATGATTGGATCTTATGTACATCAATCTGATTTTGCTTCTGAAGGTCGTGTGTCCAGAAGAACTTGGGGGAGATATGCTTCGTCTTGTAGCCTTTGATGTTGCCGTCCTGTAGCTGGGCTATACATGCTGCATTGTCTTCATGGAGTGGAGTAGGCACAAGGACGCCAGTCATCAGGCCGGTGGAGGTGAGAATGTGCTGGATCACAGAGCGTAGCCAGAAACTCTCTTTGCTTGCTTCATGGATCGCTAGAAGTTCTGAGTGAGTGGATGAGACGGTTGGCATGGTCTGCTCTACAGATCTCCAGGATATTGCAGTGCCGCTATAAGTAAACATGTATCCGGTCTGAGACTTCTCTGTATGAGGATCAGACATGTAACCTGCATCAGCATAACCAACAAAACCAGTTGTTGCCCCTTTCTTGTAGAATAGACCTAAGTCTATGGACCCTTGGAGGTAGCGCAGAAGATGCTTAACTCCGGCCCAGTGCCGCTGTGTAGGTGCAGCACTATATCTGGCTAGCAAGTTGACTGCAAATGCTATGTCAGGGCGAGTGCAGTTAGCCATGTAAAGGAGTGCACCGATAGCACTCAGATAATGCACTTTAAGGCCTAGTACTTCATCCCCCTCTTCCAGCGGCCGGAAGGGGTCTTTATGCACATCCAATGATCTGACGACCATTGGGGTGCTGAGGGGTGGCACTTATCCATTTGAAACTTTTTCAACAAGTTCGATGTGTAAGTTGACTGATGTAACATGATCACATCGTTAAGATGCTCTATTTGAAGACCTAAACAGAATTTTGACTTTCTGAGGTCTTTCATCTCGAAGGTTTCTGTCAAGCTTCTAGAAATCTCGGTGATCTCTTCAGGAGATCCGATGAGGTTCAAGTCGTCCACATAGACAGCTATAATGACAAATACTGTTGCCGTTGCTATTATAAAGATGCAAGGACAGACCGGGTCATTCGTAAATCCTTGTTTTGCAAGGAAGTCGCTCAGTCTGTTATACCACATCCTTCCAGATTGTTTTAGACCATACAATGATCTTTGCAGTTTCACTAAGTAGATGTCACGTTTTCTCTCTTTTAGTGCTGCAGGCAAAGAATAACCTTCAGACAATCTCATATAGATGTCTCAGTCTAGGTTGCCATATAGATATGCAGTCACGACGTCCATAAGCTGCATATCTAAACCCTCTTGGGTTGTTAAGCCAATGAGGAATCAGAAGGTGATCGCGTCCATGACCGGGGAGTATGTGGCTTCAAAATCCACCCATAGACGTTGGGTAAAACCATGCGCTACAAGCCTTGCGTTGTAGCGTACGATCTCATTTTGTTCATTTCATTTTCTAACAAATACCCATTTATAACCCACAGATTTTACACCTTTTGGTGTCTGGACTATAGGTCCGAAGACCTTACGTTTTGTGAGTGAATCCAACTCCACTCCTATTGCCGCTTTCCACTTTGGCCAATCATCTCTACTTTGACATTCTGTCAGAGAGCGTGGTTCAATATCATCGTCGCAGTACGCGACGTTGATGTCAATATTACATGCAAATGTGTCATCTATGGTTGTGCTCTTTCTGTCCCAATACTTCCCAGTTCGTACATAGTGTATCGAAACTTCATTTTCTCCCGGGTTTTCCTCTGTTTGAGAGTTTGGGAGAGATGGGGTAGCAGGGCTTATAGTAGCATCCTGTGGTGGTATTGTTTTACCATTGCCAAGGGTCCTACTCTTTCGAGGGACTTGGTCCTTGGATCTCGGTGGTCGCCCTCTCTTTTTAAGAGGTCCAACAATTTCTACTACAGGCGGATTGCATCCATTTTGCGGTATGTCAATCCTAGCTGGAGTGTTAGCAATAGGGACATGTGATCTGACAATCTTCCAGTTGTCAGTAAATTTGTCTGGCAAGAGATGGACAGTGTTTTGGATATGAAGAATGTTCAGGACCTCCTCCTCACAATGGCTTGTTGGCGGATCAAAGTGACATAGTGTCTTTGTATCCCAAGTGATACAGTCTGAAGCTTCGGGCTTCTTTGTTTGTGAGCCTAGTCTTGGAAATGATGTTTCATCAAATTCAGTCTTCTAGACGTGCCTTGAAAACGTCTCCCGTAAGGGGTTCTAGGAATCTTTTTATGGAGGGTCTGTCAAACCCAACATAAATGCCTAGGCGACGTTGTGGACCCATCTTTGTCCTTTGTGGTGGTGCTATGGGGACATATACTGCACAACCAAATATTCTCAAATGTGAGACAATTTGTGTGGCTCCAAGTGCTAATTACATTGGAGAAGATGACTGACCTCCAGAAGGTCTTAATTTTATTAAAGATGCAGCATGCAAAATTGCATGACCCCATGCATTCACTGACAGCTGGGATTGAAGTAATAATGTACGAGCAATTCATTGCAGTCTCTTAATTAGATATTCTGCTAACCCGTTTTGGGTGTGAACATGCGCTACAAGATGTTCGACTTGAATGCCCTGTGCTTGGCAATAGTCTAGAAAGACTTGTGATGTAAACTCCCCCGTATTGTCCAGACGAAGTTTCTTTATCTGGTAGTCAGGGAAGTGGGCCCGCAACCTGATTATCTGACCTAAAAGCTTAGACAGTGCTAGGTTACGGGTGACAGTGGACACACATGTGACCACTTAGTAGATGCGTCTATCAGGACCATAAAGTACCTGAACGGACCACTTGATGGGTATGTAGGCCCACAAATGTCTCCGTGGATTCTTTCCAGAAATCTTGGAGACTCCAGATCCACTTTCAGTGGAGAGGATCTCGTAATTAGTTTACCCTTGTAACAGGGTGGACATGGGAATTTACCTTTTTGAAGAATCTTCAGGTTCTTCAAATCTATACCCCTTGAGCTTTTTATGATGTGGTACATCATAACAGATCTAGGGTGTCCCAGTCTACTATGCCAGAGTTGGAATTCTGGTGTTTGGGGCACTGCAGGTGCTCCGACATTAATGGTTCTAGAGTTTGAATACTTGTTTGGTAGAGTCCCGAGGGGAGTCATTTGAAACATTCCACAATGGTTTTTGTACCATTTATAAGAGACGTTACATGCAAGTATTCCCTTTCATTTTCCTCGACCGTCTCTAAGTGATACCCATTTAAACAGATATCTTTAAAGCTTAGGAGGTTTTGGATTGATTTAGGGGAGTATAGCACATTTCTAAGTGTGATTAGCGTGTGACCGGGGAGCAATATGATTGCTTCCCCTGATCCTTTGATTATATTAGCCGGTCCTGAGATTGTTCTCAATAGACCAGAATAGCTACTTATGCTCAAAAAGTAGTCTATGTTTTGAAGGATTGAGTGCGTCGATGCACTGTCCACTAGGCATTCCATATCTATATAAGAAAGGAATAATACGAAAAAGAAGCTACTTCTATTCATATTTGAGATGCTCAATAAGTTCGACATGGAATAAAAACAAGATACGTTGCATAAAAAGGGAAGATACATTGTTAGCAAATAAAAATTGTTTATGGTCCATAACTAGAGAGTGTCGTCTCCCATGAAATCTTCTGGATTCCATGTGGTCTCTGGCAACGCTACGCTATCTATCAGGTTTGTCTCAGCGTGATGCTTGAGACTTGCCTGGTAGAGGTCTTGTAGGTGTTTCTAGGTGCGGCAGATTCTGGACCAGTGGTCCGTCATTCTGTATTTGGAGCACTTATCCTCCTAGTTTTTCTTGGGAGTACCACCTTTGTTGGACGTCCACTTTTGCTTCTTTTCCACGAACTTCTGGTTCTGAGGAGGAGCTTGAGGAGTGGCCTTCTTTTGCTTCTTCTATTCTTTCCATTTCTGGAATTTAGCATTCTTGTCCATCTTCTTCTTCTGGGAAGACTGGAAGTGTGCCTCTGTAGGAGGTGGCAGCGGAGCGGAGCCTGGAGGGCGCAGGTTGTGATTGGCAACCAACAAATCTATGTTTTGTTCAGCCATTAGGAGGCATGAAAGCAGATCAGAGTACTTCGTGAACTTCCTCTCATGGTACTGTTGCATGAGGATCATGTCCTTCTCGTGGAAAGACGTGAACGTCTTTTCCAACAACATTTTCTCAGTCACAATCTCACCACACAACTTCAGGCGTGAGGTGATACGGAAAAGTGCTGAGTTGTACTCCGCTACGGATTTGTAATCCTGTATACGGAGGTGAGTCCACTCATACTGCGCACGGGGGAGTATGTCATCCCTCTGATGTCTGTACGTCTCCTCAAGTGCATTCCACAGTTCGTAAGGATCCTCTACAGTAAGATACTCGTCCTTCAGGGTCGAGTCTAAATGTTTCCTGATATAAATAATGGCTTTCGTCTTTAGTATATATGTGACTTCTTCTGTATGAGGTGCTTCTTTAGAAGCATCCTTTTCAGCTACGACAGTACTTGTTGTTGCCTTCTCAGTGGGTGTCAGACTTAACCCATGAGATCGCAGGTGGAACTTCAGGTCCAACGGCCAACTCAAGTAGTTCGACCCATCGGCCTTCAGGACCGAAAAATCGACATTCGTAAGTCTGGCCATTAAACGATCTAACAATATAAAAAATAGCATGCATTATTAAACTATGTAAAATAGACATCCATGCATGCGATTTTACAACGTTTTAGATGGCATGGGGTATTAAAAGATAAACATCCATGCATGCATTTAACATTTTCATAACATGAATTATTTAAGAAATGAACATCCACGCATGCATTTAACATTTTCATTTTAACATTAAAATAGCATGAGTTAGTAGACATCCACGCATTTAATGTATAGGCAATGAAAATAAATTAAGACTATGGGGATCAGCCAGCCGACACCAAACAGAAAAAGAGAGTCCGAAATTACATCAAAAAGTGCATGAAAGAGTAAATACAACTCGGGAACTTCAAGGAGAAGCCCCTTTTCTTTGCGCAAACGCCTTCAGCTCCTTTTGGTGGTCCTTCAGCTTCTTTTTACATGTTTAACCTCACTTACAAATTTCTCTCAAAAAGAAAAATTGCAGAAAAGTAAAGATGTCGAAAACCTGGCTGATCCCTAAAAGCATAGCCTAATAGCACATCCACGCAGATAATATATTAAGAATATACAACCATGCAGATAATCATATCACATGCATGTAAAGATTAATAAATAATCTAAAAAGTATGTGACGTGCTAAAAATTATTTAGAAAAACTTTTTACCTTGATCCATTTTTCCGATTTAACCCTTATTATAAAATTAAAATTTCTTTAATTATTTTGGGCTTTTGGGGCCTGTTTCAGAGTGTTTTCTCACTACAGAAGCGTTGACCGTGGACTGCCCGGTCAACGTGGTCAAGGGGCCAATTTGGGTCCCTTGGGTGCGTCGAGCCCGTGCAGACGTGACGCGAATCGGAGTTGCAGACGACGTGGAGTACGTCAGCTGGGCCGGGTCTGGATCCTCGGCCTCAAGGGGGGCTGAGGGGAAGCCTCGGCCCGGTGTGAGATGCTCGGCCTCGGACGGTCGGACGACGAGGGGAAGCCTCGGCGCCTTGTCTTGATGCGCTGCCGATGCGGAGCGGAGGGGTAGCCTCGGCTCGGATGGAAGCGCTCGGCCTCGGTCGGACGGACGACGAGGGGTAGCCTTGGTCGTCTTGCCTAATGCGTGGCCGGCGTGGAGCGGATGGGAAGCCTCGGCTCGTGGATCTGACGTTCTCCTGAACAGACGAGAACACTCGTCAGGGGGGCCGGACCTTGGTTCCGGCCAAATCCCCTCCGATGCCTAAGTCAGATGATGATCTGAAAGAGGAGGCTCGGCGGGGACGGTTCGACTCGAGAGGAGATCGGAACGACGTCCTCCAGCGCAAGCGGGTGGAAGGAGATGAAATGGGGGAACTAGGTCGTTGATGGAGTACCTTAGGTTTTGTTACCTGAGATGTGGTCCCTCGTCCAGTCGTCCTTCTAGCCCTTTTATAGACCTCCCGTCATGATTACCCACGATTCACGTCCCTCGTCCGCCCCCAATCGTGCCCCCTCAATCCGCCTCCCCCTCGCCGCTCCCTGCGCCCTCCCAGCACCTCCCCATAACGGCCATTAAGTGGTAGCGGACCTGGGGGAACGGTTATCGCTGGAGTGGGCGAGTGACTTATGCGTTATCGGGGCCGGGTCGGATCGATGTTCGGGGGTCCTCTAGGGGGTCTTGTCGGGTGGGCCTGATCGCGCAGATGGGCTTCCGATCGGCAGTCGAGTTTCTGGGCTCGTGTCTTTCGGGCTTCGGCCAAATAGGCGTAACAATTGCCCCCATTGGTCGGGTCGATCGGTCTCGGCCGGTTCGGCTCGGCTGATGTGACTTCCGCCGATTTCGACAGGCTCGTCAGTCGATGCCGACTCATTAATTGGTCGTCATCATGAGTTGGTCCGTTCGATACTTTTAAGGCGCGGGTTCCGAAGCGCCGTCGGTCCCCTGATGCTGCCACGTGTAACTGCGGGTTTATCCCCACCGCTCGCGGGGTCGTCTTAGGTAGAGAAGCCGGGTGGGTTGTGAGCCGCCATCCCGTCATCTTCTTCTTTGTGTTGATCTTGATCCTGCCCGAGCTCTGCCCCATGTCGTCTTCCTCTGCCACTGGTTCGGGTCGGTCGGAGCGTGACGTCACTCCTGGCCAGGTGGGTAGTCCTCCTTCGGCGATTCGTCGGCACGGGGGTGAACTTTCAGGGGTGCCCCCAGAGGTCCTAGTGTGGCCTTCGTCGGTCTGTGCCACCGCCATCGGGAGTATGCGCTCCGCCTACCTGCTTCCGCCTTACTCGGCTCGTGCTCCCGGGTCTGACGAGCGGATCTGCCTTCCCGGTCCCAACGAGGTTGGAATATACGAGAAGTGCTTCCGCTTCGGGCTCCGTTTCCCGCTCCACCCCTTTATCATCGAGTTCCTTCAAGCCCACAACGTGGGCTTGCGCCAATTCTGCCCCAACACCATCGGGCTCCTCTTCGGGTTCGTCGTCATCTGCATGTTGAGGGGAGTGGTGCCCTCCCTCCGTCTCTTCGCCCAGTTCTACCGCTTGAGTCATCACCAATCGGGGGCATGGATTTACATCAGCGCCCGCCCGAAGATGAGCCTCGTGTTGGGGTTGTCGAGCTCCCTGAAACGTTGGAAGGGGGAGTATGTATTTGTCACATTCCCGTCGAGTGTACCTTTCCCGGTTCGGTGGGGAGTGGCCAGCGCGGTCATCCTCGATCTGGGTGAGCCGACTGCCGCCGAGCTGCAGACGGCGAATGCCCTGCTGGCGATTCCTTCGAGGGAGCGGATGATCGACGTCCTCTTTAGTAACCATAACTTGCGCAAGACGGTGTGGCCCTTGGATAAGCTCTCCGAATATTCGCCATTTGAGGTTGCTCGGGCTCTTCTCGGCCTCTTACTTCTTCTTTGGGTGCAGGTGGATTCCCTCTCGGCTCTTCTCCCGCCAGCCCTCACGTGCAGGCCCCAGAACCGGACCCGCGTAAGAGGGATCATGTGTTGGAGGTCCGGAAAAAGCAGCGGGCCGTGACCTCGGCTGTTGGCTCCAAAAGGAAGAAGGGGCCATCTCCCTCCATCCCCTTGTTGGATTCTTCTAAGAGGGTCCGTGTGGGGGTCGAGGAAGTTGACGTCCCGCCGCCCGCCGATCAGCACCGACCTGCCCCCGTTGAGGTTGCCTGGCCGTGGGTTGGCCCCTCGCCTCTCCCGGGCGGTTCTCTCCCTGATGCCTACGATCGGTATCTAGGCGCGTTCCGCTCCGACCCAGGCGAGTTTCCTTCGTCAGGGGAAGGCATTCTTCGTCCACGCTTCCCGGTGGGGGAGAAGGAATCGGTGTTTTTAAGCCGCGGAGCTACCGCACGAGTGGCCGAGAACAGTTGCCTCCCACCTGACCAGGCTGCGCTGGACGGAGTTAGAGGTGACTGTTTGGCCACCTTCGTGATTCAGGCCGGCCAACAGGTAGAGTGTCTCTGCTTGTGCTCCCTCCAGCTGCTTTCACCGTCTTACCTTTGTTGCCTTGGTGCAGTTGTCCTCGGTGGGTCTTTCGATGAGGCGTCAGTTTGCGGTGCTTCCTAAGGCCAGGTCCGACGCCGGGCAAGATCTTGAGGTCCACGGTGACGAGGGGGAGGCAGGTCAGTTAGATGAGGCGCGGGTCAGGTCCTGGGAGACCCGCATAACTGAGCTGTCCTCTGCCCTGGAAGAGGCGGACCGGGAGAGAGCCTTGGCTTTGAATGCAAAGTCAGAGGCCGAGGCGCGGGTCGCCGAGCTTTTGGGAGACGCCGACACGTCTGGGGGAGCCGACAAGATCCCCGTCTCTGTTGCTGCCCCCGAGGCCCTGGAGCTCTCCGATCGTCTGGAGGCGGAGGAGGAGCAGGTGAGGGCTCTCCTTGCTCAACTCGACGAGAGATCCCGGGAGATCGAGGTGGTGAGGGCGGAGCACCAACGCCAGATCGAGACCTTGGAGGCTCGGGTGCGTGGGCTTGAGGAGGTGGATCCATCCCGGATCACCCGAGAAGCCGTGGAGGAGTATGCCACCTCCTTCGTTGAGTCCGCCTTGGCTGAGGCGTTCGAGAAGGGTTTCGCCCGGTGTCAATCCGAGATCCGGAAGAAGTTCCCGCTCTCGGGAGTCAACTTCGAGGATCTCCGGGCGCACTCTGACGGCGAACGGAGCGTGGGGGGCGGCCCAAGTGAACAGCCATCCTGTGGCTCCACGGGTGCCCCTGGAGATGATTGAGGGAGGGGAATGCCCCTCGGCCTCTTCATGCGTCTCTCTGTACATATTTTTGTTAGGCATACGCCTTGCAGGCGTCTCATCGGGCGAGGCTTCCCTTGTCCCGAGTGGGTTTCTTGTTAGCACATTTATCTGAAAGGAACAAACTTAAATAAATTTATTTCGTAGAAAACGATACATTTATTGAAAGTACTTGTGTAAGTGTTCCGTATTCCAGGCGTGAGTGAGGATCCTCCCCTCCATATCGGCTAGGCGGTAGGTCGCGGGCCCGAGGACCTCGATGACTTTATAGGGTCCCTCCCATTTAGCCGCGAGCTTCCCTTTGCGGGTAATATCCGGGTTGAAGCTTGCTTTCCTGAGGACCAGGTCCCCAAGGTGGAAACTCCTTCCCCTGACCTGAGAATTGTAGTACCGGGCCACCTTCTGCTTCTGGCGGATAATGGTGGCTAGGGCTTGCTCCCGTCGCTCGCCGAGGAGCTCCAGACCCAGCCCTAGGCCTTGCGAATTCCTGTCTTCGTCGAAGCATTTGAGGCGGAGAGACTCTTCACCCAGTTCGACCGGTACCACTGCCTCGGCTCCGTAGGTAAGCATGAAGGGGGTTTCGCCGGTGGCCTCCTTGTGGGTCGTCCGGTATGACCAGAGTATCCCGGGGAGCTCTTCCGGCCAGTTTCCTTCGGCGTCCTTCACTTTCTTTCAGAGGGGCTCTATTATGCATTTGTTGGCTGCTTCCGCCATCCCGTTGGTCTAGGGGTGCGCTACAGAGGCGAAGAGGAGCTTGATCCCCCATTCCGCACAAAAGTCTTTGAAGCCCGCGGAGTCGAACTGTTTCCCGTTGTCGGTGACGATGGCCCGTGGAACTCCGAATCTGGAGATGACGGAGTTTCATACGAAGCTTTTCGCTTTCTTCCACGTGATGGTGGCCAACGGTTCGGCCTCGATCCACTTGGTAAAGTAGTCCACCGCCACAATTAGATACTTCCGCTGCCCCCGACCCGGCTTAAATGGTCCGAGGATGTCTAGCCCCCATTTCGCAAAAGGGATGGGGCTCACGATAGGGATGAGCTCCGACGGGGGAGTTGAGGTGTGGTGGGCGAACCTCTGACATTCTTGGCACTTTTGGACATAGTTCGTTGCGTCCTGGACTAGGGTCGGCCAGTAATATCCCTGCCTCAATATCTTCTGTGCGACCATCTTGCCCCCGTGGTGATTTCCGCAGATCCCTTCGTGAACCTCCTATAGGACGTAGTCGGCTTCCTGCGGTCCGATACATTTCAGGTATGGGAGGACATCCGCCTTCGTCCAGCGTCTTCGGTAGAGCGTCCCCTCATGGATCACGTATCGGAGCGCTTTCCTTTCCAGGGTCCGACGCTCGTCCCAGTCCGTCGGCACCTCCCCATGAGTGAGGTACCGTATGATCGGGTCCATCCAGGTGGGATCTTGGTCGATCGCCATCACCTCCTGCTCTTCCATGCTGGGGGACTACAGGTTCTCCACGTAAATGGTGCGGCCTAGCTCCTTGGTCGAGGACGAGGCTAGCTTCGACAACGCGTCTGCCCTTGCGTTCTCCGACCGTGGGAGATGTAAAACTTCCGCGCTCTTGAACTCAGACAGCGTCGCTTTGGCGACGGCAAGATACCCCTGCATTGATTCCTCCCGCACCTCGTAACTCCCCAGAAGCTGGTTGACAATGAGCTTCGAGTCGCTGAGGAGGCGCACGGACTCAGCTCTGAGCTCCTGGGCCAGCCTCAGGCCGTTGATTACCGCTTCGTATTCCGCCACGTTGTTAGTGGCCGGGAACTCGAACCGCAACGCGTATTCCACGATGTTCCCTTCCGGAGATCGGATTACGATCCCAGCCCCGCCTCCTGACTGTGTCGCCGATCTGTCCACATGGACTACCCATGCTCCTGGGACTCCTGACTGGACAGGGTGGAGGTGGTCAGCCGAAAGGAAAGATAAGGGCTGGGTGATTACCGTTGCGGGGCCTTCTTCCTCCGGGGGATGTTCTCCTTCCGTTGTGCATTCAGCGATGAAGTCGGCCAAGGCCTGCCCCTTGATGGCTGTGCGTGGCTTGAATCGGAGGTCGAACTCGCTCAATTCCACCCCCAGTTTAGCATCCTTCCCATTCGATCGAATCTCTTGAGATTCTGCTCCAATTGTGAGTCGGTCAAGACCAGTATGGTGTGGGCTTGGAAGTAGGGCCTGAGCCTTCGTGCTGAGAGAACGAGGGCGTACGCCAGTTTCTCCATGGACGAGTATCGCACCTCCGCCCCCTTCAAGATCCGGCTCGTGTAGTACACCGGCCACTGCACCCCACCGTCTTCCCTGATTAGCACCGAGCTCACTGCTTCCTCCGCGCGTGCCAGGTAAAGGCTTAGCGACTCCCCTTCTCGTGGCTTGGACAGGAGAGGCGGGCTGCGGAGGTACTCCTTGAGATCTGCGAACGCCCTGAAGCAGTCTTCGTCCCATGGTATCGCCTTCCTGTTGTCCGATGGTTTCGCGATCGCTTTCCTCAGAACTTTGAAGAAGGGGAGCGATCTTTCCGCCGATTTGGATAGGAATCGCCCCAAGGCCGCGATGCGCCCATTCAGCCTCTGTAGCTCTTTGATCGTCGTCGACTCCCGCATGTTGATCAATGCCTCGATCTTGTCAGGATTAGCTTCAATGCCACGGTTAGTTATTATAAACCCCAAGAATTTGCCAGATCTTACCCCGAACGTGCACTTCATGGGGTTGAGTCGGATGTTGTGTCGCCGCAACCGCTCGAAGGTTTCACGGAGGTCGGCGATATGGTCCTCCGGCCTTCTCGACTTGACAAGCATGTCGTCGACGTAGACCTCCAGGTTCCTCCCGATCTGGGAGTAAAAAACCTTGTTGACCATTCTCTGGTAGGTGGCCCCTGCGTTCTTCAAGCCGAAGGGCATCTTCTTGTAGCAGTATGTTCCCCGGTCCGTCGTGAAGGCTGTCATCTCTTCGTCCCGGGGATCCATTTGGACTTGATTGTACCCTGAGTAGGCGTCCATGAAGCTAAGCATCTCGTACCCCGAGGCATTGTCCACAAGGTGGTCAATGCGCGGCAAGGGGTAGCTGTCCTTGGGACAGGCTTTGTTGAGGTCACTGAAGTCCACGCACATTCGCCACTTTTCGTTGGGTTTTCTGACCATCACCACGTTCGATAGCCACTCCGGGTACCAGACCTCTCGTATGAAGCCGGCGTCGAGGAGACGCTCTACCTCCTCGGAGGCCGCCTTCATCTTCTCGCCACCCAGGTTCTGCTTCTTCTGCCTGACCGGCTTGAAGTTGGGGTCGGCGTTGATCTGGTGGACGATCACCTGGGGATCTACGCCGGGCATGTCCTCTGGTGACCAAGCAAAGACGTTTAGGTTCGCCTCCAGGCACTCGACCAGTTGGCTCCTCAGGTCGTGGCTTAGCCCTCTCCTGATTGAGACGAACCTGCCCTCGACGTCCGTGACCGGGATCTGCTCTTGTTCCTCCACAGGGGTGGGTCTCGGCCCGCCCCTTAAGTCGAGCGCGGCCATCTGGTCGACTAGACGATCTTCGGGCCCTTCCTCCTCCAGTTGGTAGCAGGTATTCGGTCTCCCCGCATCGCCTTTGACCTGCCCCATCCCCCTGGGCGTTCGGAACTTGATAGTCTGATGGAGGGTCGAGACAACTGCACCGATGGCGTTGAGAATGGGGTCGGCCGATGATTCCATTGTACTCCGACCCGATCCCCAATACGATGAATTCTACCGCCAGGGTCACCGAGTCTGGTGGGCCTCCGAGTGTTACTGGGAGATGGATCGTGCCGATGATGGGGGTGGAATGACCTGTGAACCCTACCACGGGACCCGAGCGAGGTTGCAAGTCTTCCTTCCGCCGCCCCATCTTCTCCAGGGTTGACATGAAGAGTACGCCGTAGGAGCTGCCGGTGTCGATGAGCAGCCGCCGTACCATTGTTGTGTCGATGATCACCGACACCACCAAAGCTATGTCCGACCTGCGCGCTACTACTGTCGTGCTCGGCCTCCCGACCGGTAGGGCCGGTGAGGGTTTCTTAGTCTTCTCCTCACGGTCCTCCTCGCGCTGGGCCTGGGCCCTCTCTTGCCAACCATGGCGGGCCCTGTCGCTTCGCGCCTGGGCCTTGCTCTCCCTTCGACGTGATGGATGAAGCCGTGTCATTGCACGTGTGGTTTGTTTTTTGTGGGATAGTTCTTTCCCACAGACGGTGCCAGATGTTTCAGAGTGTTTTCTCACTACAGAAGCGTTGACCGTGGACTGCCCGGTCAACGTGGTCAAGGGGCCGATTTGGGTCCCTTGGGTGCGTCGAGCCCATGCAGACGCGACGCGAATCGGAGTTGCAGACGATGTGGAGTACGTCCGCTAGGTCGGGTCTGGATCCTCGGCCTCAAGGGGGGCTGAGGGGAAGCCTCGGCCCGGTGTGAGATGCTCGGCCTCGGACGGTCGGACGACGAGGGGAAGCCTCGGCGCCTTGTCTTGATGCGCTACCGATGCGGAGCGGAGGGGTAGCCTCGGCTCGGATGGAAGGACTCGGCCTCGGTCGGTCGGACGACGAGTGGTAGCCTCGGTCGTCTTGCCTGATGCGTGGCCGGCGTGGAGCAGAGGGGAAGCCTCGGCTCGTGGATCTGACATCCTCCTGAACAAACGAGAACACTCGTCAGGGGGGCCGGACCTTGGTTCCGGCCAAATCCCCTCCGATGCCTAAGTCAGATGATGATCTGAAAGAGGAGGCTCGGCGGGGACGGTTCGACTCGAGAGGAGATCGGAACGACGTCCTCCAGCGCGAGCGGGGGGAAGGAGATGAAATGGGGGAACTAGGTCGTTGATGGAGTACCTTAGGTTTTGTTACCTGAGATGCGGTCCCTCGTCCAGTCGTCCTTCTAGCCCTTTTATAGACCTCCCGTCGTGATTACCCACGATTCACATCCCTCGTCCGCCCCCAATCATGCCCCCTCAATCCGCCTCCCCCTCACCACTCCCTGCGCCCTCCCAGCACCTCCCCATAACGGCCATTAAGTGTTAGCGGGCCTGGGGGAACGGTTATCGCTGGAGTGGGCGAGTGACTTGCGCGTTATCGGGGCCGGGTCGGATCGATGTTCGGGGGTTCTCTAGGGGGCCTTGTCGGGCGGGCCTGATCACGCAGATGGGCTTCCGATCGGCAGTCGAGTTTCTGGGCTCGTGTCTTTCGGGCTTCGGCCAAATAGGCGTAACAGGGCCAAAAATAAAAAAAGGGAAATTATGTGTAAATGGGCTAATTTTCAGGCTTTTGGGCTATGAAAACAACCCATTAGGGTTAATTGGCATCCCCTAAAAAAATGTCCCGTTAAGGGCTAGGTTTTCGGAAAAACCCTAGGGGGCCCCGCGGCGGGCCGCCGCGATGGCTGGCCGCGCAAAGGGGCACGGCCGCCATGGCGATGGGGGCCGTGGCTGCAGGCCGCTGCTGCAGGGCCGCGGCCTGAGGCCGCGGCTTCAGGCCACGGCGTTGGTGCCGCCAGTGACGCTGGTAAGGCACCGCCTTTTCGCCCTTTGGGCGTGCGGTATATGGATCAAGGTAGAAAAAACAGATTTTTCAGACATTCAGATCTATAAAAATATGATTTTTATTGTTTTTAGACATGTAGATCTAAATAAAAATGTGATTTTTACCGTGTTTTCAAACTTTTTGATCTTAAATCATACAGATCTACAGGAAAAGCAAGTTTAGATCTAAAAGTTTTGAGGATTTACCTCTAGATTCGACAGGGAATCTAGACGACGGTTGGTGAAGGATGCCCTTTTCGCTCCCCGTTGAGAAGATTACGATATTCTTAAAACTGAGTGATTGATGGATCTCATTCCTCGAGCGTCGTCGCCTTTTCCAATGAGTGTGATCGTACTGATACCGTGTTGTGAAGGAAAAAGTAGAGTAATAGGTGTAAGTGGTTAAAAGCCCCCTACCCTCATATTTATAGCTTTCAATAATGGGCTGGATACCCAATGGGCCTCATGGGCCTATTCATAACAATTAGTATAATCAGTAGTCTACTAATAATTCAAGCTAAATAAGATTATGTGTTTTGTATTGATCGATTATCAACTGTATTAGTCGACTGGCAAATGCATTGGACTACTAGTACTTGTATTAGTCAACTAGTAACAGAAGTTCAAAATAACGAACTCTGCATTAGTCAACCAGGGAATTGATTAATGGAATAATCAATGAACTGATGAAAAAATACATTTTTGTGTGAGTCGATTGATTATCATTTTAGTCGATTAATAATACATATCAGCAAAGTTGTATTATTTTATATTAGTTTACTAGAAAAGTGGGTTAGTCGACTAATGCAAATGGGAATTTGAAATTCAAGTATCTTGAGATATGTTAGTAGAATAGAACATTTATTAATCGACTAATTGATATTTGAAGGAATGGTTATGCATAGAATCAAGATGTTTTGATAAAATTTTGAATTCATATATATTCTATGTCTTAAACCTATTATTTGATGTGCGTGTGTGTCTTCAAGGCTTTAACATCATATCTATGATTAATTAAATAAAATGTACATAATTAACCAAAACTACAGCCATGTTAAGCTCGATTGATATCGATATTGTCCATATCTTTGCTGTTGGTATCATTGGTTGGGTTTCTAACTCTGATACCAAGTGGTGGTATCACTAATATGATTTATAGCTCAGATATGAAATGTTGGGTCTTGTGGATGGTCAAATATACCCTAGAGAGGGGAGTCAATAGTGTGTTTAAAATAAACGGATAAAGATCTAAAAAAGAGTTACTGTTATGAATGAGGGAGGCCTTTGGCCTCCCCTCCTTCATTACCCATTCATTAGGCCCCCATTACTTAGAGTAATGGGGACCCTTGGTCTCCTAGAGGCTTTTGGCCTCCCCACTTTGAGATATATAAATAGAGCACCATGGCTCTTAGCTATGGTGACTTATTCTTAGCAATGAAATTCTCTCTCTCTCTCTCTCTTGAGTCTAATTACCTTCTAACACGTTATCATCACTTCCGCTCTTCTCCGTCTCCGACAAAAAATCAAACCCCTACGCGCGAAGGAATCTGTTGTTGCGGTAATCCGTTGCGGCGAAGCTTTACGGGGATTTTTTTTGGGCATATTGGGAGCGGGACTATCTACGGATTTTTCTTATCACGATCTTCCCTAGATCTTTGATCTAGAGGTAACTTTTCGATCCCGTATATACTTACAAAATATTGTAAGCGTGGTACATACTTATGAAATTAAATCGTGAAATGAAATTGAAATAAGTTGAGTCTTTGAAATATTGAGAGGCCAAATGTCCTCTGCGTGTCTGGTTACAGGCAAGTATTGCATGGCTAATGTCCTTGCTATTGCGTGAAGTTTTCACTACATTTTTCTACCCTCTTCATGGCCAGGACCTGGCCGTTGATTCATGATTTTTTTTGGTTAATGAATCTGATTAGCATAGTGAGATATTGATATAAATTTGATATATTTTGATTTTCTATCTGATAATATTTCAAACTAAAAATAGTTGCTTCTAAATTTCAAAGGTGTGTGAAATTCTAACTATGTATCTCCACTTGGTAGAAACTGTAGTGAAACTTCCCTCTACATTGATTTGGCAGCGAGAGCGTGCTGCTCTTGGGCATTAATATGATTTTATGCCAATTTTGTACCAGTCGACAGTTATATTTTCCTACTGTCATATTAAGACATGCGCAAGAGGATTTCATGATTATGAAGTAAAATGGATAACCTTTAAGTTAGAAAATGGAAGTTCATATCCACTTACAGTCTGTAGTCCGAGCTGGGAGCTAAGTTTCTGTATGCGGCTTATTGACGCAGAACGTCTGAATAATGACATAAGAGCATCTGTCAGTAGCTTGGGACCATAAAGCCCTTATTAGATTGTTTTAAATTTACTCTAAAAAAATACAGTCCATGGGCCTGCAGCCCAAATCTTAAATAAAAAATTTATAAATTCTTTTTGTTGGGCTGTTTTTTGGGCCTGAAGCCCAGTACATAACAATTACAATTAATATGTGTTTAATTTTGCTTATGGGCCTGAAGCCCAAATTAGAATAATAATTTAATTCGTCTGTTTATTTGGGCCAGAAGCCCAGTTAATCAAATTGCTGATATTATGTAAAACATCTCTCTTGAATTGTTAATTATTTATGGATTATTAGGATTTTTCAAAATATAAATATCTTAAAGATCCTGAGACCGCTCTGCCGTTAGTCACCTAACCTAACGGTGTATGACGTTTCCACGTGGTCTACGAGATAATTATATTTTCTAGTTTCCTTTACCATATGTTTTACTTGAGATATATGCGTGGTTGTTTATTTTTATGCATGTAGCATATTTAGAACTGCGTGGATGTTTAAATCAGTAAAAATGTGTTTTTCGGGATCGGCCATTGTATACCTATTTACTTTCCTTGCACTTTTATTTTCTTTTGAGAGAATTTGTAAGTGAGGAAATTTGTATTTTAAAGCCAAAGCTCGATGCAACAGCACATAGAATTGATGAAAACTCCTTCAATGGATCATGATGTCGGTCAATGTGCTTGGCTAAGTTTGTTGAAACAACCTAGCTTGACTGGGTAACAAGTGGTCCTGGCTTAGTCATTCCCTGGCCGCGTCCGCTGGACCGCAAGGAGTCGATTCATGACTGTGTAAGCCAAAGCTCGATGCAACAGCATATGAAGACGGAGATATATGGACCCAGTTCTGTTTGGGTTTCCAAAGTTGTATTATTTTTCTTTCCTTTTTATGGACTGTAAACGAACTTTGGACTGTTTATTATTTTGGGTATCTGGCCGATCCCCGCATTTTTACTTGTTTATTTCTTTATGCATGAATTTTGAATTTTAATTAATTCATGCTCATTTTAAATTGCGTAGATAAATGGCAAAATTGGCAAGCGTCGATTTCGAAGTCCTTGATTCTGCAGGGACAAATTACCTGAGTTGGCGAGTGGACCTGAAGTTCCACTTGCGTTCGATGGCCCTCCTTGGGTCCATTTTGGCCCCTTCCTCGGCCCCAGCAGCGGCCGAAGCTTCTGCTACAGCTAGCAGCAGCCCTACAACCACTGTATCCGATGTAGATAATGCGAAAGCCATAATCTACATTAGGAAACATATAGATCGGACCTTGAAGGCCGAATACTTAACGGTTGAGGACCCAAAGGACCTATGGACAACGCTGGAAGCACGGTATAAACATCAAATTGATGTTATATTACCCTGTGCCAGTTATGAGTGGGAAAACCTCAGACTTCAGGACTATAAGTACGTCGCTGAGTACAATTCTGCACTTCATAACATCACCTCACGCCTGAAGTTGTGCGGTGAAGAAGTGACAGAACAACGCATGTTGGAAAAGACATTTACCTCGTTTCACGAGAAAGATGCAATCCTCATGCAGCAGTATCGTGAACGCAATTTCACAAAATTCTCCGATCTGATCTCATGCCTACTTAGGACAGAGCAGAATCGAGACTTACTGCTTGCAACTCATAACTTGCGTCCAGCTGGCACTGCCCCTATCCCTGAAGCCCACTATGTTTCTCCCCAGAAGTGGAAAAACAAGAGGAAGGCTAAAAACACTAAAGGGAAAGCTATAATGAAGCAACCAAGAGGTGCAGCTCCACAGACAAACAAAAACAACAAGGGAAAAAGAAACTTCACTTGGAAGCGAAAGAACACCGAGCAAGTGTCACTTCCAAAGAAGAACTGGGAGGATAAATGCCATAGATGCGGCATGACTGGCCATTGGTCCAGAAACTGCCGCACTCCTCGCCACCTCCAGGATCTATACCAGGCGAGCCAGAAGTCTCTACCTGAAACAAACTTGGCGGTTGTTCAGCCACCAACAATGTTTACTGCAAAAGACTTCGAGAACGACGACCTTCTCGATTAAGCACCATCATTTATCTATGCTTTTTAGAAATTCAATGTATCTTCATCTTTATTTGCTTAATTACGAACTTTTATTTTCGAATGAATGTTTACATTTTCGCTCAAATAAAATTTCGTTTTTGCTTATATAGATGATGTCTGAGTGCCTAGTGGACAGTGCCTCAACGCACACAATCCTTCGCGATCATTGCTATTTTAATAGCGTAAATAAATATGACGGTCCTGTTATCACAATTTCAGGACTGTCCCAAATAATCGAAGGATCTGGTGAAGCAATTATATTGCTCCCAAATAACACAAGACTTCAAATAAAAAATGCATTATTCTCTCCTAAATCAAATAGGAATCTCGTAAGTTTCAAGGATTTCCGTTTAAACGGATATCACTTAGAAACCAGAGATGAAAATACGGTTGAATATCTGTATGTAACTCGTCAGAAAGATGACCGGAAGATCATCTGCGAACGATTAAAGGGACTCCCGTCGGGTCTCTACCAAACATACATTCAACCAATAGAATCCAATATGACTGAGCACCAGACGTGCCAATCACTGCCAGAGTTCGAAATCTGGCACAATAGACTTGGTCACCCTGGAACAGCAATGATGCGCCGCATCATCACTGAATCCCGTGGACACAAATTGAAGAACCTGAAGATTCTTCAAAAGGGTGAATTTCCATGTCTCCCTTGTTTTAAGGGAAAACTAATAACGAGACCATCCCTCCTGAAAGTGGGATTAGAGTCTCCTGGCTTCCTTGAGAGAATTCATGGTGACATTTGCGGGCCTATTCACCCCGCAAGTGGCCCATTTCGGTACTTCATGGTACTGATTGATGCATCAACCAAATGGTCTTATGTGTGCCTCTTGTCCACCCGCAACCTAGCTTTTCCAAAGCTATTGGCACAAATAATAAGGTTGCGTGCTCATTTCCCCGATAACCAAATCAAGAAACTACGTCTTGATAATGCGGGAGAATTTACTTCACAAGTCTTCGAAGACTATTGCCGGGCAACAGGTATTGAAGTTGAACATCCTGTAGCACATGTTCACACCCAAAACGGATTAGCTGAGTCCCTTATAAAGAGACTCCAATGGATTGCACGTCCATTGCTTATGCAATCCCAGTTGCATGTGGATGCTTGGGGGCATGCTATTTTACATGCCGCATCACTTATTAGGATAAGACCCTCTGGAGGTCACACTTTATCCCCGATGCAACTAGCATACGGCGCACCTCCGGATATCTCTAATTTGAGAGTATTTGGTTGTGCGGTATATGTCTCAATAGCACCACCGCAGAGGACCAAAATGGGTACTCAGCGTCGTCTAGGTATATATATTGGGTTTGATTCGCCCTCTATTATCAGATACCTTGAACCCCTGACGGGTGACGCATTCAAGGCACGTTTTGCAGACTGTGAATTTAATGAGAAATTTTTTCCAAAACCGGGCACACAGTCTAAGAAGCCAGAAGCTTCTGAGACCATTAGTTGGGACCAGAAGTCTTTGTCCCTATATGATCCGCGTACTAATCTGTGTGAAGATGAGATCCTGAAGATCCTTCACATCCAGAATACAGTACATCTTTTACCGGATAAATTCACGGACAACCAGAAGATTGTCCGTTCACACGTCCCTGCTGCCAACACGCCAGCTAGGATTGACATCCCCATAGATGGATGCAGCCCACCGGCAGCAGAATTGGTTGTACCTCAAATGAAAAGAGGACGCCCACCAGGTTCAAAAGATAAAGTTCCTCGAAAGAGGAAGACTCCTGGCGATACTAAGATTATTCCTCCACAGGATGCTGAGCTCAGACCAACTACTTCTCCCCTCCTGATTTCCCCAGCAGAGGAAACAATAGGAGAAACATCATTAAATTTTGTACGTACTGGAGAAGTACTGGACAGAAATAGCATAGTCGTCGACGACGATTTTGTGTTCGATATTGCCGTTCACGTCACTGAATATGACGATGACGTCGAACCACGATCTCTAGCGGAATGTAAACGCAGAGATGATTGGCCAAAGTGGGACGAGGCAATAAGAGTAGAGCTAGACTCACTCTTGAAACGCAAAGTCTTTGGACCAGTAGTCCAAACACCAGTAGGTGTAAAACCTGTGGGATATAAGTGGGGTTTCATAAGAAAAAGAGATGAAAATAATGTGATCGTTCGCTATAAGGCACGCCTTGTAGCCCAGGGATTTTCCCAAAGACCGGGGATTGATTACGAAGATACGTATTCCCCGGTCATGGATTCGATCACCTTCCGATTTTTAATCAGCCTAACTTCTCTGGAAAGCCTAGAAATGCAGCTCATGGACGTTGTGACTGCATATCTATATGGCGATATAGATAAAAATATCTATATGAGACTTCCTGATGGGTTTAATCTACCCCCAGAGATGAAAGAGATACCTCGGGACGTATTCTCTGTTAGGCTACATAGATCATTATATGGTCTAAAACAATCGGGCAAGATGTGGTATAACAGACTAAGTGATTTTCTTGCACAGCAAGGATTCACGAATAACGAAGTCTGCCCGTGTATCTTTATCAAAAGAACGGGAACATGATTTGTCATCATAGCTGTATATGTAGATGACTTAAATCTCATAGGATCTCCTGCAGAGATCAAAGAGATATCTGAAAGCCTTAAACATACTTTTGAAATGAAAGACCTAGGCAAAACAAAATATTGTCTTGGCTTACAGATAGAACACCTAAGAGGTGGAATCCTATTACACCAATCTAATTATACAAAGAAACTTCTACGCAAGTTTCATATGGATAAATGTCATCCTTTAGGTACTCCTATGGTCGTAAGATCACTAGATGTACATAAGGACCCCTTCCGGCCACTGGAAGAGGGGGAGGAGATACTGGGTCCTGAAGTACCCTACCTCAGTGCCATTGGAGCACTTCTATATCTGGCTAACTGTACGCGTCCCGATATAGCGTTTACAGTTAATCTACTAGCCAGACACAGTGTTGCGCCCACAAAGCGCCACTGGAACGGAGTAAAGCATCTTCTGCGATACCTTCAGGGTTCCATTGATCTTAGACTTTACTACCAGAGAGGTGCCTCCCCCAAATTGTTTGGTTATGCTGATGCAGGTTATCTCTCTGATCCGCACACGGCAAAATCTCAAACAGGTTTTGTATTTACCTACGGAGGTACTGCTATCTCTTGGAGATCGGTAAAACAAACCACTACTGCTACATCTTCCAACCATGCAGAGCTCATCGCGATCCATGAGGCGAGCAGAGAATGTTTTTGGCTACGCTCCGTCGTCCAACACATCCTCCAATCCACTGGCCTGAAGACCAGTGATCTGGAGCCTACTGCCATATTCGAAGATAACGCCGTATGCATTGCTCAGCTTCAGAAGGGCTACATCAAAGGCGACAGGACAAAACACATTTCTCCCAAGTTTTTCTGGATGCACGAGCAGAAGAACGACAAGCAGATTGAAGTTCGACAGATCCAGTCATGCAACAACTTAGCCGATCTTTTTACTAAGGCATTGCCTAAATGTACTTTTGTAAAGCTTGTAAAGAACATTGGTATGCGACAGTTGAAAGACCTGCAAGCCTGAAGCTTGTACGGATCAGGGGGAGTAACATGTGGGTTGCACTCTTTTTCCTTAAGCTGTTGGGTTTTCCCACTGGGGTTTCCACAGCTAAGGTTTTAACGAGGCAAACACACTTACTCTGGATCCAGAAGTATCCACCCCTTGCCTCAGTAGCTGAGACCGAAGTGATGAATGTGTAAGGGGGAGTGTTATGAATGAGGGAGGCCTTTGGCCTCCCCTCCTTCATTACCCATTCATTAGGCCCCCATTACTTAGAGTAATGCCGACCCTTGGTCTCCTAGAGGCTTTTGGCCTCCCCACTTTGAGATATATAAATAGAGCACCATGGCTCTTAGCTATGGTGACTTATTCTTAGCAATGAAATTCTCTCTCTCTCTCTCTCTCTCTCTCTCTCTCTCTCTTGAGTCTAATTACCTTCTAACAGTTACCAATTTAAATCTATACAACAAACAAATTATATTACAGCAGAAATAAAATAATAATAAGAGATCGTAATAATAAAAATGTAAGAACAACCAAACCAGAGAATGCAATCGTAAATGTTGGGATAGTGAGACCCACCCCAGTGGATTTAGATGATATACACAAGTGATATGGGTACTAATTTGCTTAATTCAAGTGTGTATAGGTATTGATGAATTATTTTATAACCATAAAGATCGATTACATTGAAAATGAAATGAAGGACTTAGAAACCATGATCAGAAGACTATCTTCGAGTCAAGAAATGGAGCATATGATGGTTAAACCAAAGACTTAAGATCAAAACTAGATGGCTCGAGTCAAAAATTGAAGAACGAGAGCTAGTGATGTGTATTTGTGTAAGTGGTGTACATTAGAATGTCAAAGCCAATAACTATTCTCTACACACACACGTAAATTCTGGAAAAATAGTGTTTAAATATATTTTAACATATAATACTTTGATATAATTTTTATAAAATATTTTCTAGTATTTTCTAGTAGAAAAACTCCAGTATCAAGAAATAACCGACTATTTGAGACAGATAGTCGGCTATTAGCAGATAAAAATGGCTAGAACTTGCTGTTGAAATTTTAGCCGATTATCCTTTATAATAGCTGACTATTTGGATAAGATAGCTGACTATAAACCAAAATAGCCGACTACCTAGGTCAACTGTCAGCATTTTTGGAAACTGGATTTAAAATTTTTATAGCCTAACTAGCCGTTTGAGAAGACTTTTTGAGCTGATTTTGCGCTATATTCTACTCTATAAATAGCCAAGCCTTCAGAGGTTTTGAGATATCAATATTATTCATTTTTCAAATCATTCTATTGCTCAAAAGTTCTTAAAGCTCTCTAAATTTATGAAAGTTTATTTTTTGGCCATTGTTTTAATTTCTCTTGTGCTAAAATATCATATTTCATTTATTATTTCTGGCCTTACAAACTTGATTTGATCTCCAAAGCTTATAGCTTTTATTCTTGAGATTCAAATTTCAATATTTTTTACTTTTTTATACTTGTGTTCTGAACTCGTATTTTCTCAAAGATCAAATCTTGAATTTTTGATCTCTAAAAGCCCAAGCGCTACTATTTTTGAGACTTAATTTCAAGCTATTATTCTTTTTATCAAGTTTAAGCTTTAAGCTCAATATTTTCAATTTGATCAAAAGAATTTTCGATTTCTTTAAGCCACAATATACACTAATATATTTATTTGGCTTTAGGAATCTTATACTCATCTATTCTATAAAAGAGGACCTGCCATCTAGGATTGTCCTAGGTGGCAGGGTTTGTCCCAGACACAAGTTGACTGGGACAAACCCCAAAAAATAACCCCCCGTTTTCTCTTATTTACATGTTTGTCATTCCACCCAAAAAAATCCAAAAAAACACCCCCAAGTCCACTTATTTAAGTGCTCGCCCTCTTTTTGGGCCTTGGGGTTTTGGGCTTTCATTTGGGCTTTGGGGTTTTGAGTTTTGTTTTTGGGTCTTTTTACCCCCGACGCTACCGACACACACACCCACCCACACTTCTCTCTCCTTTTCGTTCACGCGTGTGTACCACATCCTTTTCGTACAGGTTTTTACCGTGCCATGCACTTTGTACACGGGTTATTTCTAGTTTTCATATATGTTGTAAAGTTTTTGAAGAAAAATTGAAAATTGTAATTCAACAAGTTAAGGGAAGGCATTGTGTTGTACTTCGGAAATTCCTAGTTAGTTGTAACTAGGTGTTGGAAATTCCTAGCAAAAGAAGCAAGGTGGTTATACGAAGTCCTCTTCGTTAAGTTAAGGCAAGGTTGCTATCGTTGAGAGCTACTGGATTAGTTGCTGAACATAGGTCATGGTTGGGCCGAACCAGAGTAAAAGCTATGTGTTTGCGTTGTATCTAATTTTCACTATCTCACATATTATACTTGCTTGTTATTTTTATTTCCGATGTACTCATATATTTATAGGCTTGTGTTGATTAAGTACAAATTGAGGTAACTCTCATTTAAGACTTAGGCAACATTATAGAATGATTTTATTTTATCAAATAATTTTATTATTTGTTGACAACCATATTCAACCCCCTTCTAGTGTAGTCTACCATGCACAAGATCCAACACTTGGTATCGGAGAAAGGTTAAAAGCGATGGCACCAAAATCACACACTCAGAGGGAATCAACACCATGCGACCACCACTATTCAATAGAACCAACTATGCTAGCTGAAAGGTCTGAATGAGGATGCATCTACAATCCTTAGACATTGATGTGTGGACTATCACTAAAGACCTGTACATACCACCTGCCGAGGCGGATATCAGAAAATGGTCAGCTGATAAAAAGAAGAAAGGTAATTTAAATGCCAAAGCTATGAATGTACTATTTTGTGCAGTTACAGGTGTAGAATTCAACCGTGTGTCTCAATGTTAGACCGCACACCAGATTTGGCAACCTCTTGAGGTAAGTCACGAAGGAATTGAAAAGAGAAAAGAATCGAGAGTAAATATGCTAAATTCTAAATTTGAAAGTTTTGAAATGGAAGAAGGTGAGAGTAGTAGCGATGTTAATACTCGGTTTACTAACATCACAAATGAGCTTGCAGGGTTAGGAAAGAAAATCCTGAATATGACCAGGTGATGAAGATAGTACGATCACTTCGACCAGAATGGAAGGAAAAGACCACCACCATCCGAGAAGCACACAACATGAAGACGATCACAATAGAAGAACTAATGGAAAATCTCATGGTATATGAGATAGAGCTAGAGGAAGACATGAAGATCGAATAAAAACCAAAGAAGAAGAACTTGACACTTAAAGCCAATAAAGAGAGCATGGACTCAGATTACTCAGACAAAGACGAAAGGGAAATCGCGATGATATCGGGGAAATTCAAGAAATTCCTCCAAAATAAGTTTGCTAAAAGAAAGTCTCGTTTTACTAACGAAATTCTCTGCTTTGGATGTAACAAACCTGGACATGTTCGAAGAGATTGCCCCTTAGAGAAGAATCACGATCAAGGAAAGGGCAAGGAAAATGAGAAAGAAAGAAGAAGAAGTCACAAGGAGAAAAAGTTCGTGAAGCCAAAGAAAAGGGTGTTTGTGGCCTTCGATCAAAGCGATGTTTCAAGTTTTGATGAACCATCGACATCATCCGATGCAGAAGAACAAAGAGAAGAACAAGTGCACATATGCTTCATGGCTTTAACTTCCTCAAAGGTAAGAAACTCTACACCTGCTATTTCTCTGCATCACTATAGAGACGATGACCTTCTTAGTAGCGATAGCGATAGCGATAATGATTTTAATGTAAAAGGTGCTTTTGACGAACTTTGTAATGCCCATGAAAAACTTATTAGAGAATATCATAAATTGGACAAGAAATTTAGGATGTGCAACAAGAAAAAAGATGAGATCGAAAAAGAAAATGAAGAATTGTTTAATAGAAATAAATTACTTTTGGACGAGCTTGACCTAGGAGAGATTGTGACTGCCATAAAAAGAAAATTTGACGATCTTTCAAAAATTGTGGATAAGTTCAATAAAGGAAAATGGAAGCTCGATGATATTATTGATAAATAAAAAGCTTCAGTTAGTAGAACCGTCTTAGGATATGAACAATCCAACCCTAAGCATGTAGATAAGCATTTTGGGGATGTTCATATGAAAAACATGTTCATCAAGATTTGGATCCCTAAAAATGGCTCGATCAAGTCAAAAGAAAGGTATGTAAATGATTTCATGCTTAATGTTCATTTAAATAAAAACTATATCTATGTGCATGATGGAAGTACTAAACCGTATTGGGTTTGGCTTCCATTAAAATGAAATTTTATCACGTCTAATCCCTCAGACCATAATGAAAAGGATACCAAATGTTTTGTTTACTTTTAGGTACACACAACTGAAGGGATTAGCATAAATAAACTTCGCTCAAGAATTCATCAATCACACGATTGTAGAGAAGCAAAAAAAAGCTAAAAATACGTAAGAATTATGTTTTGAATTTTATAAAATAATTGAATATGTTCAAAATTATTTTTATGTGTTAGAATATTGTTTGGATGATTAGAAATGATTCGAAACTATTTTGATGCAATTTGGATTAGTTTTGATATCAAAATCGCTCAAACTGATAGATAGCCGACTATCTAGGATGATATCCAACTGTCTGGGATTTTTTCAGTATCAAAACTGTCGAATTTCTAGTCGAAAATTAGGTTTGGACTTTGGGGGTTTTGGCATCTTAATGGGGGGTTTACCTCCTTTTTCACTCATACCCATTAAGGGGAGATAATCCTCACCCTTGATTTGATTTCTAGGGCTAGAATTCATTAGTAACATGGTAAAACCCTAAAAGTTACACATTCCCCTCATTTCAAAATCTTGCCTCCATTCTCATATTCTTCAACATCGACTCTAAAATTTCTCACTTTTGCTTAAGGAATCAAGGAATTATTGGGAGATCACTTGAAGATAGCTTCATTTCCACTTAGGTATACACTTCGTCTTTCAAAATTTCATCTTGCTTAGTTTCTTTTTCATCTTCCTAGAAACTATGGTTTGGGTAACTTCTATCAAGAAGAAGAGAATCGAAGCATCTTCATCTCAACCATTATTAGCAAGGGAAATTATCATCCCTTACCTCCAAAAGCCCGATCTAATTTCAACTTTTGATATCAACGCTCATAGAACTATCCTCCAAGAGAGGTATATGAAAATTAAATATCTTGAGAATTATTGCTTCGATACAATTTTTGAGTTTCAAGGGCCCACAGAATTGTTCTCTTACAGCAATAGGTGTAAATGCTACCCTAGATTGATAAATCCGTTTTACACCAACATGGTTGTAAACATATCCTCCAGAATTCCCAAGATATCCACTAAAGTCTTAGATTTTCCCATAGTGTTTGATACTCAATGACTAGTACTTAGACTTGGAATCCCTAGCACGGGTATACTACTTCATGAAATTGTTATGGATGACACCGATATTCTCGAGCTTATGTATCGAGAAGGTAAATTCTACAAACCAAGATTGCCCACCAGTGACCTCACACTACTTGCACGCATTCTGGCAAACATCCTATCATACAACATTAATTAGAAGGGTCGAAGCCGTTCTCTCCATGAACCAAGATAAATGCGTTTATGCTATGTTAGGTAAGATTACAGTGAACTGTGCTCAGATTATTATGTAAAACATTATCCATAGCGCCACCTCTGTAAACCCAGCACCTCCTTTCCACTATGGCCATTATCTCACCCAGATTTTCATCTCTGTCGGGATAGATGTCGATAGCAAAACACATTTCATAGAGCCTATAACTAGGTTCGATTCAGGTTCCCTCCTTAGACTGCGTCTTCAATGGGACCCTTCTAAGAACACTATTGAAGAGGAAGGAGATGGAGAAGAAGTTGAAGTTGAAGTTGAAAAGAAGCTGAAGAAAGAGAACCCTTAGAGCAGGGCCAATATTCATCCTCTATGGATATTCTCCCTTTCTTGCTTGCTTTTCAAAATGCCATTATTGCTAGGCTTGAGAAGACGGAGCTTCAACTGACCAGAACATAAGCAACATTAAGGGTGAATTGATCCAAAGGATGGACAACCTAAAGGAATCAATCACCAACCATCTTGATATATCTGCCTCAATTATGGAAGAAGTTAAAGAAGAGCTTGTAGAAATCAAGAAGGCGATGAGACATGGATGTACATCATTTGAAGTGTCAGTTGCTATGCTTATGTCCCTGTGTGGATTTTATTAGTGTGACAGATGTAGTACTTTGAAACTTTGACATTATGGGTTGTAATATTTTTTGGCTTGGAACCTATGCTACTCTTGATTGTAATATTTTAGTGACCCCTCACAATTTTGCCTTTTTGTGTGAGGAAGTCATATATGCTATGCTTATGCTTAAATTCTCATTCTAAATTCTTATGTCAAAATGTTTGAGCTTAAATTCATAATGCCACTTATGCATAAGCTTGGAGATTACAATTTTTTTCATGTCACGTATGTTAATCTCAATGCCAATCTTGGGATGATATGAATATATTGAGATTAATTTTTTAAAATGATGATGATCATGCAAGGATATTGAGACATGATTATATGCTTGCACTTAATGAATTTGTTAACACACATGCTATGTTGCACACATATTTTTTTCACACGTGGTATTATACACTTGGTATAACAAATTCTATTTATATTTTTGTATCAAGTATATTTTTCATATCACACTTTTTGATGTGACAAATGGGGATAAAATTTATAAAATAATCCATGGCGAATATTGGAATTTGGAATATTGCTTATCATCACTGTTTTATCTACCACTTGAAAAATGGAATATAATATGAATTATGCATATTTCTGCTTATTACTAACCAGCCTTGATGCAGGGGGAGTATCTTCTCCATAGCAATCATGCATCTCTGCAGGTGGAGCGTAAGTTATTTCGTTATCATATTATATTATTTATATCATTTGTTGTCATCGTCAAAAGGGAGGAGCGTGTTGAGATATTAAGACCCACCCTAGTGGATTTTGATGATGTATACAAGTGATATGGGTGCTAATGTGCTTAATTCAAGTGTGAATAGGCATTGATGAATTATTTTATAGCCATGAAGATCGAGTGTATTGAAATGCAAATGAAGGACTTAGAAGCCATGATTGGAAGTCTATTTTCGAGTCAAAAAATGGATCATATAATTGGTAAATCAAAGACTTAAGATCAAGATTAGATGGCTCAAGTCAAAGATTGAAGAATGAGTCCCTTTAGTTGTTACTTACCCTGTTCACTTACCCTGTTCACTTGTTGCACTTTTCTTTTATGCATCACAATGTTAAGCATAGTTATTCCAAAGGTTAGGTTGTGCACTCCTGCTGGACACGCTTTGACGTGCCCTCCCCATTTCCCTACAGGTATGTGGTTTTGGGGGATGTATGCCCTCAGATCATTTGTATTTGATGCAAATGATTTTTTTATGATAGATGTGGGAATTTTGCATATGATGCAACGGGAATTAAATGTGTCGTAAAATGTTTACGTATATATTTAGTATGATAAACATGTGGAAATAGTTACCTAGAAGACGGGATCATCCCGGTCTAAACGCAGGTTCAAACCGCGTCAAAAACGGACACCAAACGCACAAAATAAAGCCAAAACAGTGAAAAAAAATCAAAATTTGGCATTGCGGGTCGGGCACCCGCTTAGCGGGTGCTTCACCCGCCTAGAGGCCACAGTAGGGGTTTTAACCCAGTTTTGTGTGACAGCTGCAATTTTTGCGAAAAACTAGGGTTGGGATATGTTTGGACACTCGTTTGAGGGGTCAAACGAACTCGGAATGACATGCCTTTTCTTCCTACGCGTTTACCGTTCAACCCTCTTCGATTTGATAGGTTGTATCACTTGCGAAGCTCAACGGTGAGGGAGGAAAAATTCGCTAAAGTTTGCCTTTTGTGGAAGGCAAACTTTAATTTATTTTTTCTCCAAAACTTTTAGTCCCACATCGGATATGGAGTGAAGGGAAGGGGTCAACCACCTATATAAATAGGGGTCTACCCCTTACTTGAAACTCGTTCCAAGCTCCATATCTGAGTAGCTCCATTAAACATGAGTAAGCCCGGATCTGAGCTTAAATTAAATATTCTCTTTCTTCCTAAATTTCTTCCTTGATCCTGTTTGGGCTCTAGCAAAGCAACGAAGGAGCTCGGATCGGATCCGAAGTCTTGACAGAGGATCCACTCAAGGTAAAATCTTCTTCGGTGCGTGGTTAGCTCGACGACAACAGTGTTGCTTACCTCAGGACATGGTGTAGTTCAGAAAGCAGTTTGGCTCGGAACGAGGTGCGGCTTGAGACGCGGTTCGGCTTGGGAGAAGTGGTGTGTGGGCCAAAGAAATGTTGCTGAAAACGACGCTTCGTATTCTGCAGAAACGAAGTAAAAGGTATGTAGTTTAAATAACATGCGTTTATAAATTGCAACTGTTAGATAGATCTATCCTTAGGCGTTGGTCAGACCCAACCCCGGGATAGTAGAGATCTTGGCTAGGGTTTGTTCCCTTTAGGGCTTAGACTTAAAATTGTAAGTGCTATTTTTCTGCTGCTATTTTCTTTTCGTCGTCCGGCCAACTTAGGTTGGACGTCGATTTTATGGCCCTAAGGACCCGTAAACCCATAAAGTGGTATCAGAGTCATCGGTCTACTTTGATCTATAGATTTGCAATTTATAAAATTGTATATGATACAACATGCTTCTACATCAGATGGAGGGATTAATTTAAACTTTAAAAATGTCCTTTTTAAAGCAACAGTTTTATTTCAAAAATTGTTTTTTTTGAAAATTAGATTTAATTTTATTTTAAAATTAAATATTTAAAATTATGTGATAATTTTTGGATGTAACTGAAACTTATGCGATAAATTTTAGGTTGCATGTTAAGCTAGAAAATTTTATGAGATAAATTTTTATTGCTTTATTATGCCATGCTAAATTGTTTAGTTAATGTTTTTAATGGTTATATTAGTTAATTTTGATTATGTGATAATTCAAGAAGGACTATTAGGATAGCCATTAAAAACTTCCAGAAAAATTATGAGATAGTTTTTGGACATGCTATGATTTAAAAAGTGTTGCAACAAATTAAATTCCTGTTTAGGGTAATCCTCTCCTAATTATAATTTTAATTGTTCTAATAATTATTTCGAACAAAATGCTACGATTTAAAATTGTTGCAACTTGAATTTTAAAATGCATAATACATGATTAGGATAGCACCTTAAAAATCCTTATAGTTGATAAGGACATTAATAAAAGTTATTAACCAATTCTAATAATTTCGAATTTTAGGATTCAACTAGTTGATAAGATTAACTAGTTTTAGTGAAGCGAATTCTAATCGTTCAGGACACATATGAATTATAAGTTTCCTTCAATGGACCATGATCCGGTCTAGTGTGTTTTAACTAGTGTTGAAGATCACCATAGCTTGACTTGGGATAGTGATCCTGGCCTAGTCAAATCCCTGGTCGTGTTCTGCTGGACTTCAAGGATGCGAATTATGATTATGTGACATCGTCGATTATATCTAGTCAATTACATTAAAAATCTTCTTTAAGGTTAGCCGTAACCCTCTTTATTTTAGAGGTTGGTAACTATAGGTTCTATGTTATAATTGTTGAGCACACTCAAGCTATGTCATAGCTACTTTATGAAAACCAACTTCTCAATATATGAGATGTAGTCTAGACTTAACCCAAACCATCGCGTCGTGCCCATACACTGAGCGCCGGCATAAGTTAGGCTAGACACGAAAACAAGGGTCCGACTAGACTAATCATTGTGATTTGGATGAGCACACTCATGATCACAAGTGGGTATGGGTAAAAACCAAAAAGGGAATCATATATGATATGATTGATGAAGAGTCATCTACCAATCGCAGAGTCAAGCAATTTGTTGAGCACACTCAAGATTGTGAGGCTCAAGGTGATTGGATCTCTTTCCAATTAAATTTAATTAAATCGTTCATTATTATGGCTAAAAATGATCGCAAAAATAGTATGAGTGCATAGTTAGATAAAAGCCATTCTATCTATATTTAAAATTGAACGTATGCTAAACCAGGATAGTTTTGTGTTTACCGATGGAATCAAAGTATGATAATATCCTAAGAGTATAAGTTAACTGGTCCAAATGATTGGTTAATAGAATATCAACTCAAATTCTAATTGATATTCATTGACATTAAAATGACTTTCTTAAGAACATGCTTAAGGACAATGATTTCCTTAAGCACTAGGTCCAACAAAATAAATGAATGCTACCTGTCACTCGCCTCAATGAGGGGTAGCTTGAACATACTGATGTTTAAAGCATGTTTCTCCATACAATTGTTGAGTCAAGCCAAGGTTGTATGGAAAACGGTTTCGATTCGTAAGGTTCGAAAATTCGATCAAATTGTTTGAATCGAAGATGAGTGCATGAGTGGTGCAAGATTATGTATCCCAACCGGATCTTGAGACGAGCAACTTGTTGAGCACACTCAAGGTTGCAAAGCTCAAGCGTTTGGATACATGAGATGTTTGCACAGCTATTATTTGTGTTGAGATGCGTAATATCTAAATGAGATTTAGAAAAGGAAGAAGGAATTAAGGAAAGTCAATTGAGAAAGAAAGGTTTATCTATCATTAGTAAATGCAAAAGTAGGAGGGACTGAAAATGTGACATATTTGATGTCACGACTTCAGGATAATCGTAATACAAAATAGATTGTCATATGTGTTAAAAAAGGAGCAATTGTTGTTTCTTGGACCATAGAGGACGTCTAACAATTTGGCGAATGTCGTCGCATTGCTTCTGAAGCAATGAGTAATTTGTATAACGATAATGTATTAAATGTTAATACATGAATACGCAAGATAACAGCAAAACTTATATGGCTAAATAGACTAGGCTGTACCAAAGCGACTAAGCTTCACAAGTCACATAAAGAGTGGTCTGACCTCTCGTATTATGAAGTCAATAGACACTTGTGAATCTTGTCTCAAAGGTATGATGGCTAAAATTCCATCTGTATGACAGTGGGAGAATGAGTTGGTGAACTCGTAGTCTAGTACATACGGATGTACCCGGACCCAAGTCTAAGTTAGCTAGGATAAGTTGTTCCTATTTTATTACGACACGTGTTCTTGCTGAAACACAAGTCAGATAAAATATATAACACAATGAAAGAAGTATGTAAACTGCTTCGATCAGATTGAAGAGTCGAATACTTAACTATATAATTCTTACGTAATTAAAATAAAATGTGATTTTCTCTCAGGTCGAGTCTATTAACACATCGGTGTGTTAGAGAGCATGAATCACACTTTGTTAGACATGGTGTGATGCATGGCAAGTGGCTCTGAGTTACAATCCTCCCTCTGGGTCAAGTCCCAGATAGTAATGCCTAGGTTCTTGATAAGGTTCTATGAGGACTTTATTAATAAGATATTCATTAAATCAATCGTTAGGAAGTTAAAGGATTACTCGAGTCTCGTAAGACGATAAGTCGAGTAAAGCATCATAGTTCTTGAGGACTTAGTCAAGTTCTAAGATGCCATTCGGAATAGTGACTCTAAGAAATGGCTTGATGCAATTCGAAAAGGGTCCATGCACGTAAATGAAGTATGGACTTTAGTTTACGTGCCCAATGAAAGAGTTTCTTATTGGCTGCAAGTAAATCTTCAAGACAAAAGATTGGAGAAGAAAAAATAGTGAAGTACAACTTATGTTGGTTGAGAACGGTTATCATCCTAACTCCTATTAACGGATTATGATGAAACTTTCTCGCCAGCAGATGTGTACAGATCTATTCGGATCGAACTCGATGCAAATGCTCATGATGACCATGAAAACTGGAGCTCTGTTTTCTAAATGTGATTTAGAAGAACGAACTTATATGAATCGGCCAAAGAGTTTTCAAGGTCAGTGGGAGCGAATATAAAACATGTGAGGCATCAAGGAGCCGTAACACATGGTTTGACAAAGTGGTAAAGAGTTTGACACTTTATCAGAAATGATTATGAACTGACTAAATAACCAATAAGCTTATTTGGATTATTCTCGTAAGGTACGATGAGCTGGATGAGATCCCGGAAAGACATTACTTATGGATTCCAAGAGACCAAAGGAATTATTTGGATGAGATTCAATTATGTGGTCTAACATGTACATAGAAACCCCTTAAGTCTATACGGTATATGGTTTAGCAGATTCACTCACGAAGGCTTTGTCACATAAAGTCTATAAAGACTTATGTGTAAATGTATAACTGCCAGTATTGTGTTTTACATCTTAGTCGTTCCCCTCTTAGTCGTACTTTTGCGTACATGTTATATTTATTGCGTATCAGTATTTTTGTAGCTTAGCATATCTATCTTTCGTATTTATGTAAATAAGTATCCCTACACGTTAATCGCTTATAACTTAATTTAACTATCATACTTTCTTTTGAACTTGAAATTTAAATTCAAATTATTTCCTAAATGAGAAATGAGACTTTTTGCTCATCCTCATTAATCCCCCAAATCTCACCTCTAATTACTATTTAATTTCTTTCTTCCTTTTCAATTATGTTTTATAAGTTTCCTTTTTATCCCAAAATTTTAGCAACTAAACCCTATGGGCCTCTAGCCCTCAGCCGCACGCAGGATGCCCAGGCCCCCTAGCATTTCAAAAGCCCTACTCTCTCTCTCTATTATATTATATTAAACCCTAGAAGCCTACGGTTTCTATTGTACTGAGCCGCACAAAACAAAGCACAGTCCCATTTCTTTTAAAAACCTACACTAGTCTCTACCCCTATCTCCCTAACAGGCCGAAAACCCTAGAGCAGCTCTCTTCATTTTGTTCTTCTCTTTCCATCAAACCCTATCTCCCCTACAACCCATGCACCAAGCCACCGGCCACCCTATATCCCCTGCAACCCACGCACATCACCCCCCCCCCCCCCCCCCGCGCGCAAGAAGAGCAAGCCGTACCCCTCAGGCTGCCGCCGGCCTCCTTCTCCTCACTACCGACGGCCTCCCTTGCTCCACCTCCACGCAAACATCAGCCCGCCGAATTCTTCTCCCCGACCAGCCCTCCTCCTGTCTACACAGCCCACAGCCAGCCAAGTCCCACCTAAGCAGCCTTCTTTTCCTCCCCGTGGCCACCCTTGTTGCCGGAGATCCCTCTGGCCAGTTTCCCTTGCTGATCACCTCGCCGTCAGCATTGCTGCACCCCTCGCAGCCTCCCGACGTCGTTGCACCCCCCACAGATTTGATGCTCAGACCTTCAGTCGTTTCCATTGCCACTTCCTGTCGCTGACCTAGCAGCAAGCCTCCGTCATTGCTGATCTTGACGCAGTTGTTCCCTCGCTCCTTGCCGATGCCCTCGCTATCGTCCTCGCCGCTTCGCTGCGCCACCTACAGTCGAAGCGATCCCAAGCCGACTTTCTTTACTGTGCTAGCCACAGTCGAGGAACCGGAGGCGATGAGATCCAGCACAATTTCAGATCCGACGTCAGATCCGTGTGCGTTCGTCGTACTAGGTTGGTTCCCCTCGCTCGTAGTAACCCATACCAGACATCACTAACACCTAACTAAAAATCGAAAACTAAACGCTAAATTTACTTTTACTCACCATTAAACTGTTGTAACAACTAGGACCGACGATCGGATTATATTGACTGTGCATATAGGATAGAATCGTCGAGAGAACCGTAGAACAAGTTTGGTCGTATGAACACGTGTTTTGGGACTGTTAGGATAGCCACGCTTAACTTATAAACAAACCATAATAGGACTTCTAAAAATGCGCCCTGACACCGTCCCCTTAATTTATTACAGCAAACCATACCGACATGCTTCCTGTGACGAGACGCTCCCGACAGACGTACTTCTTGCCACTTCAGGCAAGTGTTTCCACTTGCGTAGTTACGGCCACGTTTTGGGCCATTACTTGCTTAGTTTGTAAATTGTTGAACAAGAGAATCAGATGTGAAATGATAGCGTCTGGTACACCCTTATGACGGCCTAGACTTGATGACGAAGTCTAGATATAAACTGCTATAACTGCCATGCTAGGAACAATCTATGTGTGTGCACGTGTGGACCCCATAGAATGAAGAGAACACACATTACCTTTGTCATGTCATGTAACATCATTCTTGAAATGTTTTGCACAACCTGTGGGAAATAGGGCACTCTCCAAGATAGAGAGAGTGATCCCTTGTCTGGAATACACAACTTGCGGGGAATGGGGCACTCTCCAAGATAGAGAGAGTGATCCCTTGTCTAGAATACACAACCTACGGGGAATAGGGCACTCTCCAAGATAGAGAGAGTGATCCCTTGTCTGGAATACAAAACCTGCGGGGAATAGGGCACTCTCCAAGGTAGAGAGAGTGATCCCTTGTCTGGTCTTGTCTTGTGCATGGGTTTGGGGTAGGGTTGAGCAGTCACATGGTTTAGAGGGTAAGGCCGCCCTCTAATCGTAAGGCGTGAACACTTTTCTTGACACACACGTCTGGTTTTGTCTTGTCTCGTAGCCGATAGCACACGCTATGGCCATTGCCATGTCATGTTTATTTTCTTGCACCGTCTTTACTTTCCTATCATGCTATTAAAATGTCATGTTGTTGCATCTTATAACTTGTCATGTAAAGAACATTTAAATATCAGCTTTTAAATTACATGCACTTTGCAGTAGAGTCGTCTTACCTTTACTTGTAGACTCTGCCTGACATACAACTCCTTTCTCTTGGGTGTTTGTATGTCAGGTACTGAGACAGAGTTTGTAGACCAGGAGGCAATACGTGAGGACCCGGAACAGGTGTACGTTGCTCAGGAGTACGATCCGGACGAGGACCAGTACTAGAGTTCTCCGTCCGTTGCTGATTTGGAGTTATAGCTTTCTAGTTGGGTGGGTGGCACCATTTTGCTTTCTGTTTTAGGTTGGGTGCGTAGCACCATTAGTTTCCTTTTTAGTTGTAGTCATGCGAGGTTTTCTTTATTAGACTTCTTGTACTTGCTGGATTGTTATCTTATGAATGAATGTTGTTCCTTTTAGTACTATTATTCTTCTGAACTTTAAATGCAAGAACTTGTACTTCGTTTGGTGTACCTCTATAAACGCTTATTGGGTCCGAGCTTCACAGCTCCGGCCCATGCAGACCTTCGCTACGTCCTCGCTCCCGTATTATAGGAAGCGGGACGTGACAAGTTTTTGTGGTGGCCCAAGCAGATCTGTGCAAAAGTTCAGAACAATAAAAGTACTCGCACTCATTTACTATCTAGTTTAACATGTGCAAGTCTAAATTGAGTTTTCTGTGTCAACAGGATGGCAGGAAAATGCAATACCCGAGCCGGACCTCAGCTGATGGGGCCATGTAAGGTCAAAATGGTGAATTCCGTCGATTTCTGGGCATCATGAGGGAGATGCTGGACGTTCAGCATCAGTTGGTTGAGCAGACACATCAGGCTGCTCGTACTGCCTGTAGGAACCTGTCAAAACAGCGTTAGGATCGATAAATGAAGTTGAGACTTACGCTTGCGTATGCGGAACGGTAGTCTCGGAACTTCACCTTCGGATTCGCCACGATGGATCGAGTCTTCTCACGAACGGAGTAAGGCTACTAAATCCACAATCTAAATCTCTACTTTTAGATTAAGAACTTGGATAAAGAGAGAGAAAGGATTTCGGCAGAGCTTCGCTAGAATGAAATGCAAGGCAAGAATACCATGCAAAAGTGTAAGTAAATGGCTAAGCCTTGGGTCTTATTTATAGCCCCCAAGGTAGTTATTTTAGGAGTAATTGTTCCTTTGGAACAATTTAACTAAAGTGTACCATCATACATGGCACATTATAAGCTTAAGTTGTACCATATGCATGGTACAACATAAGCTTAAGATATTCCCCCTTTATTAGCCATATGTCGCATGCACTTATGCACATATAATGTGACTTTCCCACTAATCTAGAGATCCTCTCCGCAAGGGAACAGATTCCCTTTGCACACGACTTCGTGTACGCGACGTTCGAGGTCCGTATTCCATCGTACATCCCCTACAAGGGTGTACAAACGTCATCCATATCCAACATCTCCCACTCACACTTGAGGGGATTGTAAGAGAACGTCTTTCTCTTAGTTCTTTCATCTATCATACCGAGAAATAGACCGTGCGACCGTCATGCACGTAGAGTCTGTTGTTGTGCACTTGTTAGAGATACACAATGACCTCGAAGGTGCAAAGTTGAGTAGTTCAACGCATGCTTTACCCTAGATTATTTCTTCACATTTCTTATACTTTATATTCAACAATTGAATCCCATCTGGATCACAATTGGCTGGCCAGCTTTGAATCATTAAAGTCCAAATGCGAATATGAAATCAATCTTCCTCTTCTTGTGAACCTTCTGATCTTGACTCGATTTGCTTTTCTAACGTGCCCCGCCGAGCCGAATTATCATAGCCCATTAGCAACACGCTAAGATAGCGATCATCTCGTCAAATCTAAAGGAACCAATTGGAGTCCTTGAGGGTAAGAGTTAAGACCCATATGGCCTTTGAGTCTCATATAATAGCAAACACTATTGCTACTAACTCAGTGGTCGAAATGCATACGTGGTATGAACAGGTATTACAACATCACTCCTTTCCCAGGGAGAGTATGTCTTAATGATGTTGTACGGATGAAAGATCAGACACCACAGTGCCTATCTTTTGAGTCCCCTTACTACCCATGAAATATTCCCGGACTCTCATCCTGCATAAGACAGATAGGATTTAAAAAATCCTATGAGATCTCTTTTAAATATCCTTGTGATACAGATCTCAGATCTTTTGTAAGCATCCATATGATGCAGATCTTTCATTCGACTATCTTATTTAAGTCACGACTCTAAATCATTTGTCTAATGATTTTGACTTTAAACTAGTCTCATCTCTATCTTATCCATCTGATAAGATAAGGCGGTTGCTCATGTGAGAGAGCCAACCTTAATCTGTCCGACATACACACAATAAAATAGCTGAGACTTAAACACAAATGTATATAAAATCATTTGTAAGAAACTTGTATGCAATATATAAAAAAAACTTCTTCTTTTTATTAAACTTTGATCTTCTATAGACATGGGAAATATTACATGATACAGCTCAGCACCTACGCATTCCCATAGATGATAAGTGTTTGAAGAACACATCTCTGGGGATCGCCTTAGTAAGGGGATCCGCTATCATCTTATGCGTGGATATGTATCCTATGTCTACTTCCTTCCGTTTGTCATAGTCCTTCACAAACTTGAATCGAATATCAATGTGTTTGGTCTTATAATGAAATTTAGGATCTTTGACATAGGCAATCGAAGCTTGACTATCACTGTATATAGGAACAGTGCTCGAGTCAGTGGCATCCGTCAGCCTGTCTAAGAATTTCCTAAGCCAAACAGCTTCTTGGACCGCCATGCTGAATGCTACAAATTCGGCTTCCATGGTTGATAGGGCGATGCAGGTTTGCTTCTTGCTGCTCCAGGATATTGCACCATTCCCGAGCAAGAAAACAAAGCCTGAGGTAGATCTTCGCTCGTCGAGATCACCTGCCCAATCAGCATCGGTATAGCCTTCGAGTCTCAAGGTATTGCCTTGATAGCACAACGCATAGTCCGCAGTCCCTTTGAGGTACCTTAATATCCTCTTCACCGCTTTCCAGTGTGCCTGTCCTGGGTTGGATTGGTAACGGCTTACCATACCAACAGCATAGCAAATGTCCGGTCTGGTACACATCATGGTGTACATCAGACTCCCGACAGCACTGGAGTATGGAACCTTTTCCATAGCTTTCTTTTCTTTTGGATCTTTGGGACACATTTCCAAACATAGACCCTCGCCTTTGCTTATTGGAGTATCAATTGGCTTGCAGTCCTGCATATTAAACCATTCTAAAACTTTCTTTATATATGTTTCTTGAGAGAGAGAGAAAGAAGTTTCTTGGAACGATTCCTTGAGATCTTAACCCCAAGGATATATGCAGCTTCACCCATGTCTTTCATCTCAAAGACGGATGAAAGCCAAGCTTTGATATCCATGATAAGACGCTTATCATTTCCGGCTATAAGTATGTCATCTACATAAAGAGACATAATTACATACTTGTTCTTAATCCTCTTAATGTATACACAGTTGTCTTCGTCGAGCATGGAGAAACCATACGACAAAACGACTTCTTGAAAGCGCATATACCACTGCCTTGAGGATTGTTTAAGACCATATATGGATTTACGAAGTTTACAAACCTTATGTTTGTTTTCTTCTTGTACGAACCCGTTTGGTTGTTCCATGTAGATCTCCTCATCTAGTTCTCCGTTAAAAAAACAGTCTTTACATCCATCTGATGTAACTCGAGGTCCAAACAAGCCACCATTACCAGAATTAAGCGAATGGAGGTAAAACGCACGACATGAGAGAAAGTCTCTTCGTAGTCTATTCCTTCCTGTTGCGTGAAACCTTTCGCAACAAGGCGAGCTTTATATTTCTCGATGGAGCCATCAGCCTTATGCTTGATTTTGAGAACCCACTTGTTCCCAATGGCTCTACGTCCCTTAGGTAAATCAACCAAGTCCCAGACTTGGTTTGTTTTCATGGATTGAAGTTCTTCTTCCATCGCCGCTATCCATTTATCTTTAGCAGGGCATGTGACGGCATGTTTGAAATTTACAGGTTCGTCATCATCTTGTAGTAATGTCATGAATGTTTGAGGAAATTCATCCTCAAATCTCAGAGGTGGTAGCCTCGTTCGATTACTACGTCTTGCTTGAGTTTGATCACTCCCACTTGGAATGACATCACTCCCACTTGGAATAACATCATTCCCACTCGGAATAGGATTGGTATCTTTAGTATCATCCATAGGTGAAGTATGAGGGTCATTTTCCTCTTCACCAAGAATTCTCCCACTCGAACGTTCCGATCCTTCTTGATCCCAAGTCTCAAACAAGGATAAGTCTTGACTTATCTCACCCTGTCTTGGAAACTCGTTTTCCAAGAAGACAACATTCCTCGATTCGAATTCTATTAGACCCCCATTGTCCTCTTGACCGACGAAAACATATCCTTTGGAGTTTTCAGCGTATCGGATGAAGATACACTTCCTCCCACGTGGCCCAAGTTTGCCATATTTGTGAGAGGATAAATGTGCGTAAGAGGCACAACCCCAAGGTTTTAGAATGCTTAAGTCTGGAGTTCTATTGTTCCACAACTCAAAAGGAGTAGAACTTACCGACTTCGAGGGTACACGGTTTAAGATGAATGCTGCCGTCAATAATGCATCACCCCAAAAGGTGATGGGCAAATTTGCCTGAGACATCATTGATTGGACCATTTCCATCAATTTCATATTTCTTCTTTCCGCAACACCGTTTTGTTGCGGAGTATAAGGCATAGTTATTTGATGAACTATGCCTTTTTCATCACAGAGTTCCTTAAAACTCGTTGATTGATATTCTCCACCCCGATCGGTTCGCAAGACCTTTATCTTGCGATCTAGTTGATTTTCCACTAAACTCATATAGTTTTTGAAGCAAGATAAAGCTTCATGTTTGTGGGAAATCAAATAAATGTGACCGAAACGGGTGAAGTCATCAATGAAGGTGATGAAATAGGACTTCCTGCGTCTTGTCTTAACATTCATTGGACCGCAAATGTCCGAATGGATAAGCTGTAATGGAACTTCGGCCCTTGTGCCAGTTCCAAACGGCTTGCGACAAGTTTTCCCTACAAGACAATATTCGCAAGTTGACATTTCAACTTTTGAAACATTAGATAGCAAGCCACTTTTGGCAAGTCTATCCATTCTAGTTGGTCCAATGTGACCAAGTCTTGCATGCCAACAAATGATCTCAGATTCAGAATTAGAAGCATTTGTCAAATGGAAACTTTCATTAATAGAAGAAGAATCATCATACATAGTGTTTAAAACAATCAATCCATTACAAACATTACCCGACCCAACTAAAGAACTATTACAAACAAGGTCAACATTTTGTTCATAGAACCTCCATTCATAACCTAAAGACATTAACATGGCCACGGATACGATATTCCTTCGAATATCTGGAGCAAAGAGGACGTCGTGCAATAATAGAGTCCGGCCGTTGTCGAGAACTAGCTTGCATGTTCCGACGCCCTTGACTTCAACATGAGTGTTGTTGCCGACGTATATCCACTTTGTTCCTTGAGTTATCCTTTGATAATCTACGAAGAACCTTCTGTCCTTCGCTACGTGGTATGTGGCCCCTGAATCAATCAACCAAAAATAGTTAGATTCAGCAAGAAACATGGAACTAGAAACACATATGTAACTAGCCCTACAAGTTACCTTATCACTTCCATCCGTACACGTACGGGCGAAGTGACCGTACTTGTTGCACTTAAAGCACTTTTCTTTGAGGTTTCCGGTTCTTGCTTTCGTTCGTTCATAAACCTTAAGCGTTTATCCTTCCGCTTCTTTCCTCCATGTGAGGAACTAGCGGCCATGTGCACTTCGGCACTAGGTTTTGCGGCTTGAATCCGCTCTTCCTCGAGTTCGAGGTGTTTGGATACATCGCTTAAAGTTTTAATGCACTCATTATGAGTGAGGTGCATTTTCATGTTATCCCAGCTATCTGGGAGTGAACGAATGACTGCTTGGATCTGCTGTTCGTCAGACAGCGTAAGACCCGCATCCTTCAATTCAGCTATGAGATTCGCCATGTGGCGGAGATGCTTTTTCATAGATTGATCTCGCCGCATTTTGTACGAATCAAATTGAATATTTAAGGAGCAGAGTTTGGTGACCGAAGTTCCACCAAACTTTATTTCTAGCCCAGACCATATGTCTTTGGCTAGGTCGAATTCCCGAAATAGACGCATTATGTCATTGTCCATTGCGGACAATAACGTAATACGTGCTATTTTGTTCTTTCGAGTCCAAGTCTCATAAGCTTCTCGGTCCCTCTTGTGTTGGGCCGTATTGCCCAACTCAGGTTCTTCCATTACGTTTTGGAGTGTTTCAAGCACATCTTGCTCCTCCAAAACATATTGGATTTTTATTGACCAAAGTTTATAATTGTCGCCGTTGAGCTTCTCACCTTTGTTAAGCTCGGCGACAATGTTCTTAGAAGCGGTAGACATATTCGAATCAAAAAAACTGCAAAGAAAATGAAAACCACGATCAAAATTCTATGCATAAAGTTTCGATTCTTTAAACACTTGATAAGTTCCTTGGATGCGCTGAAATGTTACTCTAGAATCGAGAAGTTCACTACGTTCCCAACTACCATCTAGAAGTAACTTTCAAAGTATCCCTCTTACTTATCTCATGTAAAAAGAAATCAGAAATGATACCTGTATGGTACCAGCAGCGGAAAAATACTTTTGAAAAACATATCTTTCAAAATGGAATAGGTGAGAGTTTGCGCAAAGAATTTTAGCGCAACAATTGCCAAGCCAAGAGACCTGTTCTACACACCCATGGGTTAGATAACCATGGCCGGATCGTGGTAGGACTTGGAATTCTAAATTGCGCTATCCCGATTAAGGACGGGACATAACCTATTTGAAAACATCTTTTTCAAAAAATTTGAAATACATTGGCTAATCTCCGTAGAGTAGAGCACAACGTCATAAGTACATTGGCTAATCTCCGTAGAGTAGAGCACAACGTCATAAGTATATTGGCTAATCTCAGTAGAGTAGAGCACAATGACATGGCTAATCTCGCATGAAGTAGAGCACTACGGCTAATCTTCAAGGAGTAGAGCCCAAGAGAAAAAAAACTTTATAAAATAAGAGCAGACGACTGTCGTTAGCCCCGTATGGGCTAGTCGGCACATTCGTGTTTGACCAAGGCCTTTTGACACCCCGTATGGGCTAGTCGGCAAGTTCATGATCGACCAAGACCTTTTGCCGGATTGGTCGACCAAAACACCCAAATTGGTCGACCAAAAATTGGTCTACATCACTCCCGGCCAGGGCCCCTGCCCTGGCCGAGGCTGGCCAAGGGCCGGCCAAGGGCCTCTGCCCTGGCCGAGGCCGGCCAGAGGCCACTGGCCGCTCGGCCAGGGCCTCTGCCCTGGCCGAGACTGGCCAGTGCCGGCCCTGGCTCCTGCCAAGGTCAGCCAGGCCGGCCAGGCCGGCCCCTGGCCTTGGCCGAGGCCGGCCAGGGCCCCCTGGCCCTGGCCTGGCCTCGGCCTGGCCTGGCCTTGGCCACGGCCAGGGCCCCCTGGCCGTGGCCGAGGCCGGCCACTGCCGGCCTGGCCATGGCCGGCCATGGCTTGGCCATGGCCGGTCATGGCCAAGGCCATTTTGGCATTGGCCGGCCATGGCCCATATGGCCATGGCCGGCCACCCCCTTTGAATGGGGTTGCCGCACACCCCGCCGGAGGGGTGGCCGTAGTGGTTATTGGCCGTAGCCAACCCCCTCCGCATGGGGAAGGGGGTGCATGGCCTTCATAGCCCATTTGGCCATGGTGCACATGCACCAAAATTCATCTTCTCCGATGGAGATAACTACCATCATCTTCCTCGATGAAGCACCCGTTCGTCGATGAAGCACCCTTTCGTCGAGAAAGTAGTTATTTTCTAATGGCCGTGTGCCAAAAATGAAAAATAACATACTTTAAAGTTCGTAAACTACACGCTCCATATGAAGAGAGTTCACATTCCCTATGAATGGAGACTCGGCATCCATGAAGAGTGCGAGCTTGACGACGTGAACGGTCGGTTCTTCCCGTCACAGAGAGTTCCTGCCATATCCGTAATGACAGAAGACCCTAACATGAAAAGAACAACCGATGTGTTCTCTCTGTCACGAAGCGTTCCTACCATATCCGTAATGGTAGGATACCCATTCGTGAAAAAGACAACGCCTCATTCATCGGTTCGACGGGGCGGCGGTTTGACCGGGGCGAACCCGTATGGCTCTGATACCAATGTAGGAACCTGTCAAAACAGCGTTAGGATCGATAAATGAAGTTGAGACTTACGCTTGCGTATGCGGCACGGTAGTCTCGGAACTTCGCCTTCGGATTCACCACGACGGATCGAGTCTTCTCACGAACGGAGTAAGGCTACTAAATCCACAATATAAATCTCTACTTTTAGATTAAGAATTTGGATAAAGAGAGAGGAAGGATTTCGGCAGAGCTTCGCTAGAATGAAATGCAAGGCAAGAATACCATGCAAAAGTGTAAGTAAATGGCTAAGCCTTGGGTCTTATTTATAGCCCCCAAGGTAGTTATTTTAGGAGTAATTGTTCCTTTGGAACAATTTAACTAAAGTGTACCATCATACATGGCACATTATAAGCTTAAGTTGTACCATATGCATGGTACAACATAAGCTTAAGATATTCCCCCTTTATTAGCCATATGTCGCATGCACTTATGCACATATAATGCGACTTTCCCACTAATCTAGAGATCCTCTCCGCAAGGGAACAGCTTCCCTTTGCACACGACTTCGTGTACGCGACGTTCGAGGTCCGTATTCCCTCGTACATCCCCTACAAGGGTGTACAAACGTCATCCATATCCAACACTGCCCAGGCTGCTCGTGCTGCACCACCATCGCCACCACCGCCGGTACCTCGAGCTGTACTTGGAGTGAATCAGTTTAATGAGATACAGCCGAGGACCTTTTCTGGAAGGAATGGACCACTGGATGCTGACGAGTGGATCCAGAGCACTGAGGATAAATTGATAGCTGCCAAGATACCTGAGGAGACCAAGGTGGAAGTAACGAAGCTGTAGTTGACCGATAACGCAAGGAATTGGTGGCGCTTAGAGGAGAAGCGTCTGCAGAAGCCAGTTGAGTGGAGCACCTTCATATCCATGTTCAAGGTGAAATATTTCCCTGAGGGTGCGAAGAGGGAGCTCTTGCAGCGGTTTGTGAATCGGACACATTGGAGTATGTCAGTGGATGAGTATGATGCAGAGTTTGAGATGCTGAGCCGTTTTGCCCTGCACATGGTCAAGAAAGAGGAGAACCGAGCTAATCAGTTTCGCCAGGGGCTGCACCCCAAGATTCAGGCTTCTATAACTTCGACGGACTTGACTAATATGGAGGCTATACTGAACACAACCAGGAATCATGAGACTGTGGTGAAACTACCTAATCCTCCTGCTGGTGGAGGAAAGCGACCGATGGAGCAGTACAGGCCAGCATCTAGGCCTGCTATGAGGCCCAATCAGACCGTGCCTCTCTAGAGGCCAGGAGCACCTGCACAGGGTCAGGACAGAGATCCTTACCATTTCTGTGGCAAGCTGGGGCATCAACAGAGAAATTGCAGGAGGAAGCTGGGTTTGTGTCTGGTGTGCGGAGCTGCTACACACGTTGCTAAAGATTGCCCGAACTTTCGCCATGCTGTGGACAGAGCACCAGCCCCAGTGTAGCATGGAGCGCCAGCACCTATTCAGAGAGGATCTATTGTTCGTAGACCCCCTTTGGTACCACATGAGCAGGTTTACCAGCAAGCAGTGCCACCTCGAAGGCCAGCGTATACCATGACAGCCGTGGAGGCTGAGGACGTGGATGTCGTCATTGCAGGTAATCTCTTAGAACTAGTCTTTCTTATTATAGTATAGTTCATACTTGTCTGCATGTGTTTGTATGACCCTTATTTGACCTTAGTTAATACCTATTTATCTTAGGCACCATCTTAGTGTCATCTCGTCCGTCACTAACTTTGTTCGACTCCGGTGCATCTATGTGCATCATAACCCGGAGATTCATAACAGAGCACTTCATTCCCACCCATACACTTCTAAGGTGCTGGGATATCACTACAGGGAATGGAGTGGTGATGGTTAATTTGGGATGCTGATCGATTCCGTTGGTGATCAGTGGACACGAACTCTATGTCGACTTCATTGTCCATGACCTACCGCATTTTGATGTTGTTCTTGGCATCGATTGGGTGGGAGATTTCCATGCTTCGATCGATTGTCACAGTAAGAAAGTGGTGTTCAGTATATCAGGCAACCAAGAGTTCGAGTTTCACAGCAGAGAACGATCGCTTGGGCCCATTAGATTTCAGGCCAAGCCGAAGGAGTCGATCATTGTCACCTTACAGATGGAGACTAGTAGACCAGCAGTCGTCAGAGACTTCAACGACGTCTCCCCTGCAGATATTTCAGGGTTGCCACCTGACAGAGCTTTGGAGTTCAGCATAGACCTTATGCCGGGGGTGCAACCTATTTCAAAGGCGTCGTATCGAATGGCTCCTGCAGAGCTTGAGGAGCTGAGGAAGCAGTTGGACAAACTGTTGCAGAAGGGATTCATACATCGTAATGTGTCATCTTGGGGTGCACCAGTCCTATTGGTGAAGAAGAAGGATGGATCCTGCAGGATGTGTGTGGACTACAGAGGACTGAATGCAGTGACTGTGAAGAACAAGTATCCGTTGCCCCGCATTGATGACATATTTGACCAGCTCGGTGGTTCGAGATTTTTCTCGAAACTGGATTTGAGGAGCGGATACCATAAGCTGAAGGTGAAGAAGGATGACATTCCAAAGACGGCATTCAGGACAAAGTACGAACACTACGAGGTTGTGGTCATGCCTTTCGGCGTGACCAACGCTCCCGCAGTGTTCATGAACTTAATAAATTTGATCTTCTATGACTTTCTGGGTAAGTTCGTCGTTATCTTTATTGACGACATTCTTATATACTCAAGGTCTGAGGAGGAGCACAGCCGACATCTGAGGATAGTATTGGAGACACTGAGGCGTCATCAACTTTATGCCAAGTATAGTAAGTACAAGTTCTCGTTAGACAGAGTCGCATTTCTGGGACACGTGGTGTCTGGTTATGGCATATCGGTAGATCCAGAGAAGGTCAGAGCAGTCAGCGAGTGGCCAATGCCGCAGTCAACATCAGATATCAGGAGCTTTCTTGGATTAACTGGCTACTACCGTAGGATCATTAAGGATTTTTTGAGGATTGCGGAGCCGATGACGAAGCTGACAAGGAAGGACATGAAGTTTATTGGTCAGAGGATTATGAGAAGGCTTTCAGTATTTTGAAGGAAAGATTGACCATAGCACCGGTTTTGGTTGTACCGGATCAGAGTGGAGGCTTCAACATTTATTGTGCTGCATCTGGCAAGGGACTCGGATGCGTCCTACATCACCATGGTCACGTGGTCGCGTACGCTTCTCGATAGTTGAAGAATCATGAGAAGAACTACCTGACGTGTGACCTGAAGTTAGCAGCTGTGATATTTGCGCTAACGATCTGGAGACACTTCCTGCCGAGTGAGCATGAAAATTTTCACCGATCAAAAAAGCTTGAAGTATATATTTACTCAGAAGGAGCTCAACATGCATCAGAGATGATGGTTGGAGCTGATGGCAGAATATGAGAAAGATCTGCAGTATCACCCAGAGAAAGTGAATATAGTGCCAGATGCTTTGAGCAGACCCCCGCAGTGATGATGCATACAGCCCACTAGAGAGTACAACAGGAGCTGAGAGGGATGAACATTGAGGTTGTCTTACCAGGAGTGATCGTTTCGTTGATGACCTTGCAGATTCAGTCAACGATTGTGGATCGTATCAAGGCAGCTCAAGAGGGAGATCCGAAGCTACAGAGGATCAGAGAACAGGTAGAAGCCGGACTTCAGACGGAATTCATCATTCATGAGGATATATCCATGAGATATGACAGTCGACTCTGCGTACCTGCATGTGGCATTAGAGATTAGCTGTTGAATGAGGCACATAGCTCGCCTTATTCCATACATCCTGGAGGCACGAAGACATACATGGACCTCCGTCTGAACTATTGGTGGATTGGCATGAAGAGGAGTGTGGCACAGAGCGTTGCCAAGTGTTTAGTATGCCAGCAAGTGAAGGCGGAGCACCATCGAACCGCAGGACTGCTACAACCGCTTCCTATTCCGAAGTGGAAGTGGCAGCACATCACGATGGATTTCGTGATAGGCCTACCTCAGAGCCCGAAGCAGAACGACGTAGTCTGGGTGATCGTTGACCGATTGACCAAGTCTATGAATTTCATCCCATTCCGAGTGGGACAGTCCACGAAAATCTTAGCGAGGAAGTATCTAAAGTTAAAGATCTTTTACTTCTCTATGTATAGTTCCTCCTTAAGATTAGTTTGTGATGTAGACATGTACGTCCAGGAGATTGTGCGCTTGCATGGAGTTCCGGTGAGCATTGTATCCGACAGGGACTCGAGATTCACGTCTCAGTTCTGGAAGAGCCTACAAGAGAACCTTGGTACAAGTCAGAGTTTCAGCACGGCGTACCACCCGCAAACCGATGGCCAGTCGGAAAGGACGATTCAGATTCTGGAGGATATGCTGAGAGCTTGTACGCTCAATTTAAAGGGTTCGTGAGAGGACCATCTCCACTTAGTGTAATTCTCCTACAATAACAGCTATCAGGCGAACATTGGCATGGCGCCATTTGCTGCTCTATATTGAAGGAAATGTCGATCGCCACTGAGCTGGGATGACATCGAAGACAGAGAGCTGTTGGGTCCGGAGATGATTGTAGAAGCTGTGGATGTCGTGAGAGACATCAGGGATAAGCTTCGGATTGCTCAAGATCACTTCAAGCATTGGGCAGATACCAAGAGGCGATTGGAGTTTTAGCCAGAAGATCATGTCTTTCTGAAGATTTCTCCGAACCGAGGAGTCATTCGTTTCGAGAAAAAGGGAAAGCTGAGTCCGAGGTATATTGGACCATTTGACGTGCTGGAGCATGTGGGAGCAGTGGCGTATCGCCTTGCTCTACCACCATCTTTGGAAGGAGTTCACGATGTGTTTCACATATCTCAAGTACATCGATGCGTCAGTGACCCATTGCACACTGTGGACTTTTCGGAGATCACGGTCCGACCGGACCTGACTTATGAGCAGCAGCCAGTGCAGATTTTGGACCGTCGACAGAAGCAGTTGAGGAACAAGGTAGTCGACCTGGTGAGAGTGATGTGGCGTCACAAATCGCCGGGAGAGTCCACATGGGAGAGAGAAGATGAGATAAGAGAGCGCTACCCTCATTTGTTTCCTGATCAGTATGTGTTAGAAATTTCGAGAGCAGAATTTTCTTAAGGTGTGTAGGATGTAACGGCCAGTATTTGTGTTTTACATCTTAGTCGTTCCCCTCTTAGTCGTATTTTTGCATACCCGTTATATTTATTGCGTATCAGTATTTTTGTAGCTTAGCATATCTATCTTTCATATTTGTGTAAATAAGTATCCCTACGCGTTAATCACTTATAATTTAATTTAATTATCATACTTTCTTTTGAACTTAAAATTTAAATTCAAATTATTTCCGAAATGAGAAATGAGACTTTTTTGCTCATCCTCATTAATTCCCCAAATCTCACCTCTAATTACTATTTAATTTCTTTCCCTTCCTTTTCAACTATGTTTTATAAGTTTCCTTTTTATCCCAAAATTTTAGCAACTAAACCCTAGGGGCATCTAGCCCTCAGCCGCACGCAGGATGCCCAGGCCCCCTAGCATTTCAAAAGCCCTACTCTCTCTCTCTCTCTCATATTATATTAAAACCTAGAAGCCTAGGGTTTCTATGGTACTGAGCCGCACAAAACAAAGCACAGTCCTATTTCGTTTAAAAACCTACCATAGTCTCTACCCCTATCTCACTAACAGGCCGAAAACCCTAGAGCAGCTCTCTTCATTTTGTTCTTCTCTTTCCATCAAACCCTATCTCCCCTACAACCCATGCACCAAGCCACCGGCCACCCTATCTCCCCTACAACCCATGCACAGCACCCCCCGCACGAGAACATCAGGCCACACCCCTCAGGCTACCGCCGGCCTCCTTCTCCCCACCACCGCTGGCCTCCCTTGCTCCACCTCCATGCAAACAGCAACCCGCGGACTTCTTCTCCCCAGACCTCCTCCTGTCTACATAGCCCACGGCCAATCCTGTCCCACCTGAGCAGCCTTCTTTTCCTCCCCACAGCTGCCCTTGTTATCGGAGCTCCCTCCGGCCAGTTTCCCTTGCTGATCACCTCGCCGTCAGCGTTGCTGCACCCCTCGTAGACTCCTGACGTCGCTGCATCCCCCATAGATTTGATGCTCAGACCTTCAGTCGTTACCATTGTCGCTTGCTGTCAGTGACCTAGCGGCAAGCCTTCGTCATCGCTGATCTTGCTGCAGTTGTTCCCTCGCTGCCTTGCCGCTGCCCTCGCTATCGTCCTCGCTGCTTCGCTGCACTACCTGCAACCGAAGCGATCCCGAGGCGACTTTCTTTACTGCGCTACCCGCAGTCGAGGAACCGGAGACGACGAGATCCAGCACCGTTTCAGATCCGACGTCAGATCCATGCGTGTTCGTCGTACTAGGTTGGTTCCCCTCGCTCGTAGTAACCACACCATACGTCACTGAAACCTAACTAAAAATCGACACCTAAACACTAAATTTACTTTTACTCACCATTAAACTATTGTAACAACTAGGACCGACGATCGGACAGGATAGAATCGTCGTAGAGAACCGTAGAACTGGTTTGGTCGTATGAACACGTGTTTTGGGACTGTTAGGATAGCCACGCTTAACTTAGAAACATACCATAATAGGACTTCTAAAAATGCGACCTGACACCGTCCCCTTAATTTATTATAGCAAACTATAACCGACACACTGCCCGTGACGAGACGCTCCCGACAGACGTACTTCTTGCCACTTCAGGCAAGTGTTTCCACTTGCGTAGTTACGTCCACGTTTTGGGCTATTACTTGCTTAGTTTGTAAATTGTTGAACAAGAGAACCAGACGTGAAATGATAGCGTCTGGTACACTCCCACGACAGCCTAGACTTGATGACGAAGTCTAGGTATAAACTGCTATAACTGACATGCTAGGAACAATCTCTGTGTGTGTGCATGTGGACCCCATAGAATGAAGAGAACACACATTACCTTTGTCATGTCATGCAACATTATTCTTGAAATGTTTTGCACAACCTGTGGGAAATAGGGCACTCTCCAAGATAGAGAGAGTGATCCCTTGTCTGGAATACACAACTTGCGGGGAATAGGGTACTCTCCAAGGTAGAGATAGTGATCCCTTGTCTAGAATACACAACCTACGGGGAATAGGGCACTCTCCAAGATAGAGAGAGTGATCCCTTGTCTGGAACACAAAACCTGCGGGGAATAGGGCACTCTCCAAGGTAGAGAGAGTGATCCCTTGTCTGGTCTTGTCTTGTGCATGGGTTTGGGGTAGGGTTGAGCAGTCACATGGTTTAGAGGGTAAGGCCGCCCTCTAATCGTAAGGCGTGAACCCTTTTCTTGACACACACGTCTGGTTTTGTCTTGTCTCGTAGCCGATAGCACACGCTATGGCCATTGCCATGTCATGTTTATTTTCTTGCACCGTCTTTACTTTCCTATCATGCTATTAAAATGTCATGTTGTTGCATCTTATAACTTGTCATGTAAAGAACATTTAAATATCAGCTTTTAAATTACATGCACTTTGCAGTAGAGTCGTCTTACCTTTACTTGTAGACTCTGCCTGACATACAACTCCTTTCTCTTGGGTGTTTGTATGTCAGGTACCGAGACAGAGTTTGTAGACCAGGAGGCAATACGTGAGGACCCGGAACAGGTGTACGTTGCTCAGGAGTACGATCCGGATGAGGACCAGTACTAGAGTTCTCCGTCCGTTGCTGATTTGGAGTTATAGCTTTCTAGTTGGGTGGGTGGCACCATTTTGCTTTCTGTTTTAGGTTGGGTGCGTAGCACCATTAGTTTCCTTTTTAGTTGTAGTCATGCGAGGTTTTCTTTATTAGACTTCTTGTACTTGCTGGATTGTTATCTTATGAATGAATGTTGTTCCTTTTAGTACTATTATTCTTCTGAACTTTAAATGCAAGAACATGTACTTCGTTTGGTGTATCTCTACAGACGCTTATTGGGACCGAGCTTCACAGCTCCGGCTCATGCGGACCTTTACCACGTCCTCGCTCCCGTATTATGGGAAGCGGGGCATGATAAAATGCGGTATAAGGTACCGGGATAAATATGTCTGAGTGCAAGTGAGAGATGTTGGGAGAAATGTATGCCCTCGAATTCGAGTCAATTTATCTTTATGTAAGTGTACAAACATCTTGTTCAAAATAATAGTAAGCTGTTTGGTAGTATTTACCTAAGTTTAATAATAATGTAGTTGTCATTAGAGCTTAGGTAAAGTCCTAAGACTTAATGCTAGGTTAAACAAGTATCGAAATGAGGATCTCGATCATAGAGAATTGTTTGACCATTAGTAGCATAAGTCTGAAATCGTTCAAGGTCATAGATGTTTTGAGAAAAGGATATCGAAACATCGGATAGACCATTGTGTCTTTGTCTTCACCATAGAGTGGTGACGATGATATCATGGTCGTTTGACTTGGCGAGTCGGAGACGAGATACATGTGTTCATTGGAGAATGAGTTCACTGAACGACCTAACAAGAGTTGTCATATGGTTATAATTGACCAAATCTGTCAATGATAACTCTTAGTGATAATAGGTAAGTTGGTCTTTTGACTTGAGGTCATTGTACGAACCTCTGCGTGAACGGTGTCACTTAGATCACTACTTTAGCCACCGGAAAGCCCTGTTGAAAGATCTTTGGTGGGGTGACATTTGAAGTGTGCGAGGAGAGTAATGACTAAGATAGGGTTTGTCTCTCCCGGTCAATGGAGTTAGTGTCGCGGTGCTAGTTCGATCTTTTAATGAAAACTCTGGCCAGAGTATGTTAGAAGAAGTCCAACATTATTTGACTAAATATCGATGGAGACTAACCAAGTCCAAGCCAGTAGGGTTGACAGTTGACCGTACCTTAGGCTTGATTAAGCGACATAGTTATGACGAAAAGACTATAACTACGGTATTCATCACGGACATAGTCAGGGTGGTGCCGACAATACTTATGTCAATGAGTTAACCACATAATTATGATACCAAAATAGGGACGGCACCTGCTGCTCGTGGTCTCTGCCATCTGGGGTTTCGAGCCCCACCTGTTGTAGGGTCAAGCTGTAGGGTCTCACACAGAGGAGACCTTCGTCAAATAATAGGTAGAAATTAGGGAGAATATGCATTTCATGCAAGGAATAGAAAACTGCAAAGAGTTTGCAATTAGCTTCTGCATTTGGGATAAACGATCCTGAGGGCAAGTGGGAGATGTTGGGGGATGTATGCCCTCAGATCATTTGTATTCGATGATCACTCCATATTTTATACCTTTTTTCTGCATATTTGCATGCCATTTCGGTTGCTCATATTGCGATTTTCACGATTATTCGATGATATTGTGTTACTTTTCACTATTTCTTGTTTTTGTCGGATTTCGGGAAATATGAGCAATTGGGAGCAAAAATGAGCTTAAAGGACTTGCACGCATAACGGAGCATTGCTCATGGACTTATTGAGGACCTATCAGCGATAGAAGACGGGTGGAAGAAGAAAGAACGTCGTAGGAGCGACGAGGAAGCGAAAAGATGAAGTTTGGGCATTTTCAACATGCCACTCGGCCGAGTGAAGGACTCACTCAGTCGAGGAAAGAAGCCCACTCGGCCGGCCAGATCGGACACGCAATTACTTGATGATTAGCGTGCACTCGGCCGAGTGACGACATCCCACTCGGCCGAGTATGGAGACACCACTCGCCCGAATGGCACACGAATGACGGCATCCAAAAGACCAGACTTACTGTAATCCGTCAGTCGACTACGAGCTCCGACTCGGCCGAGTACCAAAAGCCCCTCGGTCGAGTGACAGTTTCCACTCGGCTGAGTGATGCCGAGGACACACAGCGCCCAGAATTTCAGACCGCCTCTTACTCTTTTGAAATATGCTATAATTTCAGACATCAAAGTATTTTTCTCATATTTTTTATGGATAGTAGAATTCATGACGATTCCAACGCCGCCAAGAACGCGCAAATCGGAGGTCGGATGAAATCTGGGGAATTTTTACAAGTCGACGCTGCAGTGCTGGAATTCTCAGTCGTCCGAGTGAGCTTTCCCCACTCGGCTGAGTCGTAACTTGCCCAGAATCCAAGTTGTACGCAGACTGTGTTTCAGGCGCGGGTTTCAGAGTTTTTTTAGGGGAGTTTTGCTAGGGTTTGGGGGGGCTATTGAAGGGGGTTTGTAGCCGTCATTGAGGGGGGGTTCCAATATGTTTTCTTAGGATTATTTTAGAGGTTTGGCCATGCCTTAGGCCCCCTCTTGGATCTAAAAGCTTGTATTTGGATTGAAGATCTTCATCAAAGCTAAGTATTTTTATTCTTATTATTTGAATCTTTGATTTGCTATCTTTTCATATGCAAGCAATGGTTTTTATTGATTCATATATCGTTGTTGCTATGCTTGAGTAGATTTGTTGTTCTAGGGCTCATGGGGATGAACCCTACGGATCTAATTTCAGATTTGTGATGAATAAATTTCTAAATTGCTAGAATTGCTAGGAGGTTAGGTTGTGATTGATTTATTACGGATAGCTAGGAATTTCCATCGATTTGGGGTTTGCAAGAGATTGGATTCCTATCGATAGGAAGGCCTAGATATTCGATTTAGATTTATAATCGAGATTCGCTAGACTTGGTTTTCAAGAGATTGGACCAAAGCTAGCATTTTTATTATAGATCTATACACATATTCGTTTGCAAGAGATTGGACGAATACGAACTATCATAACCTAGATCGTAACTCAAGTTTGCACGAGAGTGGGCTCGAGGGGAGATTGAACAATGATGTTGACCCTAATGCTAGTGGATTAGATTAGGGTTTGCACGAGAGTGGGCCCTAATCTAGGTTTCTATAGACCGGCAATAGCGCGAGAGCGTGAGCTTGGTTCTCTATTCAGTTACGACTAGTTCACCTCGACACAAGTCTAGTAATATTGAGATTTACTATTTACAAGGATGAATGATGACCCGTAGTGGGGATTTCCTAGCCCTAGACACTTTTTATTATCTTATATATGAATCGATATTTTATCCGACTTCTTTATCACCGACACCGACATCCACCACCATTTCCATTATATCACTCCATAACCATCTCCACCAATAATACATTCGTAGTCGAGCCAACCTAGGATAGATTGGAACCAACACCACCTCCTCGTGTTCGATACCCGCTCGCCACTTGACCGTGCGCTTGCGGTAAAACTACAATCGTTCTCCGGGTGTATATCTGGGGCAGATCATTCGATGCAAATGATTTTTTATAATAGATGTGGGAATTTTGCATATGATGCAAAGGGAATTAAATGTGTCGTAAAATGTTTACGTGCATATTTAGTATAATAAACACGTGGACCTAGATGACGGGATCGTCCCGGTCTAATCGCAGATTCAAACCGCATCAAAAATGGACACCAAAACGCATAAAATAAAGCCAAAACAGTGAAAAAAGCCAAATTTGACATTGCGGGTCGGGCCCCCCTGTAGCGAGTGCACGACCCACCTGGAGGCCACAGTAGGGTTTTTTTAACCCTGTTTTGTGCGACGACTGCAGTTTTTACGAAAAACTAGTTTTGGGCTATGTTTGGACACTCGTTTTAGGGATCAAACGAACTTGGAATGACGTGCTGTTTTATTCCTATGCGTTCACCGTTCAACCCTCTTCGATTTGATAGGTTGTATCACTTGCAAACCTCAATGGTGAGTGAGACAAAAATTCGCTAAAGTTTGGCCTTTGTGAAAGGCAAACTTTAATTAATTTTTTCTCCAAAACTTTTAGTCCCATATCGGATATGGAGTGAAGGGGAGGGTCAGCCGCCTATATAAATAGGGGTCTACCCCCCGCTTGAAACTTGTCCCAAGCTCCAGATCTGAGTAGCTCCATTAAACGTGAGTAAGCCTGGATCTGAGCTTAAATTAAATATTCTATTTCTCCCTAAATTTCTTCCTTGCTCCTGTTCAGGCTCTAGCAAATCTACGAAGGAGCTCGGATCAGATCCGAAGTCTTGATGGAGGATCCACTTGACGCACCCCAAACTTACACCTAAATTCCACCTAGCGGTATCACAGTCGCTATGGCTCCAAGGTGTTAGCTCTGGGCTCTATCCGCAAACGGACGGTGTCAAATTGTAGTATAAAAGATTGTTGAATCTCATAGGGATAGTGACAGTGTATTTGAGGTCTCAGATTATTTTTAGATCTTAGAGTGAGATAGCAGTCGATTTGGAAAGATTGGTTGTGATGGTGTTGTTGGTTCGATAATAAAGGAAGCTAGGGCCTTATGGATCACCGCGAAGACCATCGGAGGTTGCGGTTAGGACATGATCTTCACGTTGCATGGGTTTAAAGGATTGATCTCTTAGCTCATACCACTCTCGTGAGGTGGAGCTTCGAGGCATTTCGGTGGCTCTTATTGACGCAATTGCGGTAGCCGTCAATGCAGCGATATAGTTCATCGGTGGATCCTCTCAAGGCACGAGCCGGGCGTGGTCACCAACCTTAGTTGGATCCCCTAATTTCCCTATTTAAATCCCAAGATAATCCTTATGCTCATCAATTCCACCGACCGTGGGCAAGATCTTAGTACGAGTGAGTTATCCTAGGGATTCGGATGGATCGACCGAAATACTCCCCTTTATTCCCAATACAACCTAGAGATCCAGATCTACATCTCTTTTCTAGTGTCTTAGGGATAACCCATCAACCTTAGAAGGGACTACTCACACATAGTGATTATGACGAATAAAAATACGATTTTTATCAGAGAAAACATTGTAGCAATTGGATCAAGCGAGAAATGAATAACTTACTTACGGAAGACAAGAAAGAACAATAACCAATAGCAATCCCAAGAGATTCCGCAGATTCCAAAGTGCAAAGAACAATAGAACATGAACTTTCCCCTAAAAATAATTCAAGTATCCAATACTAGATCTAGATTTACAAATGTTTTTCACTCTCCTCTCCCTCTCAAACGTAATTCAAAAACATACCAAAAACTGAGCACTTGATTTTGTCTCCAAGATCCGCTCTTCACTCTCGCTCCGCGCATCAGTCTCGGGCCCACCAAAAAATCCCGAAAGTAACCCGCATTGTCTTCGACCGAGTCAGTGACTCGGTCGAGTAGAAGCTTACTCGGTCGAAAGGATCCGGGCTGCTCGGTCGAGCAGCCTGCTTTCTCGATCGAGTCTGTCAGTGGATCGGGCTCCTTCAAAAGTGCAGTTCTGTCCACTCGACTCGAGTAGGCCTTGCTCGATCGAGTCATCATCTGGCTCGGTCGAGCAAGTCCTGCTTGGTCGAGCAGGATGTTGATGTTGGAGCTTCGAAAAAATGGAAGTGGATCGACCGAGTCACCACACTGCTCGGTCGAGTAGGGTGCTATCAGCTACGCCTCGTGTATCAGCTCGACCGAGCACAAGCCTTGCTCGGTCGAGTCGCCTGTGAAAAATCCAGATTCTCTTGCCAGCTTCTCCTCCACTCCTCCCACATGCTTCCAAACCTCGGCGAACTCATGTAAAGCTTCGCCAACGGGCTCTCGGGCATGCTGGATGTGTCCATATTCAAAAATGGTCCCGAATCACTCCAAAATCCTTGAAAATCCACAAAACTCTACGAAACTCGAATATGGCGTTAGAATTGCAGTATCGTAGGAAAATGCGGGATATACTAGGTATGTCGGGCGATAAACAAAAGGAAATAAAAGAGAATAGAGATGGAAGGGGGGTGCTAAAGTGTTCAATCAGATCTCAAGCCTCAGCAGTATATCACAATGCTTCGAATGGTAAAAGCACATGCTAATGGTATTTTCAAGTCTTACTAATCATATGGCTAGCATGCAATGAAGACAAAAATAGGGACCTCTTAAAATCATGACATCAACTGATATCAATCTCATGCAATCTATAAAGTCTAGTATAAAAAGAGTTAGCAATGCACTTTTTAATCAATAGACACAAGTGGATCATAAGGAAATCACGCCAACATGCAATAAGGAATAGAAAGGAATCATGACGTTCAAATATTCACTTCGAATCATGAAAAATCACCAAAACTGAAATATTTTGTAAAGTTCAAGCATTATCGAATCTCTCCATTGTGCACCATCTCCGCTCTAATGTTATACTCACTTATATGATCAATTAGTTCACCCCCTACGCTTAGCTCGAGGCGTCGCATTTAGGAATAGGATGTGGAAATTTTAGTCTTTTCCCAAGTATTTGTAATAGCTTCTAATAAAGGGATTCCCCTCTTTTTTTTCTTTTCTTCTTCTATTTTCACATTTTTTTTCATTTTATTTAGAAGCTATCTTCTTCTTTTGGGACTTTCTTTTTGGGAGGTAAATGCGGTAAAGGGAGCTGTAGGGGGTGAAACCAAATAATATGTAGAGAATCATAAAGATATGTGGAGAATGAAAATAATATATCACTCGGTTCACTCATCAGATGTGCACAAAAATTCAATAGGATAATACTCTAACTAAACTCATAAATAGCATGGATATTTTCATTGATCTTAATGAATACTGAAAAGCATGCAGTAATAAGCACAATAATATCAAGCATGCAAACAAAAGTGAATGATATGGCAAATAGGTGCTCTAAATGTTCTAATGACGTGTGAACCTAGGTGCATTACCCAACAAAGCACATACTATATACTATTTCATGCATTCAATTTCAATTCATATCAGGCATTAAATTAGAGAGACCAGCAAGAGAATATGCAAGCATATAAATGGTAAAACTGAAACTATCCTAAATAGCATGTCATTGAATATAAGCACAGTGAGTAGCTACTGGGGGCTATGAGAAGTATCATCATGCAGAACAACTTTAGCAAAAAGAAAAAGGAAAAAGGGCGAAGAAGACAAGAGAATGAGAGCAGGTGTGCATGCATGGAAAAAAGTGAAAAACGTGATGCTAAATGAGAAAAAAGATAAAAATGTAGAAAATGAGTGGAAAAGTAAAGTAAAAAGGTGAAAAAAGGAAAGAAAATATAAAAGAAAGTGAAAAAATAAAGCGATAGCACTCATCCCCCAAGCTAAACGCAGCAGTGACCACACTGCTGAGAAAATTCTAGTATGCAGGAGATGATGCTAGAAAGGGTGGGTGGGTGAGGGGGTAGAAAAGGAATAGAAAATAAAAATGTGCAGAAGAAATAAAACGTGATATGATGCAATGATAAAAAGATGAAGCATATGCATGAAATGATGCATGGCGGGTCCTCCCCCAAGCTGTGTAAGACCAGGGCCCTGAAAAGACAGATGGGCACAATAATAGGGTAGGAAAATACAACAAGAAGTGGAGGGACAACATCAAGTAGGGGCACCACCCTTTGGAGGTGGTGATGGGTCCCCCTGCTGTGGACCAGGGACTGCAGCAAGCTGTGGCAAAAATAGGACGACTGCAGTCGTGACAAGTGCAGAAGTGTGTGAGGAAATGACTGAGGTGGTCAAGGCCGTGGCTACCCTCTCAGGTGTAGAAATGACAGGCCCTGCATAAGCCTGAGAATGTGGGGGCACTGAGTGGAGGGACGCGAGCTAGGATCATAGGAGGTGGGCCCCATGTCTGTAGTAGGTCTATGATAGAGGCTAGGTCTGCCTTGACTCTCTCATGATGGGTGGCTGTCAAGCGGACAAAGGCGTCAAAATCCCGCCGAAGGTAAGAAGTCGATGCCTCCAACGAGGTCAGACGAGCATCAATGGTTGATTCAGGTTGAATATTACATATTTAACCCCCCATTTAGCCCTATTTTGTGCTATATGATGTTTAATTGGTCTCTACTACGTTCGTATTTTGTATATCATTATTTATTAGAGAAAACCATTTATTTGTGCACAAAGTATGAATTTTAGAGAGTATTTCTGCCTTTTTATATTTTTCATGGCTTGGTCTCAATCTCACGATTCCAACGAATATTTATTTGTATTTTTCTGAGATCTGTGCTAATTTCTGTAATTTATTGAATACAGAATACCAATTTAATGAAGAAATACGCTCAAAATACGAGAAATACATCCGCCAGCCTATCCGCTGCTGACATGTGGCATGATATCTTCGCTCTCCGCCAGACCAAATGGTGCACGATTATCGGTGCATGGAAATTTGTCAGCCGTTGGATCTCGATCCAACGGCCAGCCTTCCCCCGCAGCGCATGTGAGATCAGACGACGCGGCCCCATCCAGGCCGTTGATTGGAGATCCAACGATTGCGATCGAACCAAATCGGAGCAGAGCACTGGGCGTTCTCTTGACACGCGGCGGCACAACATTAAATCCCGCTCTTGAACGGATGGACTGGATTCGATTTTGAGGAGCAAGCGACATCTGAAATAATTGGACGACGTGGCCAGCTCACGACCGATCGATCTAAATCCGACGGCTACGAGCATCCCCGCAATTTGAAATGAAGATGATCAGCGAACGGACGACGTGTCCTCCCTCGGAACGTCGATCTCAGATCGACCGGCCCACGATGACTCCAATCCGGATTCGATTTTGGAACGGGCGCGAGCGTTGGCGGATCCGATAAGGTGGACACGTGGTGCTCCTGGGTGCGATCCCGCACGGATCGTGCGGCTCACAATTGCACCGATCGATTTAAACGGGTTGAATGTGAAATATTAGTGGGTTTCGACCCGTTAAGTACAGTAAACCCGCAATGCTATTATTTAAGCGTATTCTAGGGTTTTTTGGGGGAGGCTGGCGTATTTTGGGGCTTTTGGAGATGCTACTGTGCGTATTTCTCCAGGGAAAAATTCTGATAAATTCCAGAGCCTATTCTTCTTATTTCCAGGGAGTTTTGGTGTCTATCTTGGAGATTTGGTGATAAATTCTTGAACTTATACCCCGTATTTGGTGCTTTTTCATTGTATTTCGATACTTGAACGATGCATTCATCTATGAAATCTGATTTTTCTTGCACCATGATTAGCTAATCTCCTTGTGCTATGGTTGTGATGTAATTAGAAGTATGTAATCGCTAAATTTCATGTCTTTAGCCTTATTATCTTGTTAAAATTGCTCGTAACGTTGATTTCTACATCATATTTGTTGGGTATTCTTCATTATCGATATCTTTGATGTTCCCTATGGCTAGGCCCTGATAAGGCTAGCTACTTTATGTTCTCTAATCAGGACATATCATTGCGCTTATCGTTTAATGAAATCAATGTTGCTAGTGATACATATACGTCTATTTTGACTAGTTTTTATCGATTCATCTTTCGACGTCTTCACACCTTGACCGGGTGAAGCGTCTGGCATGTTCATGATGAAAAAATCCACTGGCACATACAATCCGAGGGTATTTGTAAAATGATGTCTCTGGCAATATCTACCGGATACGTGATCGAGTAATCCGTCAGCTGTATTGACATGTTCGTGGGCTCCAACTCACTCCTAGTTTATAGTCTTTCAAATATGGATAGCGGCATCAAGCTGATGCTCGCTCCCAAGTCGATCAGGGCACGGTTGATAGGCGTACCTCCTATAAAGCATGGGACAGTGAAACTTCCCGGATCCGGTAGCTTCCTTGAGAGATGGTTCTTTATGATGGAGGTGGAGTCCTCCATAAGCTTTATTTCTTCATGCTTCCGCTTCCCAGTAATGAGGTCCTTCAGAAACTTCGCATAGATGGGAATTTCTGTAATGGCATCCATAAATGGGATGTTGAGCTGGATGCCCTTCAGAAGCTCCATGAACTTTGAATACTCCTTCTCCATTTTAGCCAAAGCTAGCCTCTGTGGATACGGCAGAGGAGGTCGGCTTCTCTTGTCCTTTGCAGCATTCTTAGGAGACGACTCATCGAAACTAGTTGCATCTTCCCTTGGTGCCGGTGTGACGGTGGGTATGGTGGAAGGCGAATCCGCCCTCTCTCCATTCACGATAGGTTCATCTGTAGCTTCTTCCTCATCATTGCCCACAATGGCATCCTCAATTGTGACTTATTCTTCGTTTGAGACCGGTACCATCACAGCATCGGTTGTCTGTCCTCCACGTGTGGTAACAGAGACCATGGCATTAGCTTAAGCCCCTGGATTCGGCTCCGATTGCGAAGGTAACCTCCCTTGATTCTTAAGTAACTGGGACATCTAACCCCTCAGCTCATCAAGCGACGTGTTTATATTCTTGAATTGAGTGGACGTGTCTTGGTTGAATCTGACTTGTCCGCTCATGAACGTGTCCAAGGTGGTCTCCAGATTGGAACGCTGTGGTGTTGGTGCATAGCCTTGCTGGGGTGGGTGATTATATTGGTACCCCGGCGGTCGATACGGCCCAGCTGGCCTAAATCTGCTCTGTTGTTGGTGTGGCGGCCGTCCGTGTTGTTGTTAAGGAGGGGGCGATGGCCTCTGAAACTGTAGAGGTTGCAGCCCTCCACTTGGGTTCCCATAAGACAATCCGGGGTGGTTCCTTGCAGCCGGATGTTGCCACTGATTTCACCCATCCCTTGGACACACTGTACCGACTCAAATGATTCAGCTCCGTCATAATGTCCCTCATTGGGAACGTAGATTTGCTCTCCATACTCCTCCGTAGGATGGTACGTTGGGACACCGGTAGTCGTTGGAATGGAATCCAACCGCTGCTCGATCCTAGCCACCTGCTTGCACAAAGTTTCAATGTGAGAATTGAGGTGGCTAACAGCTTTTACCTCAGAGGTCCGGGTGATAATGGTGCACTCCTCGCTCCACTGTTGGTTATTTGCTGCCATATGCTCAAGTAGATCAATGGCTTCCTCAGGCGATTTATCCACGACAGCATCAATTATCATCTTCGTGCTGGGTTGTAGCCTATTGTAAAAGCTTTGTACCAGGTCCCAGGATTGGATTCCACGATGAGGACACTGATGCTGAAGGTCTTTGAACCTCTCACATGCCTCGTAGAGAGATTCTTGCGGAAGCTGCTTGAAATTGGAGATGGCTCCTCTGATCCGCACCGTCTTTGAGGGTGGGTAGAATTTATCTGCGAAGGCGAGCGCCAGTTGCTCCCATATAGAAAAGTGGTTGGACGGGTGGGCTCGTAGCCAATATGAAGCTTTATCCCTCAAGGTGAAGGAAAAGAGCCTCAGCTTAATGTCATCATCACTCATATCTTTGGCTTTGAATGTATCGCACTTCACCAAAAAGTGTCGATATGATGGTTTGGATTTTCGTGCGGATGCCCATGGAAGGGATCCTCCTACATCAAATTTATGAGCCCGGTTTTTAACTCGAAGCTCGCTGCCACAAGTTGCGGTCTCAAGATGGAGAAATTGTTTCCGAAGCTCGGTTTCATATGGTCCCGGATGGACCCGGTGTGAGGTGGAGCGGGATTGTCTGCCATTTGATCAGAGGGTGCCTGATTTTTATTCGAGGCCCTCAGAGCTCTTGCTGTTTTCTTGATCTCAGGGTTGACTAACAATTCTTTATTAAAATCCCCAAAGCGAGTGATCATGCACAAGACAACTCAGAAAAATACCATCAGTAGCAAGGTAATAATTAAAAGAATGAAAAGGGTGGAGATATAAGGAAATGATAGTATTTGCTAGCAAACTCTTCAAAATAAAAATAAAATGAGATACACCGTAACCCTCCCCGACAACGACGCCAAAAACTTGACGCACCCCTAACTTACACCTAAATTCCACCTAGCGGTGTCACAGTCGCTAGGCATAGTATGGCTCCTAGGTGTTAGCTCTGGGCTCTATCCGCAAGCGGATGGTGTCAAATTGTAGTATAAAAGATTGTCGAATCTCACATGGACAGTGACAGTGTATTTGAGGTCTCAGATTATTTTTAGATCTCAGAGTGAGATAGCAGTCGATTTGGAAAGATTGGTTGTGATGGTGTTGTTGGTTCGATAATAAAGAAAGCTAGGGCCTTAGGGATCACCGCTAAGACCGTCGGAGGTTGAGGTTAGGATGGGATCTTCACGTTGCATGGGTTTAAATGATTGATCTCTTAGATCATATTACTCTCGTGAGGTAGAGCTTCGAGGCATTTTGGTGGCTCTCATTGACGCAATTGCGGTAGCCGTCAATGTAGAGATATAGTTCGTCGGTGGATCCCCTCAAGGCACGAGCCGGGCGTGGTCACGAGCCTTGGTTGGATCCACTAATTTCCCTATTTAAATCACAAGGATACTCCTTAAGCTCATCAATTCCACCGACCGTGGGCATGATCTCAGTATGAGTTATCCTAGGGATTCGAATGGATCGACCGAAATACTCCCCTTTATTCCCAATACAACCTAAAGATCCAGATCTATATCTCTTTCCTAGTGTCTTAGGGCTAACCCATCAACCCTAGAAGAGACTACTCACACATAGTGATTATGACGAATAAAAATACGATTTTTATCAGAGAAAACATCGTAGCAATTGGATCGAGCGAGAAATGAATAACTTACTTATCGAAGACGAGAAAGAACAATAACCAATAGCAATCCCAATAGATTCCGCAGATTCCAAAGTGCAAAGAACAATAGAACGTGAACTTTCCACCAAAAATAATTCAAGTAATCAATACTAGATCTATATCTACAAACGTTTTTCAATCTCATCTCCCTTTCAAACGTAATTCAAAACATACCAAAAACTGAGCTACTTGATTTCGTCTCCAAGATCCGCTCTTCACTCTCGCTCCGCGCATCCGTCTCGGGCCCACCAAAAAATCTCGAAATTAACCCGCATTTTCATCGACCGAGTCAGTGACTCGATCGAGCAGAAGCTTGCTCGGTCGAAAGGATCCGGGCTGCTCGGTCGAGTAGCCCGCTTGCTCGGTCGATTCTGTTAGTGGATCGGGCTCCTTCAAAAGTGTTGTTCTCTCTACTCGACTCGAGTCGGCCTTGCTCGATCGAGTCGCCATCTGGCTCGGTCGAGTCGCCATCTGGCTCGGTCGAGCAAGTCCTGCTCGGTCGAGCAGGATGTTGATGGTGGAGCTTCAACAAAATGGAAGTTGCTCGACCGAGTCACCACACTGCTCAGTCGAGTAGGGTGTGTATCAGCTGCGCCTCGTGTATCAGCTTGACCAAGCACAAGCCTTGCTCGGTCGAGTCGCCTGGGAAAAATCCAGATTCTCTTGCCAGCTTCTCCTCCACTCCTCCCACAGTCTTCCAAACCTCAGCGAACTCCTGTAGAGCTTCGCCAACGAGCTCTCGGGCATGCTGGATGTGGCCATATTCAAAAGTGGTCCCGAATCGCTCTAAAATCTCTGAAAATCCATAAAACTCTACGAAACTCGAATATGGCGTTAGAATTGCAGGATCGTAGGAAAATGCGGGATTTGGATGCGAATATGACATGAAATGCAATGGAATGATGCCATGAAAAGATAGAAAATATGGACACATGACCACTCAAGGTGAAATCTTCTTCGGCGCGTGGTTGGCACGGCGACAAGGGTGTTGCTCGCCTCGGGACTCGGTGCAGTTTGGGAAGCGGTTCGGCTCGGAACGAGGTGTGGCTCGAGATGGGGTTCAGCTTGGGAGAAGCGGCGCGGGGGCCAAAGAAATGTTGCTGAAAACGACGCTTCGTATTTTGCGGAAACGAAGTGAAAGGTATGTAGTTTAAATAACATGCGTTTATAAATTGCAACTGTTAGATAGATCTATCCTTAGGCATTGGTCGGACCCAACCCCGGGATAATAGAGATCTTGGCTAGGGTTTGTTCCCTTTAGGGCTTAGACTTAAAATTGTTTTAAATGCTATTTTTCCGCTGCTATTTTCTTTTCGTCGTCCGACCGACTTAGGCTGGACATCGATTTTATAGCCCTAAGGACCCGTAAAACCCTACATGTGGCATATGGACTCAGCAGGTGGTTGCTACTGAGCTGGAGTGCAAAGAGTGTAGTTCGAGGAGTGTGTTGAAGAGTGGTGTTCTTGTACTGGCGTTCACCCCCTTTGGGTGGTGTAGCATTGTACATTAACGGTTGACTTCTGTTGTATCTATGTAATTTTGTCCCGATAAATGAGAGGATTGTTGGCTATGCAGGCTTGTGTCTTTTCTGAGTTGTTTCTGTGTTTCTGTGTTTGTTCTCTTGTGTTGTTTATCTGTGTGGAGCACTAACTGTACTGTCCCAACATGTGCGCAGTGGCCTACCTCTCTTTTCTGTTCCTCTCTTTTCTCTTCTTCCCTCTTCACCCTTGCCTCTCCAGGGTCCTGAGAAAGTTTCAGAATTCTTGGGTATCCTGGGGAGCGGGGTCTAACAGTTTGATGCATCATTTATAAAAGTTAGTCAAGCTCATCTTAATTGTTTTTTCCCAATTTCAGCGAAAAATCTTTGAGCTATACGTTGTACATTATATCATACGATTTTATTTATATTTATACAATACTCATTTATGTCCACAGGTTTGATACCTTTTTGGTGTCTGGACTTCAGGTCCGAACACTTCATGTTTCATAAACAAGTGGCTAATCTCTACATTGGCTCATTCCACATTGGCTAATCTCTACGTTTACATTTTAGCAACAGAGTGTGGAGTTAATTATCGATATCTCGATGTAAGTAGCAATATGATACGTGAATATATTGTCGACAGTTTGTGTTCTTTCTATCCAACAACCCTCTAGTACGTACAACATTTGATGATATTTCATTCTCCTAGAATCTCCTCTTCTTGGGGGTTTGGGAGGGGTGAGTGTATGTACATAACATCATTGTCATGTGGTAGTATCGTCTTAAGGCCTCCATGAGTTTCCCTCTTTCTGGGGATTTTATCATTGGAGCCTGGTGGTCCGCCTCTTTTCAATTGAGTAACAACCACTTCTGCTGCTTGTAGATTGCATCCATTCTCAGTGATGTCAATCTTAGCTGGAGTATTAACAACATGGATGTGTGATCTGACAAATTTTCTTGTTATCGGTAACTATGTCCGATAATTGTTGAATAGTTTTTTGAATGTGGATGATCATCAAAATATCTTTATCACATTTAGTAATCTTCGGATCATAGATTTTTATTTATTTTTGATATTTTAAATAGTCAGTAGAGCTTCATGCTTCAACCAAGTTGAGCCTAGTACTTGGAATGGGGACACATCTATGCATAGTCTTCGAAACGTGCTTTTAACGTCTCCCCCATTTGGGGTGCAAGGGATCCCAATATAGATTCCAAGACGACGTTGATGTCCTGATTTTATTCTCTGTGGTGGTACTATGGGATGGCACAAGAACACCACTTGGGTATTCAGGGTTTCAATGAATTACTGATAGGCCTAAAAGCATGCTTGTTATCACCACTTTATCCTTATAATTTGAGATAGGTTTCTAAATAAAACTTGTAGACAATTGATCTATGTTATCACAGCAATAAAAGTCATAATTTTTGGACAACTGTACTAAAAGCTATGGCTCATGGATTATCATGTCCTGTATTAACTAGCATGGAAGATCAGTGACCATGTACCTACAGATAGAATATGATTTAAGGTTCAACATGAAAGTCAAAGATAGAGTAATAATCGTTCCAGATTGTCTACGAATGCATAATCTGGACAACGATAGAGAAATTTATGGTATGGACAATGCAGAGTGGTAGAATCTGCCCAAAACTGACATAAGTATGAATATTAGCAGCTACATGCTATTTACATGCTAAATCTGAGGTTGGTTCCAACATAACAGTTGGAGATAACTTCATAAGATTTTCATATTATGTTGAATAATAACTTTTGGATGATGGTGCTAGGAGTTATGGCTTATAGAGTATCAGGTCCAGAGTCTGTTCAGAAACTCGATTATCTTACAGGAAAGATCGGGGAATATCAGGTATTTACAGTCATAATCTGACTTAGGTCTCAACATGTTAGTTTTAGATAATTTAATTAGGATTCCAGATTATCTAAAACTACTAAGTTTGGAGATCAATACTGAAAGTTATGGTCTAAACATTATAGTGGTGCAAAATTTGTCCAGAATTGACACTAGTGTAAATATTAGCTGTTTTAATCTAGTTACAGTCTGAATCTAAGTTGAGGCCCAACATGAAGTTGTAGCCGAATCAAATGGATTTTCAAAATGTATTGGCTCATGATTTTTAGATAACTGAGCTAAAAGTTATGCTCATTTGTAGCCACTGCAGAAATTGAAATCAAAAGACAACTACTACAACAATTAGGACAACTAAAACAACAACACAAACAACACCGCAACCATAATTTACAACATTAATAACACTAACAACATCATAAACAACAACCACAACATCTAGGGCATCTCCAATCTCAAAAATAGTATTCTAGTAAGTAGGGTCATGAACTCCTACCTCAAAATTCCTTCTTTCTTCTAGCTCTTTTCCTTCCTAGCTTTCTCCTTCAATCTCCAAGCTCCTATCATTCTTCCTCCTTCAATCCAAGGGAGATGGTGGTGCTAGGGGTGGTAGAGCAAGGTAGTGGTGTAAGCTAGGAAGAGAAATGAAGGGGATGAGGCCGGCCATGCCATAGGGAAGAGAGATGGAGATGAACTTCTTCTTCTTCTTCTTTTCTTTTTCTTTTCTTTTTCTTTTTCCCTTTTGTGTTTTCATCCATTAACCATAAGATGACAAGTGGGGGGTTATGTGTCACCGTTAGGATGCTAACTAGTTTACTAAATGACACCTATAGAAGTGAGGTGGCAAGGTTAGGTGAAGATTAACCATAAGGTGACACAAATGCAAATGAGGTTCATGCATAGAAAATTAGGATTTTTTATTTTTTGAAAAATATAAATACACCCACTAATACTTCATGTTATACCAAATACTATGTATTCTATTAAATACAATACATTATACCATCTAGTAAAATTTAAAATATTTAAAATTAGATTTTCATTTTATTAAAATTATGGAAAAATCACCAAAATACATGAATAATATACACGGACAATATACGATCAAAAATACATTGTACAATGCCCGTACATATGGAAACATGGTATTACATGCATCCATCTCAAGTAACCACACATCGGTAGGAATCCAAAGTCACATGGCATTCCTAGACTTCTTGTTGGGCTTCCTCTTAGGACAATGATTTGCATAATGTCTTAAAGTTTTGCATTTAAGATAAGTGATATTAGGATGAAACTTGGCCTTAGAGGGATAGACATGCTTGTGTGTAGAAGATATTTCCTTAGCATGTATATTGTGGATGGATTGCCTCTTGGCATAGAAAGGATCATGGTGATTCGCATTCACAATGCCATGTTTTACATGCTTATTGTTTGAGTTAGTGGGGTTATACAAGAAAGCATGGTGCGTCTTCTTAGGAGTTCGGTAGGTTCGTTGTTTAACTCCATGAGAAGAAGTGGTGGGTTGGGAACCAACCTTAGAGTAATAACCCAAACCCCTACGATGATTTGACGGATGTTGTTGTTTGAGCAAATAATTGAGGCAATCCACTGACGTCACAAACTTTCGAAGTTTATGGGATTCCTCATCGCATTTCAAAGTAAGTGTAGAAATGCAAGATTTTAAATCAAGATTCTTGGCTTCATCAATATCTAATGTGTGTGTAGCACGCATATGTGGATTAACACAAGCAATAGAGGGAGTGTTCCCTTGACCAGCTAGCAATGCATCATGCTTAGATTTAAGAGATGTTAATGCTTTAGCTAGTTTATGGAGAGAGGCCACCATTACCTTATTGTTTCCCCGAAGGTCCTCCATGGTTTCCTCCTCCTCCTCATTATTCTCCTCATCTTCTTCACTTTTCTCTTTGCTTGAACTTGAGCTTGAAGTTGAAGAAGCTTCCTCGATCACCATAAGACACTTTGGCGTAGTCCACTCCTCGAGATCATGTCCAACATCAACAATGGATATGAATGTGCGTTCATTATTATCTTCACTCTCGCTCAAGTCATCGGACGAAGATTCATTCCAAGTTCCAACGAATTCAAGCTTCTTCTTCTTCTTCCATTTCCAATGCTTCTTCTCGTTGCCCTTATAATTCTCTTCCTTCTTCTTCAGGCAAGTGTTAACAAAATGAACTGTTTTGCCACATTTATAACACACAACCAAAACTTTGTTAGTATTAGAAAATAACTTTAAAGCTTTCTTACATTACGATGGATTCATGATGCTCATGAGTTCGTTGGCTAAATCCATTGCCGATCCGTCTTCATCTTCACTTTCCTCATCATCGCCTTCATCATCGCCTTCATCCTCTCTAGGGGCAAGATAATGCTGCTACTTCTTCTTAAACATATCATCCTTGGGATTGAATTTCTTCCTTCATCCAATCTTATCATCAACGACCTAGAAAACAATTTCCTTTTGCTTTTCCATGGGCTTTGACGTTTGGCACTCCTTCTTGTAATGCATCTTCACCTCATAGGCCATAAGATTTCCAATGCACTCCTCCACTGTGTACTTGCTCAAGTCATTGGATTCCTCAATTCCATTGGCCTTGGACTCCCACTAAAGTGTAAACAAGCCTAACATCTTTGTCACATGATTCTCTTGAGAAATCTCCTTCCCAAGTCCTTCCAAAGCGTTCACGATCTCGGTGAACCTTGTGATCATCTCCAAAATGCTTTCACCTTCTTGCATCTTAAACATTTTGTATTTAGACATAAAATGCTTAACTTGAATTTATTTACCTTTGAGGTCCCCTCATGTGTAATCTCCAAGAGATGCCAAATCTCATATGCAGATTTGCACATCGAGACACAGTTCAACTCGTTTGCATCAAGGACACAATGAAACGTCGTCATTGCCTTGGCATTAAACTTAATCATGTCCTTCTCTGCATTTGTTATTTCTATCGCAGTCTTTTCAGGCTTCTCAAATGGAGTCTCGATAATGTCCCATTGATCCTGACCTTCTGGCCAAATCATCATCTTCACCTTCCAAGATAGATAATTTGTGCCAATGAAGAGCGATGGTGGAACAGTGGATTGCCCTTCTTCGTGGGATAAGGATGAATCTCTAAACACCATAGTGCTTGCTTGAGCATAATGAACCCACTCTGATACCAATTGTAGGATCCATGTCTACTAAGCAACGCACTAGAGGGGGTGAATAGTGTATAGGCAATTAAATGATAATTGAAACTAATTAAGCAATGCGAAATATAATTGCAACAATCACAAAAACACAAATAGAATGCAATCGTAAACACATAATATAACTTGATCGGATCCCTACACCGGGACTCCTATTCTAGACCCACCCTCGTAAACCCGAGCGATGGTTTTTCACTAGTGCTCTCTAAACCGGGACACACAAGAACACTTTTCACAAGTACAATCCCTAAACCAAGATAATCCCTAAAGCTGGATATAAAGAGAACTCTTTAAGTGGAGTAAACCCCCCGCAATGTACTCATAACCTGAGTACTATGTTTCATAACAAAATGAAACAAAATACAATCTTACCTATGCCTTGAATAGATCTTACCAATGTGTGTGTGAAGGCATGTAAGATTGAAACCACCAAGTGCTTGATGAAGAAGATGGTGCACTTGGAAAACTCACTCTCTTAATGCAAGCTTAAAGCAAGAACACTTTAACCAAGTGAAGAAATAAAAGAGAGAAAGAAATATGCTCTTGGATTTTATCTCTAAGAATGAGTTTATTGAATGAGCATTAGTCCCAAAATCTCCCTCAAAATCGAGCTTAAATACCCTCTCAAAACTGCACAAAACCTGAGAGAGAGAACCCACAAAAACTACAGCCAACGGCTAGAAATGACCAGTTTTTGGCAGATGACCCTAGATTATGCTTTAAGTAGTTTGATAGGGCTTAATCTTCTCGCATAATCTAAATATTTTATTAATACAAATATATTTTATGCACCCATTTACACATAGATAAAAGAAAATCATAATAATAAATAATACCAAATAACATACTATTAGTTTGAACAAGATGTGTCCATTACAATAATATTTCTAAAGTATTCATTCCCTAACATGTATAACATACTTAGATTTTATGTTTGGTCTTCCTTACCGACGATGAATATAATGCTTAGATTTCAAGTTAATTTCCACCTTAATGGCAATGCATAACATGCTTGGATTTTTCATGTTGTGCCTTCGTGGTAGTTTTGTTGAAATGCAACATTAAGGAATATATGTTATGACATGATATGCATATAAATCCTTTTCGATGCATTGCATCTCATCATATTCTATGTGACATTCTTGCACTCTATATGCATGAGTAGGATAATACTAAGGATAATAAAAAAAAATAAGATGAATGTACACGATCTTTAGAGAGTATTGAAATAATAATGAGAAATGAGCAGTATAGTTTTGCTTAAAGTAAAATGACATGTGTAAGTTATTGGATAAGCTCCTACGATGTGAATCTATGGTACTCTTTGAAGGGCCTGGTGGAAATGATACGCCCTGCGATGGCAGTATCTTGGCACTCTTTTTTTCTATATGACTGAGATATAAGCCTAGTGGATACAATTGATGACCCCTATTTCGTAGTAATATTGTGGATTGTGAAACTAAGTAAGTGTTAAAGACATAGTCAATAGTAACTTGACAACAGAGATGATGACCTGATATAAATTGAGGAAAACATGATGATATGGGACAATAATATGCATATCGGACACTTGGCAATGCATGACATCATTCTTTACGTATGCCTTATTATTGCAGAATTATGCTTTCATGCTTTTCATTTCCTTTTGCTTGCTAAGCAAATCGAGCTTATCACTATTTTTGGTGGCGGTATCGTAGGGATAGGATTGAGCATCGAGTGCAACCCATGGCAATAGGAGACACCTTCTTTAAGTCCCCTTATTTTGTGTGTGTGTGTTTTTATCTTATCAAAAAGTCAACCCAGTCAATATATGTTAGTGTGTATGCCAGGGTTCATGGATAGGATGTAGTGGAAACCTTTTTAGCATAATTGTGCACGTACACTCGATAAATCATGGTACTCAAGAATCAAGATTACCTAAACTAGAGTAGTTAAGTTGCAATATGACTCGTTTGATTATTGAATTATAAATTGTAGTTCTTGTTAGTAAGAGAGTTAGAGTTGCTCACTGCAACATTTCAAGAGAAATACCGTCAAATTTTCTGGTAATTAACTCCAGTTTTCAAGATATAAAATAAAGTACCCAACTTGAGATCATATATTGCATATTGCATGATTTAAATTCAGACATGCGGGGAGTGAGGCCAGACAGACATACGTTCAGAAAACCAACTACCGTTGAACAGAACCAACTGGTACCCGATGATGGTCCCCGCCAAAACAAAAAAAAAACACCAAGCTCAGCCCTGCATCTGAGCTTGGCAAGGGGCAAGGCGCATGTGAAACGAGCTATGACTGAAGCAACCAAGAGGCGTTACTTGTAAGAAAACAAACGAATCAAGCTGTACATACGAAACGAGCTACCAAAAAAAAAAAATCAAGGCTGGGGCAAGAATCCCAGGGTCATATCTAATTCCAGCATGTACAGATCAAAGGATCACGAACATCTCAGTTCTATATTTACCCTTTTCTGGCTTGTATACCCCCCATTCCAGATGAATTTTATGCACCAGGTTACACTTGAGAGAGTGAGCGAACAAGTTCTTAGTCTCCTGAGCGCGATTGACTAGACTTTTGAAAGGCCAACAAAAAAATGGCAGCTCGTTTCGGCTTTTGCTCTGTTTACGGCTATTCTTCGCTTCCCATCTCAAACATCATGATCTACACGACAAAAGTCACATGAAACATCAAATGAGAGAAGAGCCTTTTGAAGAGAGAGTAAGAAAAATAGTACGACCGAATCTATGCAAGAATGTTGGTTTTGGCAATTATAGTAGCATTTCTCAACAAAAGAAGGCAGGCAGCCTATCATTGGGATCCTTAGATGATTGGCGTGTTAGTTTGGAAAGTGGGCTCCATACAATGCATGTGAGTTGTGGCCATATCCCACAATCCCAACGGTAGAAGTTAATACTTCAATGCCATATATATAAGAAGCTTCAGCTATGATCCAAAAGCTATTGTGCTGTTCCAACCTTACCGAATCAATAAGTGAAGAAAAGCATGAACATGATAAAATCTCTAATTTGACATCATACGAAAGCACATCGGATCATCGTTAAAAAAAGGTTTGAGATTCCTTGGCTTCACAAACCTGGTCACATATCGGGCAGGTATCGCTTCTCTCCATCCATTCAAGAATACATGACATGTGAAAGTCATGCTCGCACTTGGTGATGATCCGTGGGTTCTCTGAATCGTACTCTGCAAACATCATATAAGGACATTATCAGACTTTTCTATCCGAATGCAAAATAAAATTCTGTCAAGCTCATCAAGCACTGTTGAGTAACAATTTCAGGCTTAGATTATTAGTTTAAGTAATTATTATTCAGAAGGAGAGTAATTAATTAAGAAGAAATAGAATATATTCAACAACTTAAAATAAGGTAGTCAACAAGTGAATCTTATTTCTGACAATGCTCAATTTCCAACAGGATGTGTTTGGATGCCAAGGCCCAAACAAAATAATGATGAGAAGAATAATAGATAGCAAAATGAAATAGTCTACTTATTTCAGCTTGATGCTTAAAAATAAATTCCTCATGAACAAACGATAAAGGATTGGAAAGAGATCAAGGAATTCCAAATCTCAACATTTGTGGAACCCAAAACGACGGCAGAATTTATCAATCTTCATGGTTTATTTTCTTCCTACCACAACTAAATATATTTCCAAGCCAGCATTGAATCCTTAAAAAGTGAAAACCACCCAACAACAACAATATATGAAATAGACGAGGAAGAACACAATTTTGAAATAAAAAACACCACCATATACCAATTAATTGAACCATATGTGTGTAGCTCTCTGTCATTTGCCCAGATTTATTGTCCGGTCTGATCACCAGTACAATCTACATCTAGTAGTTTCTACTTGCAAATGAGTAAACTAATTAAGGAGCACTTGACCATGAACAATACCTGGTGACAATGTTATGAAAATTTCTCTTAACTTTTAAGAAATTAAACCACTATGCCTGATTGCAAGGAAACACTAGACAGCCGATGGTGAATTCTAATGCCACTGAGCATATGCTAAGCAACATATTCCAGAGTCAGTTCATCAATTAAGCTATAGTGTCACTTCAAAATATTTGTTCAGAAACAAGGAGCACACTAGCACCTATTACTTAAGTCAACATCAATTCTAAAACATCAGCTAGACAGCCAAAGGTGAATTCTAAAGCCACTGAGTATATGCTAAGTAACATATTCCAGAGTCAGTTCATCAATTAAGCTATAGTGTCACTCCAAAATATTTGTTCAGAAACAAGGAGCACACTAGCACCTATTACTTAAGTCGTCATCAGTTCACAATAAAATATCAGTTAGATCAAGTACACCTCTGCATGTCCATGACAAAGTACAAAGGAATTCTCAAAAGATGTAACTGCCAATCCGCATAAACTTCAGCAATCCTTGTCAGTGTAAAACCTAAAAACAACTTAATATTAAATCAAGGTTCCAGGTAATAGAATACCGGTACATACAACAATTTGGTCTAGAGGAGTAATTTTTATATAACCAGAACACAAGCCCTTTGCATACTTATTTATTTTTCCTATTAATAAGGTGAACCTGCATTTAGGGAGAAAAATTCATCTCTTTGTGCCTTGAACCTGTAACCTACCCCAGACCAAAGAGGCATTCTAATCAACTGCAAGCTATTCTTTCTTACATGAAATATGAAATTCAAGAAATTCCACCAAATTTCATGGGTGCGAACTTTTTTGAAGTATTTGGAGGGGGTTTTTTCCCATGTATATAGAATGTCCTTGATCTCGTTGGACAAGAAAATTTTGTTACTCTCAAAGTCTCAACACTGTGATTGGGTATAATTTAATGCTAATTTATATGGACCAAAACGTTCTTTTTTTTCTCTTTTTGACAAAAAGATGTACGAGACAAAATCATTACCTTCAAGACAAGTCGGGCACACATCCTCTTCCTCTGTAGCCAAAACATTTGGTTCCCTCGACTTTGAAGGTTCATCTTCCACTGCCTTAAGGGTGTCTTTCTGATTAATGATTTCATTCTTGCAATCAGAATCTTTCGAGTTCTCATCCTCAACATCTGCTTCTGCCACTGACACAGAGCCCGTCAATTGCATGTGACCACTACATAGTCCAAATTTTCCTGGCAGTGCGTGAGAAATTGCCAAATCCACATCACAAGGCACGGGTGCAGGAGGTGCTTGGTAAGCACCAGGAACGGATGAGTCCATATTAGTGTCATAGAATAGTGCAGGAGAGACTGCAGATGATGTGACATTGGTGAATGAAACAGGTTTGTGTTCCTCTACTGTTTGCGGACACTGCAATATGAATCATAACCCCAGTAAGGGATGCCGACAGATTAGCAGTAACTAATTAATTTGAAAAGAAAAGGATAGGAAATAAGGGCAATACTAAGCATGCCAAATGAGATGTCAAAGATCAGTGGAGTATATAATTTTTTTAACAACATAATTCTAAATTCGCATAAGTAAGAAAATGTAAAGAGATTCCTAGGAGAGGTCTAGACTGAAAACACAACTATTCCAAAGCTACCTATAAAATACATTAAAGATGTCAAAATGGTTTTATACACATTAAATGGCCACAAAATCACAGCTTGTTATAAGAGACGAATACTATGGTTTGACATACTGTTTGGAAGTAAATATACTAGTCATGTTCAGTAGTCACCTTTCTATATTATCAGTCCATAAAATCTTAGGTAAATTCTAACTCCAAATGCCCCACCAAGCGTGTCCTTGCTGCAGCTCAATCACCATCAATGCATCCCAGAGCAGAACTTAAAAAAAAACAGAAACGGACCATCCAAACTGTAAAAACTGAATTCGGTGTTGCTAACTATATTTAGTTGAATCCAAAATCAATAAAAAGAGACTGGAAGACTGGTGTTCAGATTTAAGTGGATGCAATGTTTGGTACAATATCAGTAGCCACTAGGATTTTCCATAGTGTATTCCAGAATTCTGTATACCAAAATCAGTAATCAAGAATCTCATTTTACATGGTTGAGCACTCTGTTGGTTAAATACTTCAGGCCATTTGATTTCTTTGAGGCATTTTAAATGCTAGATCTCGGTTATCTGTGCATGTTCTTACTCACTAAATGACCAACACATCGTCGTTTTCATTAATGAGACGTTGGTTTCAGCCCAATCCACCTCTCCAAAAACATATTAACATATTCAAAATAATATGCAACAACTATGTGTAATTAAAGTAAGATAAGCGTTCAATCCAATCACATTTCAGGTTATATGCAGTATTCTTTATAACCAGTGGTTATTAAGGATACATCACCAATACATGTCATCCATGTTATGTAATTACCTTTTTCCTTTATGTTTCATAATGACATATTTTCAAAAACACTCATATTCACATTCTACCACAACATCAAGCCTACACTTTTATGCTGTAATTTCAGGAGGCCACCCTACTTTGGAGTGTCAATATTGCAAATATACCAGATTTCATGCGTAACCAATACAACTATAGACTTCAAACAGGGCGCGGAAGGTACACCTCCAATGAAATAAACAAGCAAAAAGAATGTACAGCTTAACGGTCATGTGCCATTCACAAAACAAAAGGCAAATCCCTTGCTACTACTGAATTTGAGAATGTTTGCCAAAGAGGGTATTTAGTAGGACATCATTGATATCTCTGGGCTACCATTTCGCATATTTTGTGTTGCACTACTTCCTTAGATAAGTCGTCTATACAAGTAAACATACACACTTTAATGCCCCTAGGCTAGTTACTATAGCATCACCTCTGTACCTGCCTAAATAAACTTCCTATAAGTTTGAGTTGATCTGTCCTAGTCCCTACACGGGCCACAATGTAGAAGATAAAATTATTACTCATGTCACTACATTAGAAATAACCATGCCATGTCAAGTTGCAAAAAGACTGCTTCTCCGTGCTGCCCAGTTCTCTCACAATAACCATGTCAAGTTACAGATATGTAGCCAGTTTTTTCTTCAACAAATTTATTACCATCAATGAATGATCAGTTTCCCAAAAACATTTTGTTGCAATCGCCACATCTAACTAAGTTACTTTTTCAATCCAAATCGTGACATTGCATGCCCTTCGCCACTCCAACCTGATTTCAGCAAAACCTGAACCTAGAATAATTATTTATGCTTGGAGGAAGTTTATTGTAATAAATAAAGGATTCAATCTTCATCCAGCAGCCAAGTCCAAGGAGTTACTAATGTGAAAAGAACATCTTCACATCCTCTCTAACAAATAAGAGTCACTTATACAAAATCATTATTGAATCAGTATTCAGGCTTAGGGTGTGTTTGGCAAATCGAAAGTGAAGATGCAAGTCTGAAAGTTAAGTCGTTTTCATTCGACATGAAAGAAACATCAAGGACACAATGTTTTTGGCAAGTTTAAATGGAAAGTGAGAAACTAATGCCCACCTAGGCACCACATGACGCTAGACCCGACCACGGTTCGGTTCGAACCGTGGAACCGAACCGGAACCGAACCGATTTGGAACCGAACCGAACCGGAACCGGCCGACCGGTTCCAAGAACCGGAACCGGAACCATGCCAAGCCGGTTCGGTTCCGGTTTGCCCTTTTGTGGAACCGAACCGGAACCGGCGGTTCCGGTTCCCCGGTTCCCCGGTTCGGTTCCCCGGTTCCGGAACCGGGGAATCGATTTGGTTTTGGCCAATTTGCTCACATTCTCAATTTTCTCACAAAGTTTTCTCACATTCCCTGGTTTGGTTTGTTACATACTCAATTTTCTCATATGTAACTTGCATTAAGTTGATTAGTGACAAGATATATTTCTTTTTTAAGTTATAGCCTTTAAATTTTGTTTACTTTTCATATATTTTCATCACAATCAAACCGGAACCGACCCCAAACCGGAACCAAACCGGAACTGGAACCGAAATGAAACCAGAACCGGAACCGGAACCGGCCGAGAACCGGAACCGGAACCGAACCGCTTCTAAAGCGGTTCGGTTCCGGTTCCGGGTTTTATCGGAACCGGAACCGGCGGTTCGGAACCGGAACCGAACCGGAACCGAACCGCGGTCGGGTCTACATGACGCCACATAGGATACCTTCAATTCTTATAAAAGTGCTACTTTGGGCCTTAATTGATGAAAAATGAGAAATAAAAGTGCAAAAAATAATAAATGCTGAGGTTGGTGTTGGTTGTTGCTGACAGAAGTACCGAATTACTAAATGACAGGTGGGTAGGATCAGTTGCATTGTCATAGTAACCAACATATGTCAATATTGACATAATCAAAGAGTGTGCAAGGTTTGTGATTTGTCAAATGCGGACAGGAAATGAAATGTGTCTAGAGTTGCCTTATGGTTTGACAAGAACTTCGCAGCCAGGATATATCAATGTCGGGCAGCTCATGTGAAGGTAACACCAGACTTGGGTTTTGCAACAATAAAGTACTAATACAGCGGGCTAATGATTTGTACATAAAGTTTAACTTTAATTTTAATTCGACATTTTTATGTTGTGCTTGGGTATGTCATATCACAGCCGTAGCTAGGGTCCGATTGATGTGCTAGTAAATTTCAATGGAAATCTGATGTGAATCGTCGTAGATCGATTCACAATTTTAAAGAGGAAAATTAAAAGAGAGGAAAAAGTTTTTATTTTTGCTTGATTGAGACAAGAACCTAGATAATTGATCTTCTTAGAGACAAGATCGATCTCCCCGCTTTGGATGAACGGACCAAAGCTTAAGCACCGTCAAATGACGCTTGAGAGTTTTCTCACAATACAAGCATAAAAACACACAATGACGGCTAGACCTAATATAAAGAAAGAGGAGGTATTTTGGTAAAATACCAAAATACCCTCCCACTAAGAAAATGGCCTAAACCACGCTCCCGCGTCTCCTGCGACGTGCGTAGGTGATGACGCCTCCACAGCCACGTGCTCCATCCTCAGAGGGCCCCGGTGCTCCCGTCGGTGCACCCGCATCAATACCCCCCTCTAAAAGAGCCACCTTGTCCTCAAGGTGGAAATCTGGATACTGCGCCTGGACCACCTCGTAATCCTCCCAAGTAGCATCGCAATCTGATAGCCCTGCCCAATAGATCAGCACCTCTCGCCGCCGTCCCGCTCCCTGGCGGACCGCCCGCACCTCCAAAGGCTCTAACAACACCTCCATGTCCTCCGTAAGTGTAGGGGGAAGAGTGGAGGAAACAGCATGGTCCCCAATCGCCCGTCTCAGCTGTGACACGTGGAACACAGGGTGAATCGCCGACGTGGCTGGTAGCCTCAGACGGTATGCCACCTGTCCGACCGTGGCCTCCACCTGATATGGACCAAAGTAGCGAGCCGCCAGCTTCTCGTTCGGCCTCCTCGACATCGACCTCTGCCTGTAGGGGCGTAGCTTGAGATAAACCATATCTCCCACCTGGAAGCTAACGTCCCGTCGATGCCCGTCCGCCTGAGCCTTCATCACCTGCTGAGCCCGCAATAGGTGCTTCCGCAGCTCCTCCAACAGCCCATCACTCTCCTCCATGTACGTCTCAACTCGTGACACGGGAGTCTGACTGTTTCCAAAGCGTACCAATGGTGGAGGGTCCCGTCCGTACAACACCCTGAAAGGCGTCGTCCCTGCTCTCGAATGGTACGAGGTATTGTACCAATATTCCGCCCACGCCAACCACCTGTACCACTGCCTAGGCGTGTCTGAAGCAAAGCACCGTAAGTACGTCTCTAGGCTGCGGTTGACGACCTCCGTCTGACCGTCTGTCTGTGGGTGGTAAGCGGTACTCCTCTTCAGGACCGTACCCTGTACCCTAAACAGCTCCCTCCAAAAGACACTCATGAATACCTTGTCCCTGTCGGACACGATGGACGTCGGTATCCCATGTAGCCGTATCACCTCCTTCGTAAATGCCCCTGCTACTGATACGGCTGTGTAAGGATGCTTCAGGGGGATGAAGTGTGCATACTTACTCAGCCTATCCACCACCACCATGATCACCGTGTACCCCTCTGAACGTGGTAGCCCGTCGATGAAATCCATGGTAATATCCTCCCACACCCTCTCTGGTAGTGCCAACGGCTGAAGCAGTCCCGCTGGGGCCATCGCCATGTACTTGTGACGTTGACAGACGTCACAAGCGGCCACTAAGCGTGCAATCTCCCGCCGCATCCCTGGCCAGTACACCTCTCTGGCCATCCTCTGATAAGTCTGCTGAACCCCCGAGTGACCCCCTGTCACGGAGCTGTGGAACTCCTGGAACAACACGGGTATGAAGGCAGAGGTCCTCGGCAACACTAATCTCCCATGGTACAGTAGTCGGCGCCCCTCCAAAGCATATCCTGCCGGCTCGTCCGTCCCCCTCTGGATCCGCTCGCGGATCTGCTGCAACTCCGCATCGCCCTCCGCCTCCTGCAACATGGGCTCCCAGTCCAGCCACATGGGCCTTGATAATGCCCTCAAGTCCACACACTCCTCTCGTCGAGACAAGGCATCCGCAGCCTTGTTCTCCAACCCGGGCCGGTACTCTATCTCAAAGCGGTATCCTACCAGCTTGGATAACCAACGCTGGTGCTCCTCTGTGACTAACCGCTGCTCGAGGAGGTATTTGAGGCTCCTCTGGTCTGTCCTGACTACAAATTCTCGACCCAACAGATAGGGTCTCCACTTCAGCACTGCCAACACTATGGCCATCAACTCCCTCTCATAGACCGATTTCAGCCGTGCCCTAGCTGATAGCACCTGGCTGAAATAGGCTATGGGTCTTCCCTCCTGCATGAGTACCGCCCCTAGACCATACCCTGAGGCGTCCGTCTCCACCACAAAAGCCTTGCCAAAGTCTGGCAAAGCGAGCACTGGCGCCGTCGTCATCGCCACCTTCAAGGCCTCAAAGGCCTTGGTGGACTCCTCCCCCCAGTGGAACCCATCCTTCTTCAGCTGCTCCGTGAGAGGCCACGCTATAGTGTTGTACCCCTTGACGAACTTCCTGTAGTAGCCTGTCAGCCCCAAGAAGCCTCGCAGTGCTCGTAAAGTAGTGGGCACCGGCCAATCCAGCATGGCCGCTATCTTTGCTCTGTCGGCCGCCACCCCCTCAGCTGACACCACGTGCCCCAGGTACTCCATCCTTGCCTGACCGAAACTGCACTTCCTTCGGTTGGCATATAACTGATGTGCAATCAACTCCCTGAATACTACCTCTAAGTGGTCAATGTGCTCACCCATGCTCCTACTGTAGATGAGGATGTCGTCGAAGAAGACTAGGATGAACCGTCGCAAGTACGGCTGGAAGACCTTGTTCATCAAGGCCTGGAATGTCGAAGGGGCGTTGGTCAAGCCGAAAGGCATGACCAGGAACTCGTAATGTCCCTCATGGGTGCGGAAAGCGGTCTTCGGCACGTCCTCTGGCCGCATCAAGATCTGGTGGTACCCCGCCTTCAGGTCGATCTTCGAGAAGACCGCCGCCCCATGCAGCTCGTCAAGCAGCTCGTCGATTACCGGAATAGGAAACTTGTCGTCGACAGTCTCCTTATTCAGCGCCCGGTAATCGACGCAAAATCTCCAACTACCGTCCTTCTTCTTCACCAGTAGTACGGGAGAAGAAAAAGGACTCACACTTGGCTGGATCACGACAGCCTGCAGCATCTCCCGCACCATCCTCTCTATCTCATCCTTCTGCACATGCGGGTACCTGTAGGGACGCACGCTCACCGGTGCTACCCCGTCACGCAATACTATCGCGTGCTCATGCCCCCTCGTCGGAGGTAGCCCTTGCGGGCTCTGGAAGACCTCCTGGTACTGCTCCAGTACTGAATCTACCTCCATCGGGGTCTCATCCTGCTGCTCCTCCTCCGTGGATAACCCCTGATACTCCACCAGAAACCCCTCTCCATCCTCCCGCAACGCTCGCGTAATGGCCTTGAAGGCCACTACCGAAAAGCAGAGGGTCGGGTCCCCTGTCAGTACCACCGTCTTGCTCCCCTCCTGGAACTCCATCCGAAGAAGCTTCCAGTTCACCTTCATCTCCCCGAGCTTCTTCAGCCACTGCACTCCTAATATGACATCCACGTTGCCCAGCTCCAACGGCAAGAAGTCCTCCACTATCTGAAGCCCCTGCAGTGTGAAAAACACCCCCTTGCAGAGCCCCTTACTCTCCTCCATCTTCCCTGTGCCCAGCAACACAGTGAACTTCTCCATCGTGCTCAACTCCAACCCGTGACGCTCTACCAGCCGCCTCGAGATGAAGTTGTGGGTCGCCCCACTGTCAATCAATACCGTCACCGTCTGATCTCCCAATGTCCCTGCCAACTTCATAGTATGGTTCGGAGTGAACCCTACCACGGAGTTCAGCGACACCTCCGCAAAGTCCATGTGCACATGCTCCTCCTCAGGCTCCTCCACTATCGCAGGCTCCTCCTCCTCCGGATACTCCTCCTCGTCGGGCACAATCACGATCTGCAGCAACTTGCTCGCACATCGATGACCGGGGGTGAACCTCTCGTCACACCTGAAACATAGGCCTGCCGCCCGCCGTGCCCGCATATCAACCTCCGTCATGCGCCTACCCGGTACGGTGGTGCGGACCTCCCCTGCAGCTGGTCTAGGTGGTACTGGGGCTGGTGGTCCGATAGCTGGCCTAGGTGGTGCTGGTGCTACTGGGCTGCGCTGCCCCTGCGCCCCCCAAGCCCCCCTAATGCGTCTCTCCTCCGACTGCTTCTCCTCCGCCTTGTGGGCTAGGCGGAGGACGTCCTCCAAACACTGAGGGCTCTGCATCCTCAGCTCCGCTCGTATAGATGGCTTCAGTCCCATCATGAAGTTCCCGATCATCACCTCATCGGTCACCCCCTTCACCCTACTGTTCAGCATCTCAAATTTCTCCACATAGTCACGCACTGTCCCCTCTTGCCTCAGGGCCGACAGCTGCTCGTAAAAGTCCCCTCCTGCTGTCTCCTGAAATCGGTCTACGATCAGCGCTGATAGCTCCTCCCAGGTGCGAAAAGGGGACCGTGCTATCTTCCACCGGTACCAGGCCAGGGCCTTCCCCTCAAAGTAAATCCCGATGGCCTTCAGGACCTCCTGCTCCGTCAGACCCATCACCTGGAAATACCTCTCCGCCCGGTATATCCACCCATCAGGGTCGGTGCCGTCAAAGGTCGGCATCTTCAGCTCCATCAACCGCCGATCTGCGTTGATGTCGCCTAGCTGCCCCCTATCTCCGCCTCGGTCAGCCCCCCTGACCATCTCGCCACCCCGAGCCTCCCTCGGGCCTCCCCTGTCGCCCCCGTACAACTCCTCTGGCCATGCAGGTCTCTCCCACGCCTCGGGCTGGTAGTAGTGCCCCGGAAACTCTGGCGGTCGTGCAAAATTGGGCCCTTGCCCAGGCGGAATGGTCTCTGCTCTCCAAAACTGGCCCGCTGGGGCCCCAATAGCTGCTCCTGAGGCCCATCCGCCTCTCGGTGCCCCCAAAACCCCTCCAGATTGGGGTACAAACCCCGCAACACCACCAAACACCCCTCCTGTGCTCGCCGCGCCACCGGAACAATCGCCCGGGCCCACCGACCCATGCCCGGGGTCCAGCGGACCCGCCCGGCCCCAGATTGGGGCCGCGCCCCCAATTCCGCCCCCGCCTGGGGCTGCCGACCCCCAGGCGGGTGTCGTGCGGGCCGCCAGGCCCCCAAAGGGGGTCGGCGGCCCCTGGGCACCCCCGCCAGGGGGTGCCGGGCCTCCGGCGGCCCCAGGTTGGGCCGCCGAGGCCCTGGGGTGGCCGGCCTGACCCGCCCAGGCCATGGCTGGGCCGGGCGGGTCAGTCGGCCCCTTTTTTGGCCCGACAGGGCCCGTGGAGGTAGATCCGGGCCCTGTCGCGCCAAACCCTAGCCCGCCGGCTAGGGTTGTAGCCGCCGCCGCCGCATGTGACTCCCCGTGGCTCGGGGGTCCTTGATTTGTCGAGACGACACCGGATTCGCCTTGGATCTCTTCCGTTATTCTCCCCTTGTCGCGATCCGCCGCTTTCTCCTTGGTCAATCCTTGCAACAACTCCATTATCGCCGGAATAGCCGCCGTGGCCTCCGCGGTTTCCTTTCTCATGATTCGAAGCTCCGATTGAATGTCCTCTTGGGTGTGTGCATGATCCTTGATCGACGCCTCCATCGCCTTCCTCAAACCCTCGATCTCGTGATTGAGATCGTCGCGTAGACCTTGGATCTTCTCATCCACGGAAGCCCTCGTTCCCGTTGCCATGGATTCATAGAGCTCTGATACCAATTGATGTGAATCGTCGTAGATCGATTCACAATTTTAAAGAGGAAAATTAAAAGAGAGGAAAAAGTTTTTATTTTTGCTTGATTGAGACAAGAACCTAGATAATTGATCTTCTTAGAGACAAGATCGATCTCCCCGCTTTGGATGAACGGACCAAAGCTTAAGCACCGTCAAATGACGCTTGAGAGTTTTCTCACAATACAAGCATAAAAACACACAATGACGGCTAGACCTAATATAAAGAAAGAGGATGTATTTTGGTAAAATACCAAAATACCCTCCCACTAAGAAAATGGCCTAAACCGCGCTCCCGCGTCTCCTGCGACGTGCGTAGGTGATGACGCCTCCACCGCCACGTGCTCCATCCTCAGAGGGCCCCGGTGCTCCCGTCGGTGCACCCGCATCAAAATCCTGCCATGCAATGTGCATCTTCCCAATCGGAGGATGTATATGAATTTGGACTGCTCAATTTGTCAATGGATGCTGAATCATGTGAGCATGTACTTTATGGCTGTGCTACGACATAACAAGTTCGGAATTTGTTGAGCTCTTTCTCTAAAATGTAGTGGGATATTACTTCACATTATATATATATATATATATATATATATATATATATATATATATATATATATATATATATATATATATATATATAGCTATGAAAGCGCTCATGGAATCCACATTATTCAATTTCAACAAACGATTGTCTCTTATGTCTCATGGAAAATATGAAAGGTTTGGAATGGTGCAATATTTCAAAACGTAATCAGAAGAACCAACAGAATCAAGTGTTTTCGGACAATCTGTTGAGTTTTAGACAGCCTTAAGGGAAAGACCTCAACCACATGTCAATGAAATGAAAAGCCTTCACTCCCTCCCGACTATCTGATTTATGTCCTTTGGCATGTTCCCGCATTGGCATATGTAAAAGTCAATTTTGACAGCTATTTGACTGTTAAAGAGAATGTCGGATGTTAGGATTTGTAATTCGTGATTGTCAGAATAAAGTCTTAAGAGCCAAAAGTACTCCGCTTGTTGGTTGTCGGTTCCTTTAGCGAAACTATGTGTGGTGTGGGAAGCCTAAAATGCGCTTGTTCTAAATTTGAGGTGAATCATATTTGGCTCGAATGTGATGTGGTTGGGGTAATCCAATGGATTTCCCGTACAACTATTGGGAACATGTATGCAAGTTTTCTGTTGAATAACATCAATGCATGGATTGGTATGCTTAATGAATTTAACGTATAATTGACCCAAGAGAAGACAATGCAGCGGTAGACTTCATGATCATGGGTAAATCCAAGGGTCGACACTCTAGTTTTTTCCATGAATAACCTCCCGAAGGAATTGTTATTAATAATCCGAAAGGACCATTTGCGTTGTAGCAAAATGATAAAGGTCCATTGAGGGTCTTTACTGTCTACTAAAGGAATTGTTATTAATAATCCAAAAGGACTATTTACGTAGTAGCAAAATGATAAAGGTCCATTGAGGGTCTTTCCTTTCTACTAAAAAGAGGACGATGTCCACGCATGAGACAATTTCCTTTGGTATCTTGAGATCGAATCACTTTCACACTTTGACTTATACTTTCAAATTTCCAAGCATTCCCTTATCTCATATCAAACAAGACGGATGCATTGCGGGTTTATTCGAGGCGGAGGCGCGGGTCTACCGGGCCGATGGCAAACTCATAGTTCCGTGTTTTCATGGGGGGGCCACTTTGTAAAAAGGCTAATTAGCAATTAGCCTTTCTTAAGCTTGCGGGACAGGCCGGCCCTAGCTTACGCATTATTTGAGTTGAGTATTTTCCTATTTTCCTTAGATTATTTTCTAGCTAATTGTGCTTTCTATTTGTGGTAGTGATTTAGTAATTAGTCAATTTGTTGTTGAAATTTGATACCTACGGATCTGAAATTATAATAAAAATCCTACCTTTATTGTCTTCCACCCATAAAAATCCCTCTTTAGTCCAAAAAAAGCGTACCAATTTGGTATCAGACCACGTTGATCCATGGCGATGACGAGATCCAAGGAGAGAATCGACTTGTTGGAAGAGAAATTGGAAAGGTTTGAAAGCAAATTTGAAGACGAGATTCAAGGGATCAAAAAAGGCGCGGATGATCAAGCAAGCCTTGCGAATCGTAGATTCACGCTACTTATGGGGGCCATCCAACAAAATACGGCGGCGACGAAGCAAAGTTTGATGGAGGCGCTCAACGAAAAACTAGATCCGGATAGAAAGGGTCGATCTTTGTCAAAGGAGAAGGAAAAAAGGTGAACTTTTGGATGAAGGGATTCTCTCAGACGCCACCAACTATTTCGTGGAGGAGGAGAAGGCTGCGATGGAGGAGCACCAATTCGGGAACTCCGGAAGCATCCAACACGTTCGACCGACCCTATGGACTTGCCGACAGGGCTGGTCGACTGCTCTGGAGCCCCGACGGCCTCGTCAAACACCGCCGCCGCTCCTAGGAGTCCTGCCGGCCAAGATAGGGGCCGACAGGCCCTGTCGCCTCATCCTGGAGGCCCGTCGGCCCAGATGGGGGCCGACAGGCCCTGCCGCCTTACGTAGCCGCCGACCCTGATGGGGGCCGACAGGCCCCGCAGCAGCTTTTGGATGACCCACCGGCCCAGATGGAGGGCCGACAGGCCCCGCCCCACTTCCCAGAGGCCCCGTCGACCCAGTTCGGAGCCCGACAGATTTAGACGACATGGCAGGAGGGTCGTCCGGCTCCATTTCAGCCCCAGAATGGTCCCATTAGATTTTTTAGCCCTAAGGAGCACCGCAACAATTTTTTGGAGAACCATCGACGCATCCACAGCCTTTCGGGGGAGTTTCGGGAGATTGGCGGGGGCATCAGGGCCCTTCAAGGGTACCCCAGGAGAACTTCGACCGCTATCAGGGCGAAGAGCAGGGAGGAGCAGGTAAGGGTGACACGACGTGGGAGGGGGTTGATAGATGGACACGAAATCCGGCTGGAGGTTATGGTTATGAAGAACCTCCCCTATTTCAGTCGCGACGTCAGGACTACCAGCAGGGGAGGGGATCACAAGGAGGGTTCGCTACGGAGAACCAGGTTAGTAAGCTGAAAATGCCCATTTTTGATGGAGAGGACCCCGACTCTTGGTTATACCGTGTGGAGCGATACTTTGATGTGTCGATGGTACAGGAGACAGACTGGCTTAAGACAATGGGGGTCTGCATGGAGGGTGAAGCGTTGGGATGGTTCCGATGGACACAGCAGCAAGGGCCTTTCTGTACTTGGGAGGAGTTCACTATCCTCTTACTGGAGCGTTTTGGGAAGGTGCAGACGGGTGACACCTTCGAGAGGATGTATGCCTTGAGGCAGGACGGGACTGTGAGGGACTATATCAAGAAGTTTGAGATGCTATCTAGTAGAGTCCGTTGGGTGTCAGGAGAGTCCATGGAGGGGTTCTTCATGGATGGATGCTTTATGAAGGAGTTGAAACCCACCATTAGATCTGAGCTGAGAATCCAGAGGCCTACGGATCTACGAGAGGATGAATCTGGCAAGGATGGTGGATGACCATCAGGACTCTGAGAGGAGAGCCCTGGGGGCAAGGGGAGGCTCCTCTTTTCGAGGTTAGGCACATACAAGAGGGTAGAAGGCGCCCACTGCCACAGGAGTCACAGCATCTAGCAAGGAGAAGAGGGTGGAGCCACGACCTGGAGAGCAGACGCGGAGGATAACGGAGTCGAAGATTCGTGACAAGCGTGACAAGGGCTTGTGCTTCAAATGTGACGAGATGTTCTCTCCAGGGCACCGGTGCGGAGACCGAACCCTTCAGATTCTGATAGTGAATGACGATGAGGAGGATGACGTGGTGAAGCTCGAGGCTAGCGGGGATGAGGAGCAGGAGCACCTGCACTTGGACATAGCGGAGGTTTCCCTCAATTCCGTGGTGTGGTTCACACCGAATCACACCATGAAATTGATGGGAAAGGTGGCTGATATGGACGTGATTGTGTTAGTGGATATTGAAGCTACCCACAACTTCATCTTCTGTAGACTAATAGAGGAGCAGAGACTACAGCTCAGTGACACGTGGAACTATGGAGTGGTGTTGGGGACGAGACAGGTGGCACAGATCAGCCATGTCTGTCAGAGCGTGATCGTGACTATTCAGGAGATACAGATCATCGTGGGCGGACTTCCTTTCTCTGGAGTTGGGTAGCACGAATATCATCCTGGGATGAAGTGGTTGCAGACCTTGGGAGATACAAAGACAAATTGGAAGTTGCTCAAACTGGAGTATCAAGAGGGAGGGAGGACGATAGTGTTGCAGGGGGGGACCCCAACTTATGTCGTTCCATGGTGTCCTACAAAACCATGACATGCGCTCTCATGGTACTTGGTGGAGCTCCAGGGGGTGTCACTTGAGAAGAGGGATGTGGGCCAGAAGCAGAAGTTGGCGCCTGAGTTGGAGCAGTTATTGCGCCAGTATGAGGATGTTTTTCAGACTCAGCAGGGGCTCCCAACACCACAGAATCATGGGTACGCTATAGCTCTATGGGAGTGGGTGTCACACATCAGTGTGCGGCCCTATAGATATCCTCAGGTGCAGAAGGATGGGATTGAGAGGATTATCGGAGAGATGTTGCAGGCAGGAGTGATTTAGCCGAGTGTGAGCCGATTCTTTAGCCACGTCTTGCTCGTGAAGAAGGATGGTAGTTGGAGATTCTGCGTGGACTACCGGACCTTAAATAAGGAAACTATGTCTGATAAGTTTCCTATTCCTATGATTAACGAGCTACTTGACGAGCTCCATGGTGCGGCAGTATTCTCAAAGATTGATCTGAAGTCTAGGTACCACCATATCCGGATAAGGGCGGCAGACGTGCCAAAGACAGCATTCAAGACTCATGAGGGGCACTTCGAGTTCCTTGGCATGTCTTTTGGCTTGACGAATGCTCCAGCGACATTCCAGGCCTTGATGAACAAGGTGTTTCGGCCCTACCTGCAGAGGTTTGTCCTTATATTTTTGATGACATACTTGTTTACAGTCGCAGCTTGGAGGAGCATGTAGGACACTTGCAGGCGGTGTTGCACGAGCTGCATGAGCAACAGTTATTTGCCAACCGGAAGAAGTGCCTCTTTGAACATCCGCAAGTGAAGTACTTAGGACATGTGGTATCAGCTGAGGGAGTGGCGACAGATCGGGAGAAGATTGTGGCAATGTTGGACTGGCCACGTCCCACGACACTACGAGGCGTCTTAGGCCTTACATGATGTTACAGAAAGTTTGTCCAGGGATCCAGCATGATTGCATGGCCATTGATGAAGCAGCTTAAGAAAAACAGCTTCCAGTGGGGGTGAGGAGGCAACTAGGGCATTTGAGACCCTGAAGCAGGCGATGACGACAGTGCCTATGCTAGCACTGCTAAACTTCAGCACGCCTTTCGTGGTGGATATAGATGCTTCAGGATATGGGTTGGGGGCAGTGCTGATGCATGACCAACGGCCAATAGCCTATTTAAGCTAGACTCTGACAACACGGGCCAGTCTGATGTCAGTGTACGAGAGGGAGCTGATGGCGATTGTGCTCTTCATTCAGAAATGACGGCCATATCTACTTGGGAGGAGATTTATCGTTCGGACCGACCAGAGGAGCTTGAAGGACCTATTAGAGTATCACATAGTCACTGAGGAGCATCAGAAGTGGCTCTCCAAGTTGGTTCACTACACCTTTGAGATACAGTATAGATCGGGGTTGGAGAACAAGCCAGCGGATGCTCTATCCCGCAGAAAAGTGGCAGAGATGGCAGCGATAGCGGTACCAGTCCTCCTAGACTAGGATCCTCTGGGGAGATAGGTTGAAGCTAATGTGGGGCTGGCACGAATACGAGAGGCACTGCAATAGGGCTCGGCGGATCATCCCGGGTATACTCTTAGTGGGAAGAGGCTGCTATATCAGGGGAGATTGGTGATACCCAGGACTTCTACACACATTCCTATGATATTTCAAGAGTTCCATGGCAGCCCAGTAGGAGGGCACTCAGGGTACAGCAGACATATAGGATGAAGGCCAAGGAGTTGTACTGGCCAGGGATGAAGCGGTACATAACCAAGATGCTAGCGGAGTGTGACGTCTGTCAGCGTCACAAATATTTAGCGATGGCTCCTGCATGCTTACTACAGCCATTGGCCCTGCCTGAAAGGGTTTAGGACGACATCATCATGGACTTTAATGAGGGACTACTGCGTTCGGAGGGCTTCACCATCATACTTGTCGTGGTAGACCGCCTCAGCAAATATGCGCACTTCATTCCCTTGCGGCATCCTTACACAGTAGTGACAGTAACTACAACATTCATGAAGGAGGTCGTCCGCTTACATGTAAGCGGTTTTCCTGATTCAATAGTCAGATCGTGATACAGTCTTCATGAGCAACTTCCAGAAGGAGTTATTTAAGGTGTAATGGACTATGGTGAAGAGGAGCACAGCATATCACCCACAGACAAATGGCCAGATGGATGTGGTCAATAGGAGCATGGAGACATATTTGCGTTGTTTTGCTTCAGATTCACCGAAGCAGTGGGTCAGGTGGTTAGCATGGGCGGAGTACTGGTACAACACTTCGTACCATTCGGCAACACAGTACACTCCTTTTCGCATTCTCTATAGATGGGACCCTCCTCATCTGATGCATTACAGTCATGGCATGACTCCAGTATCCCAGGTGGAATACTTGGAGGAGAGGGATAGACACTTGGAGGAGTTGAAGAGGCACTTACTGCAGGCCCAACAGATTATAAAGGCTAAAGCCGATGTGCACAGAGAGATGTGCAGTTTGCTCTGGGGGATATGGAGTATCTCAAACTGCGCCCCTATAGACAGAAGACACTGGCACACATGAGCAATGAAAAAATGGCGACCCGTTATTATGGACCATTTGAGGTTATCGCTCAGATTCGGAAGGTGGCATATCGCCTGACGTTACCTACTACATCTACCATCTACCTAGTATTTCACGTGTCGTAGCTACGACGAGCTATTAGGGACCACACACTCTCACCTACTCTCCCTTTCACATTGACAGACGACATGAAGGTGTTACTAGAGCCACATGAGCTCAAGGGGGTTCGCCAAAACGCAGTAGGAAAATAGAAGGTGCATATTAGATGGTGTGGATTGCCGGATTATTATGCTACTTGGGAGGCCCGCGAGGTGATACAAGACCAATTCACATACTTCCACTTTGAGAACAAGGTGGTACTTTTCGGGGGAGTAATGATGCATTGCGGGTTTATTTAAGGCTGAGGCACGGGTCCACCGGGCTGATGCCAAACTCGTAGTTTCGTGTTTTTATGGGGGCCACTTTGTAAAATGCTAATTAGCAGTTAGCCTTTCTTAAGCTTGAGAAACCGGCCGTCGCTAGCTTGCGCATGATTTGAGTTGTGAGTATTTTCCTATTTTCCTTAGATTATTTCTTAGCTAATTGTGCTTTCTATTTGTGGTAGTGATTAGCAATTAGTCAATTTGTAGTTGAGATTCGATACCTATGGATCTGAAATTATTAATAAAAATCTTATCTTTATTTTCTTCCACACAAAAATCCCACTTTTAGTCCACAAAAAGACATAATCGTATCAACATGGACAACCCTACAGCCAGACTTTGTTCAATATAATACAAGACATTTCCAAACATTCCATTGTCTTGATTGGCATTGTATCTGGAGATTGGAAGTTTCTTAAGCTAACACAATTTCACCCAGTGAATCCATAATTCAAAAAGCCAAAGTCCTGCATAAAAAACGGACGATGGTGTAGAAACAATAGTATAATACATCTTGACCATTATAATGACCCATCCCCGCCTCCTTCCCAATTGAAACAGAGATTTCAATTAAGGGCACTAATGTAACTTTTTTATTTTAAAAAATATGGTTTTAAATTTTAATTTGATTCAAGTTTAAGGGCATTGTCTTATTTAAGTATACATTTATGATACTCAATTTACAATGGTATGTCTTTATTAAATAACTAATAAATGGTAAAATGGCATGCTTCCAATAAATCAAAATGCTTACAACAATTTTGTGAAAATTGTCAAATTTTTTACACGTGCATAGAAACCTAATGTTCATAAAGCAGACTCAACCTTGGCCATGCAATATATATGTACAATGTGTTGCTTCAATCTTAACCCATTTCCAGGGATTTCACCAATCCAGCAACAAGTAAGATGAACAGGATAGTTTCCTAGGCACATAGATTAATCGGAATTTCACGCTAAATGCGGTGAACAATCATGTCCCAGTTCGGTGGAACTGAATGCGAGTGAAATAACAGAAGTGGAATTGGGTTGGGGAGGGAGCAATTTAATTATATGTTCTTATTTATTAGGCAGTTAACCACTTCGATATTCACTGCTACAGTCTGAGTTACAAGAACCCCAGAAAAGTGAAATATAAAACAACCAATGATGGACAAGTCAAAAGTGACATCCAAAGCTCTAAAAGTTGCGTCATTAGAAGAACTCTTTTCTAGATAATAAATTAAGCAAATCATTGGTGGAATATTAGTATCTCTTGACATAAAAAGTATGCAAGCCATTTGTGAAATATTTGCAAAGAATAAGAAATACACACATAATAATAAACTGGTGTTCTATCCTTATCAGCTCCAGTGGATGAAGAACAACAACCACCCATTTCTTGCTTCTCTAATCTTTTCTTGTGTTGTCCTTCCTTTTCCTATTTTCTTCTAATCAACTGTCCACCTGAAAGTACATGATATTGGCTCATTCTTAGTATCATCAGATAAAAGGATAATCAAGGCTACTGAACCTTGACAAGACCTTGCCAAATTTACAATGCAGAACAAGGTTCATCAGCACATACATAGAAGGTTCTCATTTTACCGACAGCCCTTGCTAGAGTCATGGACTACAACAAAGAAAACACCTGATAAAAGCTAGGAAGAAAATGATATAAGCACAACACTAATACAATAAATTTTTTGGGGGAGCCTCCTCCCCACATCAGATATGACAAAGCAAGATACACAATAATAGACATTAGATTTGCATTGACAAATACCCTTCTAGATATAGGCTGTTACAATAAGATATGTTGGTTTGCATAAGTTGGGTTGCAAATATAAGCACAACTCTGATGCATTAGTTCCATAGAGACGCCCTACGCATATCAGATTCATCTCAAGAAGCATCTCAAGTTCAGGCAAATACTAGTACACATTAGATTTGAATTTTCCAACCAGTGCAAGATACAACATGATACCAATTTGTTAAAAAGCACTAGTCATAACCCGTGACCATATGTCACTGGGCATTCAAAATATTCACGAAAAATGTCAACTCATTCAAAATCTCTTTCCTCCCACCAAAAAAATCGCAACCGTATTTAAAATATTCTACCCTCAAAATTCAACCACATTCAAAATCCCCCAAAAACATTTATCGCCACCTTCAAAAATATTCTCCCCAAAAATTTTAGTTCCTTCCAAAATTTAGTTCCCTTCAAATTTAGTCCCTCCCAAAATTTAAAATTTTAGTTCACCTGAAAATTTAGTTTCCTCCAGGTTTGGTTCACCCTAAAATTAAAAATTTTAGGTCCCGAATATTTTGTTCCACCCAGATTTAGTACCCCCAAATTGTAGGATTCTTTCTAAAATTTTCACAAACACTCATCCTAATCATTGATTCCTTAAAATAAATCTTAACCGTCATTCTACCCACATCTTTGTCCTAGTTAGCAAATCCAATCCAATCAAAAACATCACGCATTTGTTCAATAGATTTTTGATGCCCGTCTCAGGGCTTTTTAAGCCCAAAACGCGTCAAGGCGCAGTATAAGGCATGGAGGCCAGTGAAGCCTATGCCTCAGCTATTGAGGCTTACGTTAAGGGCATGCTCTACGGTCAGGTCTTATGTCGAAGCTAAGGCATGCACTAAAAACATGTTTATCTTCTCTATACATTACCCATCATGTGTTGTAATTTGAAGGCTTCTAAGAAACATGACGACCAACTGTCGACATCTTTAGTTAAGTTAAAATTTAAATTTCAAAATTTTGGATTTTTTTGGTTGATTTTGTCTTTTTTTCTCTTTTTTAAGGATTTCTACTTTTCTCGTTGCTTTTTTCGAATTGGTTTTTCCCACTTGATTTGCTCTCACTCTTTATTTGAGCCGTATCTAACAAATGAAGATAACATAAGGCATCAAAGAAGAAGAAGAAACCCCAATCATTTCAGTTGAGCCGTATCTAACAAATGAAAACTAGTGAGGATTCTATATAGTCAATTGTCATTGGAACCTAAACCAGATACTCTGCCCCAGTTAAGGGAGAATGATGAAATTGGATCAATGTTTGATATATTTTCGAAGAAATAGAATAAATTAGTAACTAACACAAGGATACTACAAATCACATTAGCATATCAATCAAAGCATCCAAGGAATGCACAAATAAGCAGACACTAGCCAATATAGGTGACGGGAGCTAATTTTTTTTCATGACTACTCTCCTTTTTAAGCATGTGAACATGACCTTTGATGTTTTAGTTCTGTGCGATAATAAGCCATCAAGCGAATAATGACTATTGTAAAAGATTAGCAAAAACATAAAGTAAAAAGATTGTTGACCATAACCTATAGCACAATACCTCAAAATTTGTTCACTGCTTTTAAGCTATGGATTCTTTTGAGATAATATTGAACGATATTTTGCTTTAAATATTTCCATCTTTTGTTTATTGATTAACATACATCCATTTAAGTGTCACAAGACATTGATTGCTATTGCTTTGAATAACGGCATGAAGCTCATTAACCGAAGCACAACTAGTCGAGGACATTCTTGATGACCATATGCGTAGCACACTTGAAACTGAACTTAGCTCAATTATTAATCTTCCCTATTCTTGGTACTTTTACAGGAATAATTTCTAAATCAAAGTTCAACAATGATTCTCTCTATTATCGATAAAAATTCAACACTTCCTTCCGATCGTTGACCAGCAATTTCTCCAGTCAACCAAATTTGCTTCGACTTTGCTCCAACTGCTACGAGTTCATAAAATGTCAGACCACGACCAATTCCATCATCAAAACAACTAACACCAGCACACAATCAACCAAAGGGAAATTAATCACAGATTCGAAACTACCAATTATAAGGTCGAAAACTTCGCATACAACCGATCGCTGCCCTAGAGAAAAAATACCGACGATACCCTAAGTAAAACACACATAAATCACAAAAAGGCAAAAAAATGACGAAATTGATTGAAAATCACACAAATCGCGATCAAATAGAAAATATATAATCAGATAAAGCTAAGGAGCGAGGCCAGATCTTTACCAGAATTCTCTCTGTTTTGAGATCGTTGTGGCTGGGGGCAAAGAACCGAGGTTTTAAGCGGCGCGCGAGATTTAAGGGGAGAAGCCGCATGCGAGGGGCCTCGGGGGATGTAATAACGAGAATAAATAAAGTATTATTATAAATAAAAATAATTGGAGATAATGATTAGCAGGGATGGAGCTTTGACTGATGAGAATATTTTTGGTGGCACGGATGAATTTTCAAGAAATTTGGGTGAGATGGAGGCGTACTCCTACTCCTAAAACCTAAACGAAACGCAACTCACGCGCCGTCTAATTCGGCCACGCGTGCTCCCGCTGAGCGCCACCTGGCCCTTTCTCTATCCTCTCCTTTTCTTTTTTTCCTTTATTAGGTTGGGTTGGGCCATCTAATTTAGTCGGAAGCCTGTTGTCTCCTTGTGTGGAATAAAAAGATGGGTTAGGTTTTTAGTATTTTCTATTGTGGTAGGCTTGGTGGGCCTACAACTCTCCCTGAGCCAAATCACAAATTTTCCTTTTTTTTGAAAGTATGACTTATCATAACTCCTTTTATCGGCGAGTTAGTACACTGGGCATGTTTCACAAGTTGAAAATGGTTTTTGGAAAGTTGATGGGATGTGAAATCTTGAATTGAGAAAAGTAAAGATTTGTGTTTCTTTGGACTTGGAAAGTGGTGAGGAATGTGGGTTTGAGAGTTTTATGTGGGTCATACAAAACTTTTTGATGTTTCTTTGGGTTTGAAAGTTTCATGGGAATGTTTGATGTTGGGTCACGGGGTTGAAATTATAAATTACTTGTAATTATCCCAATTTAATTAATTTGAATTATTTTTATGTTATTAATAAATGGTGATTTTAATTATTATTTTATTTAATGGAAATTAATAAAATTAGTAAAAATAATTAAATCTAATCTAGTTATAAACAAACATATTTAATTAAACTAATTATTAAACTAACCTATTGATGTGTCATAATATTCAACATTTCATCTATATGTTTACACGTCAAAATGATTGCTTAAATCTCGATTTTATACGCTTTTATGTTGATGATTGGAACTATTTGACTTCGAGAGCGTTAGGTTGCATTTTAGGGAATATCGAGCAATTTGGAGCATATTAGAGAGGAGGATACAATCGTCGATGCCGGAGCATCAACGGCATCGTATTTGAGGAGTTCATGCTGCTGGAGAGGAGCAAGAAAAGAAAGAAAGAGAAGGAAGGAAAGAAAGAAGAGGACTATGGCTGAATTCCAGGTCGCTCGGCCAAGCGGCTACCCCGCTCGGCCGAGCTGATGCCGTAAAAGAGAAGAGCAAAGAGAGGGCCAAGAAGAGCTTCCAGTCAGCAGGTCTCTCGATCGAGCGACCTATCTCGCTCGACCAAGCGGCCCTCTGCAAACGACCCCTAGATTTGCCTTAGAAATCTCAGTTGAATTAGCTCGACCGAGCGACTTACCTCGCTCGACCGAGCGGCATCCTCTGCCCAGGTGAAAGAATTGAAGCTCCAAATGGTGCTCGGCCAAGCGACTACCCTGCTCGACCGAGCGGCCCTTTTTCGCAGACTAAGAAGCCGAAGCACCAAGAAGGCACTCGACCGAGCAGTAGGGCACGCTCGACCGAGCGGTATGGGTCCCAGCACCCGTAAGTTGCGATCTGCTTGGAGTTTTTAGACGGTTCTAGGGTATTCTAGTGGGCTATATACATGTATTGGGCAGTCATCATTGGGGCATCCATCTTTTGTTCTTGGAGACGATTTTCGGAGGCTAAGCCATGCCATCGGCCCCCTCCTTGGCTATTTTGTATCAAATCTTTACTAAGCTAAGTATTTTCCTTTGTTAAATCCTTTTTATTTCTCTTCGTATATGCTTGTGATGTTGATTTCTACTGTTTTCGTATCTTTTGTCATGATTGCGTAGATCTATTGCTAGGGTTAGGGATGAACCCTAGGATTCTAGGGATTGGATGTTAGGTTAACCTTAGTTGAACGAATATATGGTTGCTCTATGGCAGTTTGAATAATGGTTTTGGGGGATTAGCCCTAGAATTAGAGGATTGCGACAGTAGCTACATATTCTAGGGAAAATCCCCACGAATCTGATTAGGGCTTAGCAGCCATTTTCTAGGGCTTGTGATCATGAGAGTGACTCGTACACTGGGGTTGATGTCTAATCCCCAATCTGCTAGTTGGTGAATACGAGAGTAGCCCGATTGCTAGAACCAACCATAGTGTAGTTTCTCAGTCCGTAGATCATGAGAGTGGATACGGACCTGTGATACGGGAACCAGTGTCGAGCGTAATGCATGTATTCATGTGTGAAGCTCATGGCGAAAGCGGCTGAGCATAGGGATACGTTAGACGAGTAGGACAACGAAAGTTAAGTACGTGTTCCCATCTCCGGATATGACACTCCTACACTCATTCTTCGTTCAACGAAAGGATCCTTAACCTGATATCCAAGCCTGAAAGTCCTAGCGTGGATCCCGATACCTAGTGATCTTTCTCCCATTTGTTTTCTTTGTTTTATTTGTTTTCTTTTATGTGGAGTCTTTGGTTGTGTTTCGCTGATTGTGACACCCTCTCCATTCACATCCATTGCCATCACCACCCTTTTTGTAATCCACCTCCACAATAAAACCGAAGCCCAATCAACCTAGGAATCTATAGGTAGTATAAGCAACGCCTCCATGTGGATTCGACCCCAAACTCATCGGGAATATATTGCTCTGACATCCATGCACTTGGGGGTGAGGGTTTGCATACCTTTTTGGGGGAGTGCATCCTCTCAGAACAACAAAATGGCACCGTCACCGGGGAGGCGTTCCGCCATATTACCAATTTATCACAATTAAGTTGTTAGACTTCGAATAAAAAAAGAGAAAAAAATAAAACACTTAATTTTTTTAAAAAAGGAATAAAAAGAGATTTTTACCCCACCACCACATTATTATTATCTTTATCTCTCTTGTTCCACTGAAGTCTTTTCCAGGTTGTTTATTTCTGTGATTGTTCAGGTTCTATGCATTCGAAGATGTCAGGGAGGTTCACTCCAATGAACCAAGCGTTTAGCGCGGTCCTTAGCTTTATCCAAGCTGATGGAGAGAGCCTCAGCTAAGCTTGGGAGAGGTTCAACGACTTATTATGTGGGTATCCGTCTTGAGCATATTTTTATGATGCAGAGCTATTTTGTAGCTTCGATGGAGGGCTAAAGGAACCCTCACATGAGTTTATGCAAAGGATGCACGTAAGAAAGTTCGGTGATCTGCAGTTGGAAGCAGCCTTGGAACAAATGATAGATGAGGCTTGATCTATCGATTCGCTAACCGTTATGGCAGGTGACCCATCTGATCAAGTATTCATCGATTTCGTTATGGCTAATGTCTCTGATACAGGTACTATCAATGACGGAGTGTATGTTTCGCTTGAAGGTGATCGTCTCCACCTTTACACCATCAACACTCCACAAATATAGACATCTGAGCTGCCAGAGGAGGACACATTTCTGGGCCTATTGAGAAGCATTGTGGACGTAGTTCGGTCCACAGGTCCAATGACACTAACTACAGGTGATCCTTCTGAGCGTGAATTTTATAATTTATTATTCATCGCATCTCTTCTACAGGTACCATTGACGATGGAGTCCACACGCGAGTTGAGGGGAACAAGATATACCTTTATACCGTGGTTGAGATACATGAGCCCACAGAGCAGCCTGTAGCACCAGAGGACATTGTTGAGGAGGCCGTACTAGCGGAGCCAGAGCAGACTGTTGAGGAGGACGCTATTCAAGAAGAGGATACATATATTCACATGGAGCACGAGTATTACCCACCTTCAGTTGAGCTTCCGCAACCACCTCCACCATTCACTGCAGCTGAGGACCATCTTGAGGAGTTTACTGCTCCCACTCAGGGAGAATCCTTTACACCCTCGTTATTCACGTTTGATTCCCCTCCTATTTTTGATGACTATCATATACTTGATTCAGATGTCCCTGACACACCACATTTTTTGCAGGACATAGTCGTATGTGACCAAGAGGTGCGTTGGGACGTATATGAGGAGGACAACGAGGAGTTTCTGATACTTTGGAATGTGTCCACCGTCGAAGAGCCTGAAGTAGACCACGAGGAAGCGTTACCTTACGAAACTAAGGAGATCAACGAGGAGTTGGCAGACATGGTGCACGAGAGTAGAGATACAATCTCAGGGAAGTATAATCAACTAGATTTAATTTCTGTTACGACCAGAAGATCGGGATAGTCCGACCTTCTGCCCTAAACCACCGAAGTGCCCCGTTGGCTCGATTCCCCGAACGGGCAGCCAACCCAATGACGGGGCGCCCCGCGCCCGATCTCTAGAGGCCCGCAGGGCGCCAGTCGATCTGAAAAGTCTGGCACGGTAGGGGGATGGATGCACCTCGCCTCGCCTACTGCCCGGGCCGGCCCGGAGGCCCGTCAGGGGCCCTTCCACCGGGAGGCGCTCCGCCGGATCCTTGGCTCATCGGACACGACAAACAACCTAGTACAAGGACACACCTGACACTTACACCGCCCGACCAACTGACAAAGTACCCCCTGGCCGATGCGCCCCTGACACTTAGTGCTTTCGGCCCTGACAGTCTGACAAAAGCGCCCCTGGCTGTTGCGCCATCTGAAAAAAGCGTGGCTGGCACTCCTGTTCCTGACATCCTCGTCCGAAGCTTTTGCTGACAGCGGGGCCAGCACATCACACCGAGTCAGCATGCCAGGTCAGCCCTATCCAACCGCCTCCCGTCAGGTATAAGTACACCTTTGCCTCTGACGGTGAAGAGTTTGGAAAATTTACTCTCAAATCTTATTACTCACACACACAAGAGCAAAGATCATCCATATCTTTGTTCTTCCACTTATAACTCGTCACGTACGGTCGGCTCACCCTCAGTCCGACCTGCGTGCCTAGCCCCACTTTAAGTCCTATTACTAACTTAGGCATCGGAGGGGCTAAGGGTTGGACCCCAAGCCGGCCTTTCTGCCGAGTTGTTCCTTGCGCAGGATAGCTCGTTCCCCCGATCGTGCTCGCCCCCAGATCCAGCAGCTCGGCCCCCTTCGCCTAAATCCTGCCGGATTCGACACCGTGGTCAGCTTCTACATCAAGTTTAGCCTCATCATCCCACTAATCACTTGTCAAATTGCCTTCCCTAATCCCGTCATTAGCCTTACCATCGTGTCCTTGGTTCCCCATAATACAAATTCATTGTACGCGAGTTCCACCCCGTAATAATTGGTGTCGTCTGTGGGAACGAAGGGTCATACCCATGTCAGACCCCATACCAATCACCTGAAACCCTGAACACGGCAAGGATCCCATGGATCAAGAACCACTCTCTCAACTAATGACTCCTGCGACTGACCCACCCACTGGGGTAGAGGTCGAGACAGTCCAGCCTCGGCCTGCGCGATACAACAGAGCTTCGAGGCCTTCACTAAGGCGATGGCGGGCTTCGCAACAATAGGGACGGAAGCACCTCCCGGCCCCTCTGAGCCCCTGAACGTAAGACATAATCTTCACCCTCAGTTCGAGGAGGAGGGGGAGACCAGGGGCTCGCCAAGGAGATTGCGGCCCAACGGAAGCTCTTGGAGGAAGAAATGGATATCGCGCAGTTGTGGAGGCGCCGGGAGGAGACGGTCGTCGCGCAAAGGCATTTGGGTGAAGCGGCCGAGGCCGCCCGGCAGGCCCTCCTGGACGACGAGACCGCCCGATGCCAACTCCACTTTATTATCGCGGAACGTGAAAGGCTTCGGAGTGAGAACGAAGAGAACCAGGGAATCCCGGAGGTGTCGACGACGGGCCGACGACACATGGACGGGCGCGGCCCGCCGCTCGCCAGGTCTCCACCTCGAGGGCAAAGTCCGCCCCGTCGGCATCTCTCCCCCGATCGTCTGGACGAAGAAGCCGTTCGACGACAACTCTGCTTCCTCGCCGCCGAACGTGAAAGGCTCCTGAGGGAGAACCAGGAGCAGAGAGAGGTCCCGGAGGAGATGGCCGGGGGACGATGGTACTGGGATGACTGTAGCCCGCCGCCCGTCGAATCATCTACCCGCGGAAGGAGTCCCCCCGGGCGACCTCTTCGCTATTCCCCGGGGCTCGATTGTAGGGAAATATGCCCTCAGAACATTTGTATTTGATGCAAATGATAATTTAAGCTTAGATAGGGACTAAATTGCATATGATGCAAACTAGATTAAATGTGTTTTAAATAGTTTAAAACAAATATTTAATTATATAAACGCAAGGAAAAGCTTATGGGTAAGACGGGAATGTCCCGGTCTACGCCCAGGTTCGAACGACGTCCAAATCGGACACCAGATGCCCAAAATATGCACAAAACAGCCCATCAGATCAGACAGGGTCAGACCAGGCTGACCCAGACCAAGTCTGGCCTGGGCAGCCTGGCCAGACCTGGCTGAGCCAGGGTGCCAGGGCCAGGCACCTGGGCACAGGCCCAGGCGCAGGGCGCCTGGCGGCCCAGGCGGGCCGCCCAGGCGCCTGCCTGGGCGCCTGGCACCTGGCGCCAGGCGCCAGGCGCCAGGCTGGCGCCTGGGCACCCGCGCCAGACTTGGGCGCCCGTGCCCAGGTCTGGGCAGGTGCCCAATCAGCCTGATTTTGGGCTGGTGGGGCCCACAGGCTGGGCCCCACCTTAGGGTGCAGAACCCTAGACATGTGCAGAATTTTGACGGCTCGTTTTTGCGGAAAACTAGCCGTGGGCTGAACTTTGAGTGATCAATTGGAGGGTCAAACGAACTCCGATTGACGAACGGTTTTTTCCTATGCGTTCACCATTGAATGCCCTTCGTATTGATAGGTTGTATCAATCATGAAGTTCAACGGTGAGGGAGTTAAAATTCACGGAAGTTTATCCTTTATGAAAGGCAAACTAAATTGAATTAATTAACTCCAACTTTAGTCCCACATCAGAAATTGAGTAGAGGGGAGGGGTCAGCCGCCTATATAAATAGGGGTATGCTCCCTTCCTCTAAACTCGTCCCAAGCTCTAGATCTGAGCGGCTCTCGTAAATATTGGAGCACGCTCGGATCTAAGCTTAAATTAATATTTCTCCTCTCCCTATAAATTTCTGTCTTGCTCCTGAGGTATCTAGCAAAGCCGCAAGGGAGTTCAGATTTAGATCTGAAATCTAGGCGGAGGTTTCACTCGCGTGAAATTTTCTTCGGTGCGTGGTTGGCTCGGCGACACGGGATTGATCGCCTCGGGATGCGGAGCGGTTCGAGGAGCGGTTCGGGGAGCGGTTCGAGGAGCAGCTCGGCGTGGGACGGGGAGCGGCTCGGAAGACGGTGCGAAACATCTCGCCTACCCCAGGGTTGCGATTCGGGGTATGTGTTTATTAGCATTAGTTTAATATAATCGCAGTAGGCTAGATCCTTCTTGGGATGGTCAGACCCATCCCAAGTCGGGATAGATCTTGGATTAGGGTCTTGGACCTTAGGGTTAAATGTTAATTAGATTAACATGATTATTTTCCGCTGCTATTTCTATCTATGTTCCGTCCGACTTAGGACGGGCATAGAGTTTTTGTGCCCTAAGGGTCAAAGAAACCCTTCAGTGGTATCAGAGCGTAGGTCTGCGTAACGATCTAGCCTGCGATTATTATTAAACTTTAAAATGCTTTTAAATTCTTTTAAAAATGTTTTTAAAGTTATGAGATAATTTTCAAAAATGTTTTAGCTGTTCAAATATTCTATTTGATAAATTTTGAACATGAAAATGTTTAAATGACGTTTTAAAAATTTATGTGATAATTTTTTAAACTAAATTTAAATCTTTTAAAATTTATGTGATAAGTTTAAAGTGCCTAAAATTTTATATGATAAATTTTTAAGCATGAAAGTTTTTTAAAAATGATGTTTTAATTTTATGAGATATTTTAAAACTGATTTTAAAGGTTAAAATTTTTATGCGATAAATTTTTTAAAGTAGCATGCAAATTTGTGATTTTAAAAACAAGTTTTTATGAGATAAAAATAAAAGATTTTAAAATCATATTTTAAATTTAAATGTTAAATTTATGTATGCATGCTAAAATTGTTTATGCGATAAACTTAATCTATTTAATTGTTAAATAGTTGTGCACTATCTTTATGCGATAAATTAGTGTAGCTTTATTTTAATGTCTAGTTCTTCTTGTCCCTTATTTGATAACACAAGACAACCCTTTAGGTTAGCCATTAAAAATGATTAAAATTTATTAATTGAATTTTAATGACATTCTATGTTTTAATAAAACATTAACAATGCTTCAAGACCTAATTCCTGATTAGGGTAGTCCTTTTAATGAAATCTTAATTCTAATTGTTATTATTAATTCTCATTAAAGGACTTTGCTTTTAGCTTTGGTTAATAAATTTATTAAAATCCTAATAACGATTAGGATAGCACGTGAACCTTATAGTTGATAAGGACTTAATAAAAGTTATTAAACAAATCCTAAAATTTTGAATTTAAGGATGCAACTAGTTGATAGGATTAATTAGTTGTTAATAAAAGCTGTTTAGTCTATGGCACACATACAAAAATGACAAGCTTCATTCAATGGACCATGATCCAGTCAATGTGCTTGGCTAAGAGTTCTGGATCACCCTTTAAGGGATAGTGATCCTGGCTTAGTCAATTCACTGGCTGTGTTCCGCTGGACCGCAATGTCACGAATCATGATTGTATGACACCCTGGACTATATCTAAGTCAAATACGTTAATGATCTTTTTCAAGATTAGCTGTAGCCCTCCTTGTTTTAGGGGTTAGCTACTATAGGACCCGTGTTACAGTTGTTGAGATATCCTTAAGCTGTGACATGGCAACCCTGTAGAAACCAACTCCTTAAATACATAAGATGAAATCTTGACTGACCCAAACCGTCGTCTCGTATCCCGAGCGCCGGCGTAAGTTAAGTCAATGATGTAGTCTGACTAGATGTAGTCTAAGTCCTGACCCAAACCGACGTGTCGTGAATACCCCGAGCGCCGGAGCAAGTTAGGCTAGACACGAAAATAAGGGTCCGACTAGACTAGACATTGTGATTTGGATGAGCACCCTCATGATCACAAATGGCTAGGGGTAAAAATCGATTAAGAGGGTTATATCTGATACGATCGATGAAGAGTCATCTTCCGATCGCAGAGTCAAGCAACTTGTTGAGCTACCCTCAAGGTTGTTAGGCTCAAGGTGATTGGACCTCTTACCCATTAATTTTAATTTGATTAAATCGTTCGTTATTAAGCTTTAAAACGATCGTAAAAATAGTGGGAGGATATAGATAGATAAAAGCCATTCTACCTATATTTAATATTAAACATATGCTAAACTAGGGCAAGACTATGTTTACCGAAGGAATCAAATATATAATATTTTAATCAAGTTAACTGGTCGAATAGGTTGATTAATTGAATATCAAGTTAAATTGTAATTGATAGAATTAAAACTATATTCTCGTTGACATTTAAATGACCTTCTAAAGAACAGACTTAAGAAATATGATTTCATTTAAGTTCTGGGTCCAACAAATAAATTCACGCTACATGTCACTCGTCTATATATGAGACAGCTTGAACATATAGGATATTCGAAATGTGTTTCTCCCTACAACTTGTCGAGCTACTCTCAAGGTTGTATGGACAAACAATTTAGATCCGCAAAGTTCGAGAATTCGATCAAACTGTTTGTGTCGAATACGAGTGCATGAGCGGTGCAAGACTATTATCCCAACCGGATCTTGAGACAAGCAACTTCTTGAGCTACACTCGAGATTGCAACTCTCAGGCGTTTGGATACATGAGATGCTTGCATAGCTATTTATTTATGTTGGGTTATTTAATATCTAAATGTGATTTAGAAAAGGAAGAAGGCACTCCGGAAAGTCAATTGAGAAAGTTAGTTTAATTTATCCTTAGTAAAGGCATAAGGAGGAGGAAATGAAAATGTGACATATTCAGATGTCACGATTTTGTAATTATTGTTATACAAAAGGTTAACACATTTTGACTAATGTCGTCACATTGCTTCTGAAGCAATGAGTAATATGTATAACGATAATATATATATTAAATGTTAATATATAAATACACAAGATAGTAGCAAAATTATATGGCAAAATAGACTAGGCCGTATCGAGAGACTAAGCTTCACAAGTCACATAAAGAGGGGTCTGACCTCTCGTATTATGAAGTCTGCGGACACTTGTGAGTCTTATCCTCTTAGATATAATGACCGAAACCCATCTGTAAGACAGTGGGAGAACGAGTTGTCGAACTCAGTCTGGTACATACTGATGTACCCGAGTCTAGATTAACCAAAATAAGTTATTCGTATATTTTATTAAGACACGTGTTCTTGATGAAACACAAGTCTGATAAAATAAAGAACGAAATGACTAAAGTATTTAAACAGATTCGATTAGATTGAATGGTCAAATACTTAGCTACATAAAATCTTGCGTAATTAAAAGAAAATGTGATTTTCTCTCAGGTCAAATCTGTTAACACATCCGTGTGTTAAAAGATATGAATCACACTTAGTTATGTTGAGTATTGGTGTTTCATACCAATCTTATTTTGATGATGATCACAACATTATGTTGTTGCTAATGAATCTCATGTCTTAGTCTCTCAGTTTATTTCAAGGATATCTTTCTTGGAGACTAATCACTTGGTGTAAGGATGGACATCATGTGAAGAAGGGCCAAAGTTTGGACTCAAGGAGTGCCAAAGCTTGGAGATGATGGAGAGCAATCATGGCATCAAGATTGAAGACTTAGACTCTTTTGAAAGCATTGTAATCCATGTAATTTACTTTATTGCTTTCTCTCTCTTTTGAGTCTAGGGTTGATGTAATGCCTTGCTAGATGGTTTACTCATTCATGCACATGCATTTAACCATCTTAGTGAACCTTAGGATTATCATAGAATCCAACCCAATAGGTTCACTCTTTCTGTCAGTCGCCTGTTGAGGGAAACACAGTCGAATGGGTGATTTTCAGTCGCATGTATATCCTTCTACAGTCGCCTGATATGCACTGCTCAAGTCAACATTTCTATTGACTCAAACTTGAGCTTTACGCACAGTCGCCTGTCAATCAGTTCCCAGTCGCATATATATTTACAGTCGCATGAGATTTGGCCAACAGTCACATGTCTAGCGCAAGTGCAATCTCTGCATCTCTCTGTCTTCTCTCCATACTTTACAGTAGTCGACTGATGAAGAATATACAGTCGCCTGACTATTCGACAGTCGACTGTAGTATTAACACCAGTCGCCTGTGCGAAGAATTGGAGAAAGAGTGCAGCTCTCTGTTTCGATCCATCCCCTGCAGCAGTCATCTGCTGAAGGACTTACAGGCGCCTGTCCTGTTTGTCAGTCGACTGTATTGACTTCGTCAGTCGACTGTCCTGGCTCAGATTATAGCCGTTGTATATTTTCTAGCCGTTGATCAGTCGACTATCTTATGATCATCAGTCGACTGTTCCTGTCGTTTTCACCCAGTTTCTAGCCGTTGTAGATTAGATTATTTGGCTGTTTCTTTGGGTTTTTGGGCTTGATATAGGATTCCTATATATATGAGTATGCTGCCTTTCTTGAGAACTCTTGACAACATTTGATAAACTCTTGATTCTATAGAAAATCTCAAGAGATCAATACGCCACTCTCAAGCTCCCTTATTTCCCTCTATTGAGCATTCATCTTTCTTCATGCATTGAAGTCCAGCTCAAGGGAAATCATCCAAGTGCTCTCAAGCATATTCCAACACTTGGAGATCCTCTTCCATGCCTTGCATTCATTCATGAGTAAGCATCTCAAGGTATAGGTAAGAGTATTTACTTTACATGATGTAAACTGTTTTCCTATTTCTCTTTGTGGGATTAGGACTTTCTCTCTTTGTGGGAGTTTCTCTCTTTGTGGGAGGTTGTCTCTCTGTGGGACTTAGGATACTCTCTTTGTGGGAGTAACTCTCTTTGTGGGAGTTTAGTGTCCTAGTGTAGAGCTAACCCTAATTCTCTGAGTGGGAGTTAGTGATTCTCTGTGTGGGAGCTTGATCCTTGTATAGGATTGGTTGGGTCCTTGTGTAGGGCATAAATCCTCTTTGTGGGGTATCTCCTTGTGAGATTTGTATTCACTTCTCTGAGTGGGAATAGAGTGAATTTTGGTGTGGCTGGATGTACCCAAGTTTGGGGAACCAGGGTAAAACTTTGTGTTTGCGTTTGGATTGATTGTGCCATTTAATTCCTCTTGCATTTATAATTCCGCATTTGCAAGTTAAATTTTATTTGGTCAATTTTATTGCCATTACACTATTCACCCCCCTCTAGTGTGTGTTGTTAGTATTGCAAGGGTTAGACGATCCCTACAAGTTAGACTTGGTGTGATCCATTGTAAGTGACTCCGAGTTAAGTCCTCCTTCTGGGTTAAGTCCCAGATAGTAATGCCTAGGTTTTGATAATGTTCTATGAGGACATTATCTATAAGATATTCATTAAATCGATCATTAGGAAGTTGTATAATTACTCGAATCTCGTGAGACGAATTATCGAGTTAGACATCATAACTGCTGATGACTTAGTCAACTTCCAGGATGAAATTCGGAGTAATAACTCCGATTTAAAACTTGATGAAGTCAGAATAGGTCCGTGTGCGTAAATAAATTTTGAAATTTAGTTTACGTGCCCAAGGAAAATGTTTTCTCACTTTCTATAAGTAAATCTTTAAGTTGAAAGATTTGTGCAGAAAAGAAAGTAGTGAAGTGCAATCATGTTGGTCGAGAACGGTCTTCATCCTAATTCCTATAAAATGGATTATGTTGAAACCGTCTCGCCAGCAGATGTGTACAGATCTACTCGGTCCAAACTCGATGTGAAACGCTTAAGTTGACCATGAAAATTGGAGCATTCACTTATAAGTTCGTTTTTCTAAATATGATTTAGACGGACCAACTTATATGAATTAGCCAGATAGTTTTCAAGGTCAGTGGGAGCGTATAAATTACATGCGAGGCATCAAAGGGATGGAACATATATTTTGACAAAGTGATCAAAAGAGTTTGATACTTTATCAGAAATAAATATGAGCCATTTGAAATGACCAGTAACTAAATTTAAGATTATTATCGTAAGGTACGATGAACTGGATAAGATCCAAATAAATAAAATATTATGGATTCCGACAGACCTAATGAATTATTTGAATGAGATTCAAATGGTTGGTCTAATATGAACATAGAAACTCCTTAAGTCTATAGTGTAGACGGTTTTAGCAGATCCACTCACGAAGGCTCTACCACATGAAGTCGGGAAAACTTATGTGTAAAAACGGTACTAGATACCGAGATAAATGGGCCTGAGTGCAAGTGGGAGATGTTGAGAGATGATACCCTCGAGGCTATCTATCTTCATGTGTGAATAGCACAAACATCTTGTTGGAAATAACAGTAAGCTGTTTGGTAATAATTTATCTAACGTTATGTTATAATGTAGTTAAAATTAGATATTAACTTAGGTAAAGTTCTGAGACTTTATGCAAGGTCAAACATGTATCGAGATGAGTATCTCGATCATGGAGAAATGTTTGACCGTCTGTAGCATAAGTCTAAAAGGGTTCGTGGTAGTAGATGTTTCGAGACAAGGATATCGAAACATCGGATAGACCATTGTGTCTTAGTCTTCACCGTTTAGCGGTGGCGATGATCTCATGATCGCTTGACTTGGCGAAGTCGTAGACGAGACACAGGTGCTCATTAGAGAATGAGTTCACTGAACGATCCACAAGAGTTATCATATGGTTATATTGACCAATCTGTCAATGATGACTCTGAGTGATGATAGGCTAGTTGGTCTTTTGACTTGAGGTCATTTTGACGAACCTGTGCGTGAACGGTGCCACTTAGATCAAATGACCTAGCTTCGAGGCAAGGCCTGTCGAAAGGTCTTTGATTGGGTGACACTTGAAGCGTATGAGGAGAGTAATGACCAAGAGAGGATTCGTCTCTCCCGGTCAATGGGAGTTAGTGTCGTAGGGTTAGTTCGGTCTTTAGTAAAAACTCTGGCCAGAGTATGTTGGAAGAAGTCCAACATTTTTGACTAAAAGATCGATAGAAACTAACCGGAGTCAAGTTATTGGGGTTGACAGTTTGACCGTGCCCTAGACTTGATCTACACAATATAGTTAAGACGAAGAGACTATAACTACGGAATTCATCACGGAAACAGTCAGGGTGGTCCCGAAAATACTCATGTCAATGAGTTAACCACATAATGATGATTCCTGAAGCAGGGACGGCAACCACTGCTCGAGGTCACTGCCGTATAGGGCTTCGAGCCCAACCTGTTGTAAGGGTCAGGCTGTAGGGTCTCACATAGAGTGCGATCTTCGTCTAGTAATAGGTAGAAATTAGTTAGGGAGAATAATTTGCATTTGATGCAAGGGATAAAATATTGCAAAAGATGTTTGCAATAATCTCCAACATTCGGGATAAATGATCCTGAGTGCAAGTGGGAGATGTAGGGAAATATGCCCTCAGAACATTTGTATTTGATGCAAATGATAATTTAAGCTTAGATAGGGACTAAATTGCATATGATGCAAAATAGATTAAATGTGTTTTAAATAGTTTAAAACAAATATTTAATTATATAAACGCAAGGAAAAGCTTATGGGTAAGACGGGAATGTCTCGGTCTACGCCCAGGTTCGAACGGCGTCCAAATCGGACACCAGATGCCCAAAATATGCACAAAACAGCCCATCAGATCAGACAGGGTCAGACCAGGCTGACCCAGACAAGACCAAGTCTGGCCTGGGTAGCCTGGCCAGACCTGGCTGAGCCAGGATGCCAGGGCCAGGCACCTGGGCACAGGCCCAGGCGCATGGCGCCTGGACCTGCGCCCAGGCGGGCCGCCCAGGCGCCCTGGGTGCCTGGGAGCCCAGGCGCCTTGGGCGCCTGGTGGCCCAGGCACGCTGGGCTGGGCGCCTGGCACCTGGCGCCAGGCGCCAGGCTGGCGCCTGGGCGCCCGCGTCAGACCTGGGCGCCCGTGCCCAGGTCTGGGCAGGCGCCCAGTCAGCCTGATTTTGGGCTGGTGGGGCCCACAGGCTGGGCCCCACCTTAGGGTGCAGAACCCTAGACGTGTGCAGAATTTTGACGGCTCGTTTTTGCGAAAAACTAGCAGTGGGCTGAACTTTGAGTGATCAATTGGAGGGTCAAACGAACTCCGATTGACGAACGGTTTTTTCTTATGCGTTCACCATTGAACGCCCTTCGTATTGATAGGTTGTATCAATCATGAATTTCAACGGTGAGGGAGTTAAAATTCACGGAAGTTTAGCCTTTGTGAAAGGCAAACTAAATTGAATTAATTAACTCCAACTTTAGTCCCACATCGGAAATTGAGTAGAGGGGAGGGATCAGCCGCCTATATAAATAGGGGTCTGCCCCCTTCCTCTAAACTCGTCCCAAGCTCTAGATCTGAGCGGCTCTCGTAAATGTTGGAGCACGCTCGGATCTAAGCTTAAATTAATATTTCTCCTCTCCCTATAAATTTCTGTCTTGCTCCTGAGGGCTCTAGCAAAGCCGCAAAGGAGTTCGGATTTAGATCCGAAATCTAGGCGGAGGTTTCACTCGCGTGAAACTTTCTTCGGCGCGTGGTTGGCTCGGCGACACGGGATTGATCGCCTCGGGATGTGGAGCGGTTCGAGGAGCGGTTTGGGGAGTGGTTCAAGGAGCAGCTCGGCGTGGGACGGGGAGCGGCTCGGAAGACGTTGTGGAACATCTCGCCTGCCCCAGGGTTGAGATTCTGGGTATGTGTTTATTAGCATTAGTTTAATTTAATCGCAGTAGGCTAGATCCTTCTTGGGATGGTCAGACCCATCCCAAGTCGGCATAGATCTTGGATTAGGGTCTTGGACCTTAGGGTTAAATGTTAATTAGATTAACATGGTTATTTTCCGCTGCTATTTCTGTCTATGTTCCGTTTGACTTAGGACGGACATAGAGTTTTTGTGCCCTAAGGGTCAAAGAAACCCTTCATCGATGACCGCCGGCAGCCGAGGCGCGATCGGAGCCAAACCCCGGAATGGCAGAGAGGGAACGCACCAGAGCACCCCGCCTACCCTGAGGAGGCAATGCCGTTGGCACGGTGGATCACGTCCGCCCCTAGACCCGTAAGATTCATAGCCCCCCACTTGGCCACCTACAACGGAAGAGGCGACCCCCTCTCCCACGTGCAACAATACCGGGGGGCAATGGAGGCGCAGGATGTGGATGACGCGTTCCTATGCCGGCTTTTCTCGCAAAGTTTGAGGGACACGACACTGGATTGGTACTTCAGCCTACCCGCGAGATCCATTGGGAGCTTTGGTGAACTGTCCCACAAATTCTGCCAGGAGTTCCGGGCCGGGCGTACGAAGAAGAAGCCCTTGGACTACCTCAACACGATAGTCTAAGGGGAAGGAGAGACGACTGGAAAATACCTGCGCCGCTTCCAGGATGAGAGATGGGCGGTGGTGGCCTGCGACGATGAGGTGCTTATGCTAGCTTTCAAGACGGGGCTGCGGACTCGGAGCCTCCACAAATCCATGCTCCGAGATCTGCCAACCGACTACGAGGCGCTAGTCACTATGGCAGAGAGGCATGCGCTGGCTGAGGAGACTCTCGGAACGAAGAAACTGTTCCCCCCAGCGAGGCCGCCCCAAGGCGAGCCTCGATCGCATCCACGACCAACGCAAGAAGACAGGTCTTGGGGACACGACCAGCTGGCCCAACCAAGGCACGACCTGGCGGGGCGTCGCCCGCAAGATCGCCCGGGCCCGGCCCGAGAATTCACCCCGTCCCGAGAGCCCGCCCGAGCCGTCCCGAGGCTGGAGGGGCCCCTGCGGGCCCATTACACGTAGCTCAATGCCCCAATGATAGAGGTGTTGGCCACGGCAACAAGGGCCGAACTACTACCAGAGCCGCCCAGAGAGATGAAATCGGACCCGCCGCGGCGAGATTTCCAAAAGTATTACCGATACCACCTGGACCACGGTCATGACACCGACGACTGCTTCACCCTCAAGAGGGAGATTGAGTGGTTGATCCAGGCGGGCCACCTCGGGGGCTTCGTCAAGGGTAGAAGGCCGGACCGAGAAGATGAGAACCACCGGAGGGCACGAAGAGCAGACCCACCACCGCACGGGGAGCGGGAGGAACCTTTCCCCCCCGAAGCCGGTCATGCGCATAAGTATGATATGCGGCGGACCGTCCTCTGAAGGAGCGTCGTCGTCGAGCAAGAAGGTATACGCGCGACAAGTGATGACAGCGGGACTCAGCGAGGACATGGAGGGGAGAAGGGTAACTCGACCTCCCATTACCTTTAGCGACGAAGATATGGAGGAATCGAGCTGTCGCATGATGACGCCATCGTAATCGAAGCCCAGATCGGGACGGTCGTCGTCAGCCGCCTCCTGATCGACACTGGGAGCTCTTGTGACATTCTATTTATGTCGACGATTGAGAAGATGGGACTAAGGCAGGCAGCCCTGAGACCTTGCACGGGGCCCATCGTCGGCTTCACTAGCCATTTGACCCCTATTGTGGGGGTGATCACCTTACCGGTGTCTCTCGGAGAGGGACCAAGGGTTGTCACCCACATGCCGCAGTTCGTGGTTGTCGACATCGCGTCGGCATATAATGGGATCATAGGGCAGACATACATGACGGCCATCGAAGCGCTCCCCAGCTTGCTTCACCAGATGGTCAAGTTCCAAACCCCGCGAGGGGTGGGGTTAGTGCGGGGGAGCTAGAAGCTATTCAGGAGCTATTACGTGGGGTCGACCAAGCACAAGGGTCCGGAGCAAACCATGTTGGTCGGCCTCCTCTATAAGAGGGAAGACTTTTGAAGCCGAAGGCCGACCCCTGATGAAGAAGCCGTTGGGATACCCATGGCCACAAAGGAGGGCAAGACCGTTCCCGCCGACACTGCGATACGTGGGTGGAGAAATTGAACTTCTGAATCGGCGACTTGGTCCTAAGGGGCGCCACCTTCCAGCCCACCGAGACCGCTTGCTGAGGGAAGCGAGCCATAAAAGGGAAGGGACCCTACGAGTTCATCGACGCCATCGGAGCCACCACGCCTGCCCTAGCCCCCCTCGAGGAGGACGAGCTATCGACTAAAGTGTAGCCGGAAATTGTAAGTCTTTAATGAAGTACTTCTTTTTCCTTTGCTTTTTCAAATCTCGCTGTCTCCACTTGGAAGTTTCAGTTTAAGATACAAGACCTCCGGGGCTAGCTTACGGAGCTTCGCTACCAAAAACTGAAGCGCCATATGCGGGGTAGGCGACGGCCCAATACCCGTCCGACTATAGAGGCTGCGGGGAGGCGACGGCCAAATACCCGCCCTCTCAAAGACTCCGGGGCAGGACCAATCCTCGCCACCCAAACCAGAGAGGGGCACAGGCCGAGCTACGCGCTCTCTCCCCCCACCAGTGAAGACCTCCGGGGCAAGCTTACGGAACTTCGCCACCTAAACCGAAGCACCTTATGCGGGGTAGGCGACGGCCCAATACCCATCCGACTATAGAGGCTGCGGGGAGGCGACGGCCCAATACTCTCCCTCTCAAAGACTCTGGGGCAGGACCAATCCTCGCCACCCTAACTAGAGAGGGGCATGGGCCGAGCTACGCGCTCGCTCCCCACCACCAGTGAAGACCTCCGGGGCAAGCTTACGGAGCTTCGCCACCCAAACCGGAGCGCCATATGCGGAGTAGGCGACGGTCCAATACCCATCCGACTATAGAGGCTGCGGGGAGGAGACGGCCCAATACCCGCCCTCTCAAAGACTCCAAGGTAGGACCAATCCTCGTCACTCAAACCGGAGAAGGGCACGGACCGAGCTACACGCTCTCTCCCCCCCACTAGTGAAGACCTCCGGGGCAAGCTTACGGAGCTTCGCCACCCAAACCGGTGTGCCATATGCGGGGTAGGCGACGACCCAATACCCGTCCGACTATAGAGGCTGTGGGGAGGCGACGGCCCAATACCCGCCCTCTCAAAGACTTCGGGGCAGGACCAATCCTCGCCACCCAAACCGGAGAGGGGCACGGGCCGAGCTACGCGCTCTCTCCCCCCCACCAGTGAAGACCTCCGGGGCAAGCTTACAGAGCTTCGCCACCCAAACCGAAGCGCCATATGCGGGGTAGGCGACGTCCCAATACCCGTCCGACTATAGAGGCTGCGGGGAGGCGACGGCTCAATACCCGCCCTCTCAAAGACTCCAGGGCAGGACCAATTCTTGCCACCTAAACCGGAGAGGGGCACGGGCCGAGCTACGCGCTCTCTCCCCCCACCAGTGAAGACATCCAGGGCAAGCTTACGGAGCTTCGCCACCCAATCCGGAGCGCCATATGCGGGGTAGGAGACGGCCCAATACCCGTCCGACTATAGAGGCTGCGGGGAGGCAACGGCCCAATACCCGCCCTCTCAAAGACTCCGGGGCAGGACCAATCCTCGCCACCCAAACCGGAGAGGGGCATAGGCCGAGCTACGCGCTCGCTCCCCCCACCAGTGAAGACCTCTGGGGTAAGCTTACAGAGCTTCGCCACCCAAACCGGAGCACCATATGCGGGATAGGCGATGGCCCAATACCAGTCCGACTATAGAGGCTGCAGGGAGGTGACGGCCCAATACCTGCCCTCTCAAAGACTCCGTGGCAGGACCAATCCTTGCCACCCAAACCAGAGAGGGGCACGGGCCGAGCTACGTGCTCGCTCCCCCCACCAGTGAAGACCTCCGGGGCAAGCTTACGGAGCTTCGCTACCCAAACCAGAGTGCCATATGTGGGGTAGGCGACAGCCCAATACCCGTCCGACTATAGAGGCTGCGGGGAAGCGACGTCCCAATACCCGCCCTCTCAAAGACTCCGGGGCAGGACCAATCCTTGCCACCCAAACCGTAGAGGGGCACGGGCCGAGCTATGCGCTCGCTCCCCCCCACCAGTGAAGACCTCCGGGGCAAGCTTACGGAGCTTCGCCACCCAAACCGGAGCGCCATATGCGGGGTAGGCGACGGCCCAATACCCGTCCGACTATAGAGGCTACGGGGAGACGACGGCCCAATACCCGCCCTCTCAAAGACTCCGGGGCAGGACCAATTCTCGCCACCCAAACCGGAGAGGGGC